>CALNXK010000223.1:372500-402500 GCA_942486035.1 Porites lobata
GATCGGCGCCAGGCCAAAAAACTTTGAAGCCGCCGAATGTCCACCACCGATTGCTCGAAGGCCAAGAAGTGAGGCCCGGTTTATTTCAAACGCTCTGCTCTTCTCGGAAGAACTAAAAACAGAATTTGTCTTGTGCGACGGACGGCTTTCATTCTCGCACTGGATTCTCCAGGTAGAACCAAGTCCATGCTTAGTCGCTACATTTTCCATGACTTGGACTCTTCCCTAGCAAAATCGACAAGCTACAGACTCGTCCAGTTTCTCAAGCAGCTTTTCGCTCGATACGATAGCTCGACCGCTTATTGTTTTCCACGTTCCATCAGCAGATGGGGTCGATGAGCTTAATTGGCTTTCTTCATCTGGCTCTTCAAGCTGGATTTTGGAGCGGCTTGCACTCTCAGCAACTGCAACATTTTCGCTTTTCTGAATATCCAACTCCTCGAGCCACTTCTCTTGCTGATAAAATGAGCCTTTGTCGCTCTCTGCCAATTTTGCGGCCCATTCTTTGTCAAACTCACTCTTCGATTTCCTTTTCGCTCTCGGTTTCGATGACGAAATTTTCTCTTGTTTTGGCGGCAAACTCTAAATATCCACGGAGAATACTAAAGGCTATAAGGGACGGACCATTAGAAAACTTATGGGGGGGCGAAGTAAAAAAAAAAAATTCGCGCAAAGAAAAATTAAATGAAAAAAAATTCTTGCACGCCAATAAACCCTAAGAAATATTCATGCAAGGGCCTGAAAAAAAAATTCATACAAGGACTTTGATAACGAAAAAAAATTCCTGCAGCTCGAAAATTCCCCTCCTCCCCCATAACTTTTCTAATGGTCCGTCCCTAAACAACGCGAAGACAATTCGTACGTGTTGTGTCGAAGCACGCACTCGGTATCACGTTACTAGTTCACGGGCAAGTTAATTGATATATGACACGGGTATGACAGATCTTGTCAACGATCAATTAAGATAATTAACGAGAAAAAATCTTTTACCCCCGATATCTTTCGACAGAAATAATATTTTCTTCTAATTTTTTTTTAAAAGAAAGCTCTCAAGCATATCTATTTGAAAACGTTGAAACCTCAAATACGAAAAAATGGCAATTTTAAGGGTGGCTGATACCTTAAGAAAGCCTGTTTGATCATCTGAAATTAGCTTTGGAAGAAAAGTTTTGATACGACTTGCAATGGCTTTTGATGCAATCTTGTAATCACAATTTAACAGCGTTAATGGTCGCCAATTCTTAATGAGAATGAGCTCGGCATCTTTCTTTGGAATAAGCTTGACAATGCCACGTCTTTGTGATATTGAAATTTGTCCTGTCTCAAAAGAAAAATTTAGGGCATTTAGTAGTATTTAGGCTAAATCATTCCAGAAAACCTTGTAGAATTCTCAGGGGAGACCATCTGATCCTGGAGTTTTTTCAGAGGCCATGCTTTTTAATACTTCTTAACATTCCTTTTTGCTTAGAGGTCCTTCGCAAAGGGATTGCTCTTCTTGGCTCAATCGTTTCTGTTCTTCTAGGGGCGGGAAGAAGGCATCTGCATTCTTATTGGTATCTTCTTTAGAGGTATAAAGATTTTTCTAAAAATTTTTACATTCAAGTAAGATCTCTTTGTCTGTAGAAATAAAGTCATCTTCGCTAACTTTAAGCTAAGTTATTGTTGCTTGTTTACAGTGTCTCTTTTCAAGGTTGAGGAAATACTTAGTGTTTTTCTCGCCTTCATTGTACCACCGAGACTTCGATCGTAAAATCGCTCCTTTTGTCTGGTATTCAATTATCGTCCCTAGCTCACGTTTTTTCCTTCAATATCGCACAATATTTGTTTCTTTTGTTTGTCATTGACATCAGAGTGGGTAAGCTGTTCTTCTAAGGTTGTTATTGATATCTCAATTTGCTCCTGCTGTTTTCTTAGATTTCTCGTCTTAGTTGTTCCATATTTAATAAATACGTCTCTCACTTTCATTTTAACCATCTCCCATAAAAGGCCTGGGTCAACAGCGTTATCTTGAGAATATTAATCGATAGTTTGTGCTATGGTTGACTTAATCTGGTTGACATTTTCTGTTTCAGATAAGAAGAAGGTATTTAGTTTCCAAAAACCTCGGCCTCTAGTGTTAGAGTGTAAAGAAATTTGTAAGGTGATCATAGAATGATCTGTTTTGTAGCCTAATATCTCTGCATTAATAATATTACAGAAAGTGCATTGATTAATTAGAAAGAAATCAAGTCTACAGTGGATTTCAGGCTTCTTCCGTCTCCATGTAAATTTGGAAGAGTCAGAATTTAAGAGCGAATGCACAGAAAAATCGAGCAAACCGTGGCCACAGCTCAAAACCTAACCTACCCTCATTTTAAGTCTGTAATAAGGTTTTAATGAATTTTTAACACTGCTGAGGTTTAAATTTCAAAATGCGACCGAATTTGGGAATTATTTGAGATTTTCGATTTCAACGGCCTGCGGGCCTAAAATTAGCCGCCGAACACGGCAATATAGCCTAGCGACAGAAATGAGCTGACTTTCATAAACGAGCGAATATATTGGCAATCTTCCACTTAAATCTCAAAAAACAGATATCTAACAATTTCTAAACAGCACATTTTTTAGATTTAGAGAATAAAATATCGACGAACGAGCACAATTTTGAAACGTAATTTGCATAATGCTTATAAATACAACAATTTACCGCTAAAAACAAAATCGAATTTTCTATATGGGGGAATTCTCCAAATCACCCCAAATCCCGCTTACTACCTAATGAGATATAGTAGTTCAACATTATCTGAAAGTTAGTCTGGTGTTCTTGCGAACGCTTGTAAAATAGATTGATTATTTTGAGGTTATTTTGCCCCAAACAACCGCTAATTGACCCAAGGGTCAGTTGACACGTGCACGTCACCTTAGTTTTATGCATCGATTTGAGCTCGTTAAAAAGGAGAAACTAACAAGATTCTTTTAATATGTACCTTTTTTAATGAAATACACGTAATGTTCAAAAGGAGAGGCCGTTCAATGGGTAATTTCTGTTCTTGAGATCCTGAAGATTGTACCATGGCGTCTGCGAGTGGACCTGAGTCTAGGTTTGTTTTCCCGTGACTGCGAAATCAGAACAACATCATGAAAAAATTCTCGCTCGAACCTTCGTAAATGAATCAGCTTTGCAGTGCCTTACCTGAGATAAAAAGTGGGCCGAATAGGAAAACACTGTAGCGCAATTTGGATCCTTTGTTTGCTAAGCGGCGATGGTATCAATGACTTTTAATTAGTTACTCACCTCTGATTGCGTGACCAGGCAATTATCGATTGTCTCCTGCGAAAAATAAGTGCACGGGAAACCAAAGCTTTCCGAGATACAGTAAATTCATTTTCCTGTATGACCAGGTGTCCGTTTGTCCTATTTTAAAAGCGGTTAACTAAGATGATTAGCAAACATACTGTCCCACTTTTAAAAATGGTACAGTAACTGAGGCATGAATGTTCTGTTCTTCTGATTTTACCCCCAACCCCGGAGTGTTCAGAAGATATATTTGCACTACGCATGAAAGGCAAATGGATTAAATTTTAAGGTTCAAGGCGGTTTTAAGGCATGGGTTACCACTGGATTAGTCAGACTTGTCATAAGGTGCATTGAACAGAAAATTACAGGCATGATATCTCTGCTATTGTATGTTCATTAAGCGATTTTCCAGCAAACATTATTTTTTGGCTTTTTTACCCCAAAAGTTTTGTCCGTTCAATTCTTATCTATGAGATCTAAACTTAGTTAAATTTCTGTAATTCGTTGTTAAATGCAATTCTGCTAACAACTAAGTATTTAATTTTGCGTAAAAGCTACAGGAAATTGTCCTGTCTAGCCGTAAATAATTAAAAAGAGAAAGCATCATGCTTTCTCTTTTCAAGTCTAGTAGGACCTAAGCAATGGCATTGCTTAAGTCCTAGTAGTTGTTCTCCATGTCTGCTAAGGAGGAAACAGTTTACTCTTTTCAAGAAATTTTTCTTGCCCTTTGCGGTTTCAAACCAAGGATAGCAGCAAGTCTGTCGTGGTCATATACCGCTACTTCAGTGCAAACGAAGCATAGGCGCACAAGTCAGCGCTTGCGTTTAGTCAGGTGCCGAAAATGAAGTGGAAACTTAACCCCAAGGGCGTCCATGTTCGCTCCGGCTCGAAAAGGTAGAATCAGTTGTGCAGTAAAAAGTAATGCGAAAAACCTGCGGGGGCTGGGGAAAGAAAGGCGACAAACCAGGTGTAAATTTATAGTAACAAACTGTTAAATATACATCAGCAAGATTTTTGCGAATCCTATTTTTCGCTGGAGACTATCGTTTACTGGCTGGTCACGCAATGAAAGGTAACGTACTTTCCCACGTTTGTTTACTCACCTTTCGCTCAGCAATACACTGCGTTCCACAAAGGATCCAAATTGCGCGAGAAATGTTTTGCTATTCGGCCCACTTTTTTATCTCAGGTAAGGCACTGCAAAGCTGATTCACTTACGAAGATTCGAGGGAGAATTATTTCTTGATGTTATTCTGATTTCGCAGTCACGGGAAAACAGACCTAGACTCAGGTCTACTCGCAGACGCCATGCTGCAATCTACAAGATCTCAAGAACAGAAATTACCCATTGAACGGCCTCTCCTTTTGAAGATTATGTGTATTTCATTAAAACAGGTACATATTAAAAGAATCTTGTTAGTTTCTCCCTTTTAACGAGCTCAAATCGATGCATAAAACTAAGGTGACATGCACGTGTCAATTGACCCTGGGGTCAATTAGCAGTTGTTTGGGGCGAAATAACCTCAAAATAATCAATCTATTTTACAAGCGTTCGCAAGAACACCAGACTAACTTTCAGATAATGTTGAAGTACTATATCTCATTGGGTAGTAAGCGGGATTTGGGGTGATTTAGAGAATTCCCCCATATAGAAAATTTGAGTTTGGTTTTAGCGGTAAATTGTTGTATTTATAATTATTATGCAAATTACGTTTCAAAATTGTGCTCGTTCGTCGATATTTTATTCTCTAAATCTAAAAAATGTGCTGTTTAGAAATTGTTAGATATCTGTTTTTTGAGATTTAAGTGGAAGATTGCCAATATATTCGCTCGTTTATGAAAGTCAGCTCATTTCTGTCGCTAGGCTATATTGCCGTGTTCGGCGGCTAATTTTAGGCCCACAGACCGTTGAAATCGAAAATCTCAAATAATTCCCAAATTCGGCCGCATTTTGAAATTTAAACCTCAGCAGTGTTATAAATTCATTAAAACCTTATTACAGACTTAAAATGAGGGTAGGTTAGGTTTTGCGCTGTGGCCACGATTTGCCGATTTTGCTCGATTTTTCTGTGCATTCGCTCTTAAAACTCTCCAGGCGTCGATCAGATCTAAGCTTTCAGAGGCGCTATTGACCCGCGGGGGTACTCCTATACATTACCTATACGGGTATGTGCCGCCCAACGGGGTCGTGATTTTAAAGCTCCTGGTTTAGAAAGGGGTATCCATTTCAGAGGCGTTTTCTAGAACGGGGTATAATATTTCGAACGCATGAAAGCTCCAGTTTTGTAAGCAGCCATTTGAAATTATTCAAGGACAGATTGCTTTTAAAAAGACGGCTCAATGCGTTACTGAAGCAAACTGCTATACTCTTGTTGCACCCTAGAACAGAGTATAAAAAATTGGCCCATTTTTAGAACGGGGTATCAGTTTTAGGGCGAATTCTAGAACGTGGTATAAAAAATTGGCCCGTTTCTAGAATGGGGTATCAAGTTTAGGGGAATTTCTTTTTAGAACGGGGTGCCAATCTGGAGTCCCGGGCGACACATACCCACCCAAAAAATACCCAAGTGCCCCCCCCCCCTCCCCACCCAGGGCTATTGATAACTTCCAATGATCTTTTATGAGTTCTTGAAAGGCCACCCTTTTTATCTTTTTCGACATCTAAAACTAAATTAAAATCGCCACCTATTATGATCTCGTCGCACTTGAAATCAGCCAAATGACTAAAAACCGAGGTGAAAAAATTTGAATCATCGTTGTTTGGAGCGTAAATATTTGTCAGCGTTAATTGTTTCCCATTTACAGTCACATCACATATTATAAACCGTCCCTCGGGATCGGAATATGTTTTAGAAATTTGAAAGGTGAAGTTATTATTAAAAAGTATGGCAACACCTGCCTTTTTACTGGTGCAGCAGCTGAACAAAGCTTGATAGTCCCATTCGGCCCGCCAATCATTCTTATTGTTTTCTGTACAGTGCATTTCTTGAATAAAATATACTGAATATTTTTTTGCTCTAAGCCAGTTTAAAAGATTTCTCGCCGCTTGACCTGGTCTCCCAAACCTCCAACATTAATTGATCCTATTTTAAGATCCATTTTTAGACGTTTGTGTCAGATAGCATCGACTGTCTTTACCCAAGGAGTATTCTCGCAATAAAAAACAAATATGAGAAATAAAAAAAGGTAAACAAGAGTTTAAATAAAATAACAGTAAGGTTACGTAAAAACACAGCAAACGAAATATTTTCAGGCAAAATGTAAACAGAGACACGCACATTTAAATCAATAAAAGGTTGCACTTAGCGTCGCTTT
The DNA here is from genome assembly GCA_942486035.1 of Porites lobata. Lineage (NCBI taxonomy): Eukaryota > Metazoa > Cnidaria > Anthozoa > Scleractinia > Poritidae > Porites > Porites lobata. The sequence continues at coordinate 379,093 of CALNXK010000223.1, forward strand.
GAAACAGAGGCTTCAGGCAACTCGGAGATGGTCTATTGCCTTGTAAAAAATCAGTTTCTCCACTACCGGGGCGAAATTGCCATTCCAGAGCGCTTCGATATTTCCATAGACAACGATAGAACATCAAGATTGTTCAGTTTCCACTGTATTTCTAACCAGAAACATTTTTATCTCAAAAACCCTCGAGAGTGCTCTCGTAGATCTTTCTAATAATACATTTTGGTACAGAATACCAAGTGCATCAGGTGCGGATCCACACCGGTTTCCACCGTTTTACGGAAATCGGTCACATTTTTCATATTAAATATATTTTTAAAAATAAAAACACTTTCCAAGTTGACATCTGGCCAATATCCCATCTGAATAACTCGGTAACTCAGGAAAGGGGATTTTAAGGAGTAAAAATCCAAATAATTTCTTGGGGGAGCCAGCCCCCGGATCCCCGCTAAAAGCTTGTGTCTTCGGCGCTCGTTTAGGAAACATTGGGCACACCTGACAAAGATCAGGCGGCCGGAGATATGTTGTACACTCAAAAATGGTATCTGACTGCAAATTATAAACCCAAACTTTCCGGGTAGCAAACAAAGGGTTCCAAAAGGAACCTTTGGAATCAGAGTGTACAGCCAGTGTCGTGCTCAAATATCTGAGGCAACGACTGAAACGCATAAATCAAAGACTGACCCAATAAATACTGGCCGCCAAACTGCGACTCATGGTGTACAATCAGTGTCGATCTCAAAATCAAGAGGCAACGACAAAGAAAATAATCAAAGGCTGACACAATCATAAACACAATTGTTTGAGTCAATATCAAAGGAACTGGCCCGAGGATAAAAAAAAGCGTAAAGAATAACATCAACGCTACGCTACTGAATGTTAACACTAGACCATAGTCGCATAGACTTAAGTACTCCCCCTCTAAAACTACGATTGAGCTTATATTGCTCCTTACTATTCAAATGAACGCCATCAGCAGCATAAAAATTATGACCAGCCTTCCAAAAACCCCTATGACCCCAATAGATCGCGTAAGGGATGGGTTCTAAGACAACCCGTAGGTAACGTGTTTAAAGATCTACGCTTTTGTTACAGGCAGTAGCAGAGCGCCGACGAATGGTTTGGCATACACACACGAATCTTACCCCGTAAGAATAGTGCAACAAACGACCGAATTCCTCAAGTTCTGACCCAACTTGTAGAGGAGACTGAAATGGTAGATCATTAGTACCAAGTTGCGCGATAACTATGTCGGGACGTGTAGATCGAACTACGTGCAGATTAAATTTGACCGTTTTTGCTACTGTACGCCCACCAATGCCATGCCAAGCTATATCGGCGGAAGCCGTAATTTGTAGGGATAAATCAAGGTAACCGATATGATGTTCCATGAACTTCTGCAGGCGTCGAATAAAAGAGTGTCTCAAGATTAAAACACGAGGTGTTGGGGTAACCGTGCGTGTAGCCATAACTCTCTTAAGGAAGAAGGATTAGAATTAAAAAGAAACTTGCCTGAAAACTTTTAACTAAGCGTCAAAGGGATGTCTGTACTGTCGCAATTTGTAATAATTATCGCACTTTGTAATACCTGTCGCAATTTGTAATAAATCCATCGCACTTTGTAATACCTGTCACAATTTGTAATAAACCGTGTCAAACTTTGTAATAAAAAAGCTGTCGCAATTTGTAATAACAGTCCATCGCGCTTTGTAATAAACTAAGCTGTCGCAATTTGTAATAATTCCATCGCACTTTGTAATAATTTTTTGAGAGTGATTCAACTTACTTCGTCAACATTAATATAATGCCAAAATATGCATGGTACTTCATAAACAAAGATGATGGCGTCTGCTAGCACGTAACATCTCCGTAACATTTTCTTTGGTCAAAAATGCATGTCATCCGCTATAAATTTTTCTGCATTGATTAATCACGTGACTAACTAGAAACGCTTTTATGAAAGACATGAAACTTCCTGTGACATATCACCAAAAAGATATGAATAACGTTTAAATTAAAAAATATTTAAATAAGAAAGGCAACATTCAACAACAGAAAATTCATGAAGAACCTGGCATTCGTCGTCCAAATCCATGTTTGCTTGCCACGTGACACGTGAAGTCTTCGGCGGGGGCGGGGGCGGGGGGGGGATAATCCCATATATGAATGGGCTAGGTAGGTAAGTACCGCCTGATAGGGTATGGTTTTTGAGGATCTCGGGCCTTTAATAGGGTATCATTTTTTACGTTGTTGGCCTTGTGTCTTTGGTTTGATCCTTGGATAGGGTAACTCAAGTAGTAATGGATGGTTTATTCCATCCTTTCCATTTTGTAGAAAAACAGTAATCCAGAACACGCTCGGAAGAATTGCAAGGTCTTACGAGTTGTATATACGCAGGGAAGGATAATTTTTTACCATCCCCATGGTATTTGCTTTAGAGGACTCCTTACAGAAAACAATTGTTTTAAGATGGAATGAGTACTCCTTTTGTTCCTATATGGGACCAAATCAAGTGAGAATAATGGACCAAATGCCCAGCCGGCTCAGTGTAAGATGTACCTGTTTTTATAACACCCACTTGGGGTACGAAGGTATTGGCCAGCGACTAATTGGATTTTGTGTTTAGGTTTCTGTTGTGGTTCGACGGTTTGCCACTGGTGACGTTTATTTTATTTGCAGTAAACATTTTGAATCTTTCCAGGCCTCGTTTGATTAAGTTGGCCAAAGTATGGAAGCCACTATTTCTTTAAGATTGCTCGTTAGACAAGAACGGTGCACCACGTGTTGTGTCAACCTGTTATAAGATCTAACAAGGAAAGCTTGAACTCTCCTGGTGTCGTCATTCGAATGATGTAGGATGGATGTTACGATTAGCGGAAATTAAATGCTTTTTAATAATGGCTTGTTTGTGTCTAATGTGTCTAGCTCTCTCTAGATCCTGTACTCTGGCAATGCTCTGTCCAGAGGCACATCCCCGTATTGGCCATATAGGGAAGTACACCCGCCGGGTAACCATTGAATGCAAGCCACCTAGTACAATAGCAAGGTTCAAGAATACAGCATTTCGTAAGTCAGATAACTAATCAACATTAATCGGAAAAATTGTTTAGGACTGTGAATAAAGTTAAATGTTTGAATGAGCGGAGATGTTACGTGCTAGCAGACGTCATCTCCATCTTTGTTTATGAGTTACCATGCATATTTTGGCATTATATTAATGTTGACGAAGTAAGTTTAATTACTCTCAAAAAGGTATTACAAAGTGCGATGGAATTATTACAAATTGCGACAGCTTAGTTTATTACAAAGTGCGATGGACAGTTGTTACAAATTGCGACAGCTTTTTTATTACAAGGTGGGACACGGTTTATTACAAATTGCGACAGGTATTACAAAGTGCGATGGATTTATTACAAATTGTGACAGGTATTACAAAGTGCGATGATTATTACAAATTGCGACAGTACAGATGTAAGATGTCAGTACAGGCTGATCGTAATAGCCGAAAAGGCCGTGCAAAACATAAAAACACAAGTCTTTTAAACAGCACTAAACATGTTCGATCTCCAGATTGGCCAGGGAACCACCACCTGCACACTGCTGATAAGAAACGGGAAATGCCTCGAAATACAATGACATTATGATTCCATCTTCTCATCATAATGTTTGTTTTATCTTGTGGCCTGAATGTTCGTGTCGACAATAATTTTAAAAACGATTATCAGCTATTTATAGTCTCGGTGCAGTGCGTGGATCGATTGGGATAGGTTTAATAGATCAATTCTTTTTATTATAAGCTGTTGGTTTGACTGTTCTAGAACACTTCTCGTTTTCATGCAACGGGCGTCTGGAAAAGCAGGAAACCGGAATCCAGAATACGAACGGGAATGGGAACAGAAACCGGAACCGGAAACGGAAGAGGAACAGTGATCTAACGGGGAAACATTACTTTAATTTAATTTAATTCTAACTCAATTTATATGAAAAATAAGAAAACTATCCTGTAATCATGCTCCCTCTGAATCTCACCCCCATATATTACGGCAAAGAGAATGTCAAAAAAGCAGCAAGTTTAATAAGTAAAGCAACAGCTTTGCAAGTGCATCGCGCTTTCTGTCTTCTACTTTCCTATCCAAAGCTGAGAATAATTTGTCAAAACATCTGAAAAACCACCAGCTAAATTTGATAAGAACAAATAAAAAACTAAAATTCTACTCCATCTTTAAAAATGAAACAAATCACTCTGAATTCATCAATCATATCCGGAATCCTGAACATAGGCGTGTAGCTTCCAAATTTAGGATAGGAAATCATAATTTAAAAATAGAAACTGGAAGATTTACAATTTCCAAAACTCCTGAAGACCTTAGAATCTGTGATCATTGCAACCAAAATTCGGTTGAAAATGAACTGCACATATTATTTCACTGTGATCAATACAATGACTTCAGAAAGACGCTTTTTATTAAAATCAACGACCGAAATACATTATTTACAAATTAGAATATCCATGATAAAGTCTGTTTTCTTTTTAACAATACTGATTCACATTTCAGCAGGCTAGCTGCTAATTTCATCTTCAAGCAATTGAAAGACGAAAGAAACATAGTTAATTCTACCGTTCCATCATATCTGCATTTCCTTAAACTTAGCTGTTTATTATTGTTATTTTAATCGGTAACACCTGTACAAAATGGTAATACTGAATAAACTTGTTGTTGTTGTTGTTGTTGTTGTTATATGTTCACCGTTTATGCAAAACGACGACGCGAAATGATCAAATCTTATTAAGTTCTCTCGAGAAAGGCGATAAATTTTATTGTGCCTGTCTGAGCTCCGACGCCGTCTCCAGCTTCATTTAGGGCAATCTGGATGAGAAATAGTTTGAATTAGGACCCGAATTCAATTTCTCATTGGCGTTTTCGCTGGCGTTGCCGTTATCAGATCTTAAAGTTCCTTTTGTCTCTCGCAGAAAGGAGGTTATAACATATTAATATTATTTGTCAGACCCATGTGTAAACGAGATACCCATCAGAGACGTTTATCGTGCTGCCGTACACTTCAGGTTTGCTACATGTATATATCGTACTGTGCTAAATTGGAAAGTTAACCAGGAATAGACAGTCCAACTTAAAATGGGATATTAACAGTACCTCGCCACCCGCCCCCCACCCCCCTCCATCCACATCCCAGCCAGCAATTCATCTACCTCCGGGTGTTATTCAACCGAAGTGCAATAAGGACCTTAAGCAACGAGAACGTTGACGTCCAGGACGTCAAAAATGGAAACCGGAAGTGGATATTTTCTGTCTTTCAGTGCTCTGACTCATCAACAACAACAACAACAAACAACAACAACAACAAATTTTATTGAAAATTGGAAAATAACTAATTACATTACTTTCCCACCCGCAAATAGCTTATGAACTAATCGAGGCGGGGGGAGATGAAGACATATTACAAAACAAGATTTATATATAGATGGACTAAATAACAGTGAAGACACTACAATACAGTAAATAGAATTTAAACTAACATAAAACAAGGCATGTACATAACGATTCCGAAGAGAGGCTAACCTAAAGTATTAAATAACTTAATAAGACGGGAGACTTCGACATAATCATCTTCTGACCGCAAAAAATTTAGTAATAATTCCTTTATTTTTTTACGAAAGGACGAACGTTTAAGTATTTTAATCGAATACGGAGTAGAGTTCCAAATTTGGGCACCGATTCTCGTGAAAAAGGCATACATTTTATCGGTTCTAGAGAACTTAACATAAAACGAGTCGCTAGAGACAGATCTTGTTCTGTAGTTATGAATCTGACTTGTTTTAACGAACTGATTGAGAATACTAACTGGTGCTGTCTGTCTGTTGATATCATACAATAAATAGCTACGATCTCTGAAAAATATGCTAGGTAGGGGAAGGCAATTTGATTTGAGAAAGAAGGGTACGGCGTGTTCCTTAGACTTACTGAAGTAGATGAGACGTAAGGCCCGTTTTTGTAGAGTTACGATCTTTCTTTGAAATGTCAAGGCACAATTTCCCCAACCACAAATACCATAAGTTAAGTAAGGGACAATTAATGAGTTGTAAACTGAAAGTAAAACACGACACGGGACATAATGTCGAATCTTAGCTATAATTCCTATCGACTTGCTGATTTTGTGACAGATAGATTCGATGTGGTATTTTCATGAAAGATTTGAATCAATCATTAAACCAAGATATTTTACATAATCTTTCATTTCAAGGTTTGCGTAGGTGTTAGTCACGGAGTCAAAAATTCTAATCCTAGGTATGAAGGGCATATTCTTTTGCCGGGGACGAAAGATTACAAAATTTGATTTTTTTATGTCCAAGGACAGTTTGTTGGCCTTTAGCCATTCGTTGACGTTGCCAAGCTCGCGATTAACAAGTGTTTCGAGTTCCTTTAGGTTGTTATTTGCAAGTATTATACTAGTATCGTCAGCAAATAGATAAAAGGCAAATAACGAAGAGGACTTGTAAATATCATTGATGTACAGTAGGAATAAGAGTGGTCCGAGGACTGAGCCTTGTGGCACGCCGCACAAGGTCGTTTCAGCCTCAGACACAACATTATTAACTTCCGTGGTTTGCTTCCGATCAGTCAGGTATGATCTGAACCAGGAGTTGATTACACCTCTAATACCATAATTTTCAAGTTTAGCTAACAAAATTTCATGGTTAACAGTATCAAAAGCCTTTTTGAGATCGATGAAAACACCGCACGAAAATTTACCGTTGTCCATGTTTTGGAGAATTGTGTTAACAATATCAAGTACAGCATGCTGAGTACTGTGCTTACTGCGAAAACCGTATTGCTATCTTTGACAAACTTGGTAACTCTGGAGTACATAAGTTTTTCAAAAATCCTGTTATAAATCGAGAGCAGAGAAATAGGTCGGTAGTTTTCGGGCAGCGTGTCATCTTCGTCCTTAAATATCGGGATAATCTTAGCACACTTTAGTTTAGATGGAAAAATCCCTGAGCAAATGGACTGATTAAAAATCGTGGCTAGAGGTACGGATATGACCCTTTTTGCCAATTTCAGCAGCCTAACTGGAGATGAGTAGAGACCATGGGCCTTGTTGTCTTGCAAAACTGAAATTTCTAAACTGATATCTTCCGGAATAATAGGATCAAAGAAGAAAGTGCGATTAAGTGGCGGATCTAATTAATCATAGAATGTATTTATGGTCTGAGGAATTTTAGAAGCCAGTTTGCTCCCAACAGTGGCGAAATATTTGTTACGAATATTGCTTATTTCCTTCGGGTCACTAGTTGGAACCTCATTCGGGTTTGAGCGAATAGAGTTAGTTGAGTTGCGCTTGTTTTTCTTTTTACAGTTTCCAATTAGCTCGTTAATTCCTTTCCAAGTTTGACGCATATTACATATGTTGAGATCAAAGAAACTTTGGTAGTAGTTCGCTTTACTTAATCTCGTAAGATAAATGATTTTATTTCTGTAAAATTTGTATTTGTCACAGTCTGAGGTATAGAAGAGGTTATTCTTTACCCTGATTGATTTTCTTAAACCCGCAGTCAGCCATGGTTTAGCAAGGAATTTTTGTTTACGATTGGATATACTTCTTAAAGGGGCGTGTTTGTTAATTGTCTTGTTGACGCATTGGTAAAACCTGGAGAACGATTGATTGGCATCGGTATGTTTGCAAATATTATTCCAATTAATATTCTGCAAGTCGTCAATGAAAGACTTTGCATTGAAAGTAGAATAGTCACGAACCTTAGTTTTGTTGTTTGGAAAGAATGGTTTACAGTGCGACGTTAATATGCACATCTGAGAGAAGTGATCTGTTGTATCGGACACGATATTGCCGCTGACTATATTATTCTCAGGATTATTTATGAAAATATTGTCAATTAAAGTTGCTGAATTACCATAGACTCTAGTCGGCTTATCAACCACTGGGAACATTGAAAAACTTTGCATTGTTTGGGGCAAGGTTTGTGTGTAACTACAAGTTTCATATTTTAACAGATCTATGTTGAAGTCTCCCATGAGATAAATATTTTGATTTTGACGGCATTGGCGTTCAAGAAAATCTGTCAAGTATTCTAGAAACTCATTAGCGTTATTGTGTTGCCTGTAAGTAACACCACATACAGATTTCTTATTGTTAGCCAGATGAAGTTCAATCCATAGGGCTTGATAGCAAGAATTGGAGACTCGTTCAACGACGCGGTATTTACAATTTTGATCAATGAACAGGCCAACACCACCGGCAGATAAAGGTGTTGGGACCGATTCAAAACAGTATCCTGGTAATTCTGGTACAAAATTAAAACTACCTTCACGATCGCATATACGAGTTTCTGTTACACCAATAATAGTAAAACGGAAATTCATTTCACTTAAAACATGATGTTGAAATTCTTCAAAATTTTTCTTTAAGCTACGTATATTTGTATGTAACTCATAAACATTAAAGTAAATAATTCTTTTTCTAATACTTGAACTGTTTAGATAGCAAAATTCCTCAAAAAACGTCACTTTTTAAATCTAAATGACAGCTCTCTTGGCCGTCATGTAAACGCCGCGTCACGCAAACGCTTTAGAAATTCAAGCGTACTCTATTACAAAACCAAGAAACCTTTTGAAGCGAAAATTAGTTTACAGCTGCTCTAACACACCATGAAAGTAAAATGTCAGTAGGATGGATAGTTTTAGTGACGTCATGTGAAAATATAGGTTCCTCTTTTCATTACGGTTCCTATTCCGGTTCCGCTTTCTGTTCCTTTTCCTATTTCCGTTCCTATTCCGGTTTCCGGCTTTTCCAGACGCCCTCTTTACTGTGGGTAAGATTATATGTTACGGCATTTTACTAAGAAACGTGTAGAGAGCAAGACTTCAAAGCTGTTTATGAAACGGTGCATCAGATTAAATTTCTAGGCAAAGGTTTCGCAATTTTTTTTTGGTCGAGTGCTTATGTTACGCTACTTAGTACTACAGGATTTAAAGTACTGTATTCGTCCCGGATTCGTATGGTATCTACCTGGCCGCACCACAACCGAACAAAGTTATAAGTTTCCGGTTTGCGTTACTGTTGGTGTGCTCTTAAGCTTAGATATTCTGTCACAGGCTTGCGCGAAGCACATAGAATCTCGATTTTCTCTTTAGCAATTTCGGTTTTGGAGTATTACACAGCCCTGTAATGTTTCAGTGCATAGAGTACCATCAGACTAAGACAGAGCCGGGGATTCGATTTCAGTAGCCTTCTTTGATCAAGTAGGTCAATTTTCTGATTTTAACGTTTATTTTAGTTGCTTGAATCAGACTTTGCTCCCTAATGCAGTAGTGCCTTTTATATATTGGAATAAAGCTCAAAAAAACGTTTTAAAAACGCTCAATGCGAATTGTATGAATAATTTTCATTTCGAAAAAGCATGTTGCTCATGCTCATACAAAGCCCTTGGGTACGCCCAAAATTTGTCTCAGTCAGGCGGGGGGTCTAAGGTGTCAAAACCTATTTGTGACCCTTCACAGTAGGAAAAGGGGGCTTAGCTCAAAGCGTTTTTATGTTTGAAATGCGTTGAAACCCGTTTGAAACTGTTTGAAACCCGTTTCAAACAGTTTCAAATAGACCTATTCGGCTAACCCAATGTTGTACCCAATTCAGATCTCCCGGGGTTAAGATTCTTTGTGTATTGTATTTGCTTTATAATGTGGCATTCACATTTAAATGATATGGAAATTTCTGAAACAAAACGTTTTATTCCCAAAGGGTTTGAATTGGGTACAACATTGAGTTAGCCGAATAGGTGTCAGGTGCAACAGCAAGGAGGCCACGAATTGTGGACGATTTGGGACCCTAGGAGCTAAAAAGCACAAAATCAAAGATGGCGGGCGGAAGGCAGTGCAGAAGGCATGGTCGGTTTTCTCTCGTTTTTCATCTATTTTGCAAGGTTAGTAGCGATTATAGGTGGATCAAACAGTAACAACTGTAGAAGGTATCGTTTTAAGTAGTTTTAGAAATGCTTGTGGTAATGGTTTACCTTAAATTTGGTGAGATCCTGACTCTGAGAAAACTGAGAAATGCGGCAAGGATTTTGTTCCGGGTTTTGCGAACAATGAAAGCGTGTTTAGACAAATTTTCCCAAATACAAATGAAGCAAATTATTTTGAAGGATTCTGGTGGATAAGAAGCAAAAGTTGAGGAAGAAAATAGTACAGAGAATCTTTGCGTGCAATTCGCCGAGCCGGCCATGTCTTCCACACATGCTCTCTGATACTCTTTAAACGCGAGGAATTCCTTCTCGCTTAGCTTTTTGCCTTCAAAGCTTTGCTTATTTTGATGAATTCTATCATTAAATTCATGTTTGCTTGTTTTTAACCCGATATTTCGATGAAAAACTGAAAAATAAAGTGTGTTATGAAGGTAAACAGCAGACCATGAGTTGTTGAATTTCATTATGCAAATTAGGTTTAACCTCATTAGCATAATGTAACAGCGGCAGAAAATAAACTTGTAGAAAATTCCTAGTCGCTCTACATTTTCGAACGATTTTCGGGTCTGTTTTGCATAGATATCATATATCACACAAAATAGACATCTTTCCTTGCAAGATTACATTCTTTGTTAAATTTTTAAGATAATTATGCAGAAATATGCCTTGTTTATTTTTTTCCAAGCTTGCAAACGGGTGGAATCCTCCAAATCCTGCAGTATGATTGGTTCCAAGAACGGGTGGTATTTTACGATCTGGCCCGCTAACCCAGGTGGAATCGTTGGCAGCTTCATTCACAAGTTTGTTTGTTATTTGTGAATGAGCAAAAACTGTCATTTTCAAACCATTTTTATTTTAAAACTTGTGCTAATTATTAGCATTTACTGGGGAAAAGTGAATTTTATTATTCAGACAAAAAGTCTGAAGGGAGAATCAAGCAAGTCCGCCACGAAAACGGCTAAAGTAAAGCAAAACAGGTGGCTTGTGATGTTGCTTCACTAAGCTTTATAACCGCGCTGCAAGTACTGCAATCTTGCTTTCATGCACCATTAAATGGTGCATAAAAGCAAGATTGCAGTTCTAATAGCCAATAAATTTTATTGGACATTTCTGCTCTGTTTGTAGTTTTGTCTTCCATTTTTGCTGTTGGAATCTTGATTCTGCTGTTTTTTTTTTTAAATTTTATCTCATTAGTTTTCTACTTATCGGAAGAGGGTGTTCAATCTTACATAAACAGCACGAATCACTTTTCCAGCACTGAGTCGGTTATCGCCGTTTTCATTTCTTTCTTCATAACTTGTTGCTCACATCGCCCTCTTTTATTCGAATTCAATTCAAAACCTTAAAATTGGTATGGGTAATTAGCACTTTTCATCCTGCTTGATTGAACTAATCTTAAAGCTATTTTTTAATTATTCAGCCGAAGAAAATGCTTGCATTATTTTTTTCTTGGGGCTTTGAATATCAAGCTTGTCAATTCTTTTATCCTTGTTTGGCTCTCAGATTATGAATTGTCTAACAAGACACAGAAACTGTTTTTATTCTAAAAGAGAGCAGCAAGTGCCATAATATAAACTACCGAGCCAAAATCATGTTGTAATATTTTGTTTTGGTTTGTAGTCAATCACGCGCTTCATCAACACAAATGTGTCCTACTTCAACACACATAGGTTGGAGATTGAAGGAAAATTTTCCTGAAACTTTTAAATCTCAGTAGGAAAAAAATAAAAATGTTATTCACTGGCCTAGGTCGGTCCATATTGGGAGAAACTGTGCCTTCGGTCTGAGTACCGCCCAAGGCCGTACTCAAGACCTTGGGCACAGTTTCTCTCAATACTGACCTCCCAGCCGGTGAATAACATATATTTATTTTTTTTGTGGAATATTGTGGGTTTCCTGAGGCGTTTTTAGAAATTTCTTATAATTTATAAGTTTAGTCTTAAGAATTGTTCTCTTAGTTAAGAATGCGAGTGGGAAAATACTATATCTGCATATTTTGATTTCTTAGTCTGGAAATGTCACTGGAAAACTTTTTGATATTTCAGTTCCATTGTAATTTTAAGATCACAGTCATGACACGGTACCAGAAACGATTTTTACCGTGAAGTTCTAGGGCTTGATACTAAGTAAAAGTTATAGTCTGATAATTATGGAACATTTAATTTTCCAGAAAAATGTCTGTGCGTGGCAAATTGAACATGAAGCACACATTGTAATCCTCAGAGGCCACCTGAATGCAAACCCGAATCAAAAGCTTGCCTTAATCAGCAGAACTGGTAGGTAACATTGCAAGATACTGCTTCTAGATAATGTTATCTTGAAAACACATTTTGCTGTTGATGCCTTGATACCGAGCAGAATGCATGATGCAAAATAATGTAATACCATTCTTTGTATGACAGACAGTGAATTAGACCAATTTTTGTATTTATGTATATGTTGTAGTTAATATTTTATCTCAGGTAATTTTTGTTTTCCTTTCCTTTTTGGGTATGACAGTGTTTGCTAATAAAGTTGAAACAAGAAGGAAAAATAAAAATTACCTGAGAGATTAAAAATTAGCCACTAGGAACTTTGCAAGAAGCATATCTATTATGCTGCACTTCCAGAAAATATCCATACCCCCCATGAAGGGCATGTTTACTTTAGACCCCCCCCCCCTGGAATTTCCATGATACACTGTAGGGAGTGCTTGTCATAGCCCCCCAGACCCTGCAATTTCCGTAAATTTTCAACTTGGTTGGGTACCCTCTGGAAAGTCAGCGGATAACTTCAAAAAAATACTTGACCTCGATGGGTTGACACTTGAGCCCATGGTATGGTCAGGTGATACTGGTCGGCGGATACCCTGTTTTGACAGCTGTCAATTGATCACAACATTGATTAGGGGTGTAACAATTCATATTCTTAACGATTTGATTCGATTTCGATTTGATTATGTAATTGTTTCTTAATTCTTATAATATAACGCGTAATGTTAACAACATGCAACCCTAAACCCTCAATTTGAGAATAGTGACAGGGACAGGAGGATTAACAGTTGCTTGGTTTGTCGCCATGTTTGAGAACCTGACAAAGAGCGTGTTGCACATGGTTTGCCTTATTTGGAAATTCTCAAGGGGTTGTTGAAGGACAGCATTTTTACAGGCAACACAAAATGGCACACGGACTGCTATCGTCTTTGCTTGTCAATCAAAAATGCACATTTTAAAGAGTTCTGGATTCTGATTTTACAATATAATAACTCACTGAGGGCACCCTGGAAAAGGTGTACAAAAATCGAACCAAAATTGAAACGTGGAAGCAAAGAATCGTGAATCGAACCAAACGGTCATATTGCACATTGATGTGCAATTAGTTTTCTCTTGGACTCCCAGACTAGCTAGAAAGTGTGAGAGTAAACATTGGTTTCCCTGTGGTGAGGACGGATGGTCCCTCGGTCGGTGTATGGTCACGTGATTACCAAAATTTCTGGGATGGGCAGATTTCCTTAGCTATGGGGCTCCGCACGGGGAGCTCTCCTAAAAAGACTACTACAACGTGTATTTCAACTTTTCGTCATCATTTCAGGGTTTCTGTCGCTGCCTTACTGTGGAAATGATATAAAAGCTGTTCACTCTCGGCATTTCAGCAGGTAAGTGCTTTGAGTTTATGGGAATCCTAGTTCTTTCTGAACTGATTTTTTCTGAATTGGAAACTTTTGCAAAATTCTTAGTTTGTTCTTATCTCTACAGGTGATGGTAGCACACTTTGGGATTACCAAGTCAACTTTATTGATCATGATTCATTATTTTTTTGCTTTCTTTTTAAAAGAGAATGCAGTCCACATTACTCCAATCTAAAATTATCAACACGGACAATGAGAATCCTGGTTTCTTTGGGAACTGATTTTTTGTGGAAATTCGACGGGGTGTATAGGCGTTGAAACGCATTTTGCGTAAACCGCTGACACTCAAACCGATTTTACACAATAAATCAGTTAACAGACTGAAAACGTAGGCGTTGAGGGATACTAAACTAAAATTATCAACGCGGACAACGGGAATCCTGGTTTCTTTGGGAACTGATTTTTTGTGGAAATTCGACGGGGTGTATAGGCGTTGAAACGCATTTTGCGTAAACCGCTGACACTCAAACCGATTTTACACAATAAATCAGTGAACAGAGAAACGGAGGGATACTAAACTAAAATTATCAACGCGGACAACGGGAATCCTGTTTTCTTTGGGAACTGATTTTTTGTGGAAATTCGACGGGGTGTATGGGGGTTGAAACGCACTTTGCGTAAACCGCTGACACTCAAACTGATTTTACACAATAAATCAGTGAACAGAGAAATGTAGGGATACTAAACTAAAATTATCAACGCGGACAACGGGAATCCTGGTTTCTTTGGGAACTGATTTTTTGTGGAAATTCGATGGGGTGTATAGGTGTTGAAACGCATTTTGCGTAAACCGCTGACACTCAAACCGATTTTACACAATAAATCAGGGAACAGAGAAACGTAGGGATACCATTCTAATTCATCGGGTACTTTTCAAATTGGAAACTTGTAGTGGAGATAAAAATAAAATGACTGTAAGATACCCCTCACACTGAGGTTCTTTCCAAAGCGAAAACTTTTTATCTCTACAGGTAATGGTTGAGCGAATTTTCTTCCTAGATTTCTAATGTTTTTCCTTCATTGTCTCCAGTGTTGTTGTGTTATATTGTCCACAACACTGGGCTTTGTAGGCTTTGAATTTTATTCAGTCTTTCCAGGTCAAAGCAAGTATGTGCATAATTCAAGCTTAAAATTATTAGATGGAGATTTGGAATCCTGAATCCTGACTGACCTCATATGGCTGCTTTTGGTTGAACTATTGTATCTTCAAGTTTTATAGTTTGGCTGGTACGAGTATATCACGTTATGAATTTCTTTTTAATATATTACACACGTAGAAAGGTCTTTTATAATATACAGTCGACTCCTGATAACTCAAACCTTCAAGGGAAATCGAAAAAGTTTCAAGTTATCGGGAACCCGAAAAAAATAGCCGGAAGTAAGGAAAAAAACAGTTTTTACCGCATAGTGAACATTTTAATCACACTTAATTGTAGAAATGTCAAGTGAAAATTAAAAGATACTTCTAGATTATAAATCAGAACATAACATAACAAAACCTTGAGTAAATAGAGCATGCGTTTTACTGTTTTGAGAAGTAAAGCTGTTTCACGTTAGATTTGTGGCAAACAACATCAGCCTGCAATGGTAAACTACCGGTATATGCCTACAACCTGTCAATGGGAAATTCAAAATTCAATGTTTGGGACGCCAGTAGGCTGTTTTTTCCCGACTTTTAAAGGCTCAAAACATGGTTCGAGTTCTCGAGGATAAAATTATATAGAAATGATCTGAGGGAAAACAAAAACTACTTTGAGCTAGCGGGAGGTTCGAGTTATGGAGGGTTCGAGTTACTGAGGGTAAAATTACGGTAAATGTGTGACGGAAATCCAGGGAAAATCGATTTGGTTCGAGTTAACGTGAAGTTCGAGTTATCGGTAGTCAACTGTATACTATCACGATTTCCCTTAGCAATGGCTGGCTTTCTATAAGAAGCCATACTCCATTAAGATATTTTTAGAGTTGAAGCAAATCAAAGCCAATGTTCTTTTGTGATCGTTATTTTATCTGAATAACCTCTCATATTGAGTCTTGTCATCCTCTTAAATGTCTCAGTGCACTATTCCCTTGCCACATTGGTGGGAGGCGAGCGCTCTCACCACTGCGCCATCCCTTGCTTCAAATATCTAGTTGAAAATCTCAGCCTTGGGTTTATTCTTATGACATTCTTAAAATTCGCAGATTTCAGCCTCAATATTTTTATAAAATGTATTCTGGTAAAAAAGAAAGAGTATAGTCTTAGGGCCTCACTGTTAATAAGTTATTTTTCAACCCCTAGCGGGGAATTTGCAAAGAAATGTTTGTATTGGAAAATCTCCTTCGGTTTAGTGATTTTTGGACGTGACCGTACATAAAGGATTGATTCTATTTTAATCCTTTCTCCTTTGTTTTTTTGTCCTTATTTTCTAACAGGTACGAGTATTGGCATTTTGAATTTATTGCTTGCCCTGCTCATGAAGTCTACCTGTTATAATGCGGTTCTTTTAGACAAGGATGCATGAACAGGTACGTTTTTGCTACCTTCTACTTGCTTTTATCCTCAAAGAAAATCAACTTATTTGACTTTAAATTGAAATGTGCAATTTTAGGCGGAAAAAATCGTTTAGACATTCTTGTTTGCCAGGGCTGTAGTCATGTTCTCGTTTTATCGATGAGCCCTGAGTTTATGTTGTAAACTTATAATTTTATAAGCGAAAGTTTTTTTAGGATAAAATGGCTTGGTGGATATTTTATATACGTCAGCAAACGTTAGTTACACAGTAAGCCAAGCTTAGGGTTACAATCCTGTTTTTGGTTTAAGCAGAGATAATTAATCAAACTGATTATTTTTTCTTTCAATTTATTTTCAAAAACTGTGTACAGTGGAAACAGGTCAAGAGCGCTAAGCCCACAGACCCCAGTAAGGAACATTCTGAATTTATGCTCATCAGTTACTGCTGCCACTCTGAGAAAGTATGTTTACACTTTTTTTCCTGGCCTTGTTTACAATGAATTTACCCTTCTATGAGTGTACCAAATAACAGGTACTGCAACAGGGTACTATACTCTCAAGGTGATGAAATGTATGAAATAACATTAGATTTGGAACAAAAACCTGCCATGATAGAACATTTTTTCTCTTAAAGAAAACAATTATTCCCTGCACATACTGTACATTTTGGAAGAATTATGCAATATCAGCCAGGACCCATAAAACTGTCATCCTTACCTTAGAATTATTCTCCTCTTTTCAAATAAGCTCACTGTATGGTACAGATGCTTATAGTATTGACATTACAGCTAATCAAATGATTTGTATTGGTTAGTGTTGCCCTCTAAGATCTGAGACAGAGTTATAACAGTTAATATTTAATGCTTCCAGCTATCTGCCAAAACAAAAGAACAAGAGTAAGGAAGTGGAAGAGGAAGATTAGGAAAACTGGACAAGAACATCATGGATAAAACATCAGCAACACTGAAGCGAAGTACATTTTTGAGTCTTGAAAAAGAACGGGAAAAGCTTACTCAGTAAAATGTCCATCAAAAGAAGAGGCTTTTTTTCGTCACTGTTGAAGGAGAAAGACCATGGAGAGGGGAGGTCATTGGAGGAGAGTACTTAATAATTTTTTTCTATCTAAAAAATCACCAAACACTAATTCTTGTCGCATCTTCAGCACTCAGCATAAAACAATAAGAGAGAACAATTAACATTTCAACAAATTAGTACATAAATAAAATATAAAATATATTAAAAGTCAGTAAGTACTATTTCTAGTTTTTTTCGATCTAGAAAATTAGTAAGCCCTACTTCTAATCTTATTTTGAGCGAAAACAAATAATGACAAAAATTGCATTTTTTGACCAAAAGCCTGGGTTAACCCCTCTGGAAAAATGCCATTTTTGAGACATTGAAAAAGTTTGTTTTTAAAGTCAAAAAAAGTTTCTTTTCTAACTAGAACATCATCAAACCTTATTTCTAGTCCTTTTTCGCCAAAAACAAATGAAGAAAAAAAAATTCATTTTTGACCAAAAGCATAGGTTAGCCCCTTTGGAAAAATGCCATTTTTGGGACTTTGAAAACTTTTCTTTTTATTGTCAAAAAAGTTTCTTTTCTGTCTAGAACATCATTAAACCTTTTTTCTAGTCCTTTTTTGACCGAAAACAAATCAAGAAAAAAAATTGCATTTTTTGACCAAAAGCATGGGTTAACCCCTTTGGAAAAATGCCATTTTTGAGACCTTCAAAAATTTTTCTTATAGTCTAAAAGAAAGTTTCTTTTCTATCTAGAACATCATTAAACCTTATTTCTAGTCTTTTTTGACCGAAAACAAATCAAGAAAAAAAATTGCATTTTTTGACCAAAAGCAGGGTTAACCCCTTTGGAAAAATGCCATTTTTGAGTCGTTGAAAAATTGTTGTGTTTTTGTCATAATAAGTTTCTTTTCTATCTAGAAAATCATAGACTTTATTTCTAGTCTTATTTTGACCGAAAAGAAAAAATGGAGAAAATTTTTTTTACCAAAAGTATGTGTTAACCCCTTTGAAAAAGTATGATTTTGGGAACGTTGAAAAATGTTGTTTTTATAGTTTCTTTTCTGTCTAGAACATCATTAAACCTTATTTCTAGTCCTTTTTTGACCGAAAACAAATCAAGAAAAAAAATTGCATTTTTTGACCAAAAGCATGGGTTAACCCCTTCGGAAAAATGCCATTTTTGAGACCTTGAAAAATGTTGTTTCTATAGTCAAAAAAAATTTTCTGTTCTATCTAGAATATCATTAAACCTTATTTCTAGTCCTTTTTTGACCAAAAACAAATCCAGAAAAAAATTCCATTTTTTGAAGAAAAGCATGGGTTAACCCCTTCGAAAAAATGTGATTTTTGAGACGTTTAAAAATTTTGTTTTTATAGTCAAAACAAGTTTCTTTTCTATCTAGAACATCATTAAACCTTATTTCGAGTCCTTTTTTTTTTACTGGAAACAAATACTGAGAAAAATCGCATTTTTTGACCAAAAGCATGGGTGAACCTCTTTACAAAAATAAGATTTTTGGGACTTAAAAGAAGTTCTTTTTCGTAAGTCAGCCAAGCGTGGTAATTGCACGCGTGCTGAACAAGAACGCTGCATAATGACAGACTAGAAACAATAGACAACTCCCAAAGCACAAACTCCGCCAAAACGCTAAAAAATCTTCAATGTTTACTCAAGTTTATTTATTTATTTATTTATTTATTTATTTATTTATTTATAGATTCGTACAATGTACAGGGGAGAGAACAATAGGACACGTAGTCCCCTACTTGGTTCACCCTCCTAAAAGTTTGGGCTTATAGAAGATAATGTCACAGTTTTTCAATGACCATGAAATTCAGAGTCCGGGTAGTTAGTTAATCAATTGTGGCCCTGAAGAAATTTGAAGGAAAAAAAACTACGAATTTTTAAGAAAATGCTTTTTTCGTGAGAAAGACTCTTAAACGCTGACAAACGTCAAGAAATAGCTAAAACTATAATTTTTATATGTTTGCTTTGCTCGAAATCGCGCGCATTTACAAGGCCCTAAAGCGTTTTGCTGACTTGCAAGGACCCATCTGTTTTAACGATCCCCAAAATAAAGGGATGAATCTCATAGTTTATTAGATATAATCGTGTAAAGTTTGCTTATCATTTTCGCATAAATTATGAGCTAATATAGTTCAAAACCACTTAAACATAGCATTGTTAAGTGTATTTTAGTATTTAAACGCTAGATATAGGCATATTTTTATCACCTAAAAATTTTTCATCTGTTCGGATTTCCTAGCTGAAAGTCTAGCGATCCGTAAATTATAGGGATCAAAACTTACCTTTTCGAAAATTCCGGCAGAAAAAAGGCTCCCGAAAATTCTAGGTGACCATTTCAGGGTTAAAATCCGTTAAAAATAGGCAGTTATACCATTTTTTAGATGTTTGAAAACCCTAGGAGAAGCAGGCAAGCAAGAAATTTTACAACAAATGTTCCCAAATTCTAGATCTCAAATCGTCTTCCGAACAGATATTTTCCGAAAATTGTCGTTGGGTGCCCCTGCGTTTTCATATGCCTAGAAAATCCCAGACGATCGGGGATTTTACTGTTTCCCGACCGTCGTCCCAGATTTTGCCGACTAATGAAAACTCGAAATCGCAGATATCTCCGATCGTCTGGGATGGTCGGGCACAAATCTGGAGAATCGGGAGCGTTTCTATTTTCCCGATGCGTCCCAGATTTCTGCGATGGTCGACGATCATAACTCAAATTTGTACCGTTGTGGACGTCGGCGATGGATTTCGGTCATTACCAGTCCTCTAAATTGGTGGGCTCCAGTCCCCCTATCACGCTTTTGTGCACAAGTTTCAATTTTTGGCGCACTTTCCATTTCCAGACAAATTCATTTTCGGGAGAGTCTGGGACACACTTCTGACGATTATCCGATACATCGGCAAAATTCTAGACGGTCGGCAAAAAGTAAATCCCCGATCCTCTGGGATTTACCCGACATATGAAAAGTACGCGCGCTGTGATTGGTCAACTAGAAAAAACTCGGTTCGTAACTTGCAGTACGGACCTCGAACTCGGTTAGTAAGAGGTACGTAATAATACCCTGATGAAAGCAAGTGTCCAGCTTTCAAATAACCGGCGCCCTCGGTGAAACAAGCAGCACATTTGAGGCGTAGAAAAAATTAATTAGCGCCATTGCGCTTCTTCCAATAAATACGTTATAAAAAATAGGGTAAAAACATAAAAGACCGAAATGACTGAATCTCTAAAGATATGATTTTGTAGGATCCAATAACTGGTTTAGCGTGGTTTAAAAGCGGCTCCTTACAACTAACATCCATGGCGTCTTTTAGTTTGACTCTGTTGACTACTCAAAATGATACTGGAAAAAAAGGTCTTTTACCGTCATTGACGCAACTAATTCACAATTTAAAAAAAAAGCTAAAAAAAAGAGAAAAAAGAAAGAAAGAAAAAAGAAAAACACATGAGAATGAGCCAGCACTACCTGTTTCCAACCGTTTGTTTTCAGTTACATCCCAATCCGGAATCCATGTGTTTCAGTCTATTTTGTCAAAACAACCCCATTTATTTTATTTTAATTTTATCCCATTTATTTCTGTTCTTTTTTTGTAGATCTCAGCGACAAAGTCGTAGAAAAGTAGAAAGTCTATGTCTTTTCAAGAGAGAATGAGCTCAGATCATTCTCTCATGGTTTTTTTAGCATCAAACACCGTGACGCAAGGAAACACGTTTGCATGTGTTTCAAACGCCAGACTTCTTAACATCTGTCAACAACTTAAATTTATTTCAGGTTTGAACTTAATTATTCATATTCATTAAAAGGTCACGAATGGTATACGGTTGTATTAAAAAAAATGTACAGTAGTAGCTTTAAAATCGTGAATAATGAATTTGGGGCAGAAATATCCTTCCCTTTTTCTTTAAAAAGGGCACGTTAAATAACATTGCCCATAAAATTCAAATTGTGGTGCTCAAAACGCTAAATTAAAATGATCCAAATATAAGATTTTCTTAAATCACGAAAATTAAGTGTCGCCTAATATCGCAGAGCAAAATCGCGAAATAAACATGTCGCGAAAATGTCTTGTAATAAGGTAGTCATGGCATTACTTAAGCTTTTATGTGTTGATGCAGACTTAGACAACGAATACACAAGCTAGAATACCTTTGTGACTATATCATCGTGTACTTATCTCACCTTTTTCTTCCAAAAGCGCTCAGAGAAAGAATTATGTTTCTGTGAAGGTTGAATGAGTCGCAACTGTTAAGTTTAGTCTCACCTGACAGATGTCAACTTTTTGTGGACTTCCGTGAACGTACACAATCAAACTTTGCAGCACTAGTTCTTGAAACGGAGACGACTACATACGTGACATTTGCATTGCAGGCTATATTTGGGAATGAGATACAGCCGACTTATCGGCGGACGAGTTAAAAAATAATCAAGCTAGATGAGAAAATGGATTTTGCGGCTGACACGGATAAATGACAAGGACTAGGAGGAGGAGTACAAATTATTTTCCCTTCATTATAGTGGAACTTAATTCTTAGAAAAAGAGTTCCTTCATTTTGAAAATAAAGTTTTCTCAATTTTGCAGGACTGATGAATTCGTCACTTAGTCTAGTTTACTGCAATTTTAAGCCAAAGACTCAACGCTGTTAAACGACCCTGTAAACTAGAAAGGATTAGAAAGGATTACATGCACTCATGGAACTGTTTGGAAATGCAGGGCATAAACTCACGGCATCATGGTCTAATTGAGCTAACTGTCATTGGTTTGGGCGAGGGCCGAGCAGGATTATGCAAAGACCCAGAGACTCTATGCCCCTACGAATTGCTCCATTAGCTGTCCGATAATGGACATTAGATGTCAAGAAAAGTGACCCGAAGAAAACATACTCTGAAATCGCATGGTTTTCATTTATTCAAATCTAAAGACTTTCAAGTAGCATATCTATTTTCTATGTAAAGATACATGTCATCACCAATGTTTGTTTGTTTGTTTATGTGTTTTTAATCAATACATTATTTAATACATTATCCAACAAAATAGTTATTTAACTGTAAGTTATTTTAAAATGCGTAAGTGCACTGGTCCAATATAGATCTCTTAAAATGCGTTTACTCCGATACGTGTCAAGCTCTCATCACAGTTTAAAAACGCATAATTTACAAGGCTCTTTTACTTTTAAGAAAACATTCCGTACTTTACATATTGAACCAAGCAACAAATACGTTAAAAAACTTCTACTAATACAGTCGACTCCCGATAACTCGAACCTTCAAGGGAAATCGAAAAAAGTTCGAGTTATCGGGAGTTCGAGTTATCGGGAGCTCGAAGAAAATAGCCGAGAGTAAGGTAAAAAACAGTTTTTACTGCACAGTGAACATTTTAATCACATTTAATAGTAGAAATTTCAAGTGAAAATTAAACTGAAGATACTTCTAGATTATAAATCAGAACGTAACGTAACAAAACATAGCCTAAATAGAGCATGCGTTTTACTGTTTTGAGAAGTAAAGATGCTTCACGTTAGCCAGTGACCCAACATCAGCCTCCATTAGTAAACTATACTCCTACGACACGTTAATAGGAAATCCAAAATTTAATGTTTCGGACGCCAGGAGACGACTTTTTCCCGGACTTTTTAAGGGCTCAAAACATGGTTCGAGTTATCGAGGGTAAAATTATATAGAAAATGACCTGAGGGGAAACGACAATTGGTTCGAGTTAGCGGGAGTTCGAGTTATCGAAGGTTCGGGTTACCGAAGGTAAAATTACAGTAAATGTATGACGGAAATCCAGGGCAAATCGATTTTGGTTCGAGTTAGCGCGAGTTTCCAGTTAGCGAGGGTTCGAGTTGTCGGGAGTCGACTGTACTTCATTTACCTGCAAAAATCATCAGGGGAATCTCTATTTTAAACTTTTAGTCGATGACTTTATCTCTGTTTCATCCACTACTTACCACTGCATTAAGTAATCTGCAGTTATTGCGTGCATTCAAAGGCAAAGTTTAAATGTCCCTGAAACAATTTGCTAGCTGAAAATCATATGCCTTCTACTCTTGGTCTCTTGGTTCGTATTACTACACCCTAGTCTCCTGGACTGTCGTGGCCTTAGTTGAGTTACTCCTTCTCTGGGTACTTTTCCTGAAGGCCGGATGAGATTTTCGGAAGGTTACCATCCGGTTAAAGGCCAATCTAATCTTGGTGCTTAAGGCAATATACAGC
>CALNXK010000223.1:410000-412500 GCA_942486035.1 Porites lobata
GATGCGAACTTCCCCGTGTTTTTATTTGAGTTGTTCGTGGCGCAATGCACTCTGGTTAAATGCAATGCATTGTGGTAAAAAGTGTGGTTAAATGCAATGCATTGTGGTAAAAAGTGATGAATTCGAGAATTCGTCGCCCCTTATATATATTTCCCTTAAATCCTGATTATGTTGCTGCTCGCTCCCTACTGTCGCTCCGCAGCAAAAAGATAAACAAGAGTTTAAATAACCGTAAGGTTACGTAAAAAGACAGCAAACTAAATATTGTCAGGCAAAATGTAAACAGAGACACGCACATTTAAATCAATAAAAGGTTGCACTTAGCGTCGCTTTGAAACAGAGGTTTCAGGCAACTCGGACATGGTCTATTGCCTTGTAAAAAATCAGTTTCTCCACTACCGGGGCGAAATTGCCATTCCAGAGCGCTTCGATATTTCCATAGATAACGATAGAACATCAAGATTGTTCAGTTTTCCCTGCATTTCTAACCAGAAACATTTTATCTCAAAAAACCTCGAGAGTGCTCTCGTAGATCTTTCTAATAATACATTTTGGTACAGAATACCAAGTGCATTGGGCACACCTGACAAAGATCAGGCGGCCGGAGATATGTTGTACACTCAAAAATGGTATCTGACTGCAAATTATAAACCCAAACTTTCCGGGTAGCAAACAAAGGGTTCCAAAAGGAACCTATGGAATGGAATCAGAGTGTACAGCCAGTGTCGTGCTCAAATAACTGAGGCAACGACTGAAACGCATAAATCAAAGACTGACCCAATAAATACTGGCTGCCAAACTGCGACTCATGGTGTAAAGTCAGTGTCGATCTCAAAATCAAGAGGCAACGACAAAGCAAATAATCAAAGGCTGACACAATCATAAACACAATTGTTTGAGTCAATATCAGAGGAACTGGCCCGAGGATAAAAAAAGCGTAAAGAATAACATCAACGCTACGCTTCTGAATGTTAACACTAGACAATAGCCGCATAGACTTAAGTACTCCCCCTCTAAAACTACGATTGAGCTTATATTGCTCCTTACTATTCAAATAAACGCCATCAGCGGCATAAAAATTATGACCAGCCTTCCAAAAACCCCTATGACCCCAATAGATCGCGTAAGGGATGGGTTCTAAGACAACCCGTAGGTAACGTGTTTAAAGATCTACGCTTTTGTTACAGGCAGTAGCAGAGCGCCGACGAATGGTTTGGCATACACACACGAATCTTACTCCGTAAGAATAGTGCAACAAGCGAACGAATTCCTCAAGTTCTGACCCAACTTGTAGAGGAGACTGAAATGGTAGATCATTAGTACCAAGTTGCACGATAACTATGTCGGGACGTGTAGATCGAACTACGTGCAGATTCAACAAAACAAAAAAGAGATGCAGAGAAGATATTTATATTTAATTAAGTCTTGGAGACTCAGGTCAAAAGGCTTATATAAGGCAACAAGGGTTCCCATTTATTTTTGACAGTGGAGGCATTGTTTTCTATTTGATAAATGTGTTTCAAATAAAGCAAAAAATTGTTTAAATTGGGGGAATGTTCCTTTGAGCGACAAAGCCAGATATAGTGCTTGGCAATTAAGCAACAAAAATTGATTTGGAGTTTGTGTTTAGATCTATCTGGCCTCAGACCCAAAGCCGTATTTATGTGTAAGTAATTATGTTCACCTAAAGAAAGTTGGCAAGACTGCATCCACCTAAAAAGATTATCCCAAAATTTTTTTGTTTTTTCGCATCTCCAAAATAAGTGTATCAATATTTCCTTTTCTTTATTACAAAAAGAACACTTATCATCGTCTCTAAGTCCAACTTTTTTTAAGAAACTGTTAGTCCGTAACCGGCGATGTAACAATTTGAAGTTGAAAGTGATACGTTTACTGCTCTTTGTGCATTGAAAGGATGTTTGATAAGCGACTTTCCAATTAATAATTTCCTTTGACCCAACTTGTAGAGGAGACTAAAATGGTAGATCATTAGTACCAAATTGCACGATAACTATGTCGGGACGTGTAGATCGAGCTACGTGCAGATTAAATTTGACCGTTTTTGCTACTGTACGCCCACCAATGCCATGCCAAGCTTTATCGGCGGTAGCCGTAATTTGTAGGGATAAATCAAGGTAACCGATATGATGTTCCATGAACTTCTGCAGGCGTCGAATAAAAGAGTGTCCCAAGATTAAAACACGAGGTGTTGGGGTAACCGTTTGTGTAGCCATAACTCTCTTAAGGAAGAAGGATTAAAAATAAAAAGAAACTTGCCTGAAAACTTTCAACTAAGCGTCAAAGGAATGTCACTACAGGCTGATCGTAATAGTCGGAAAGGCCGCGCAAAACATAAAAACACAAGTCTTTTATACAGCACTAAACATGTTCGATCTCCAGATTGGCCCGGGAACCACCACCTGCACACTGCTGATAAGAAACGGGAAATGCCTCGAAATACAATGACATTATGATTCCATCTTCTCATCATAATGTTTGT
>CALNXK010000223.1:422500-432500 GCA_942486035.1 Porites lobata
ACAAAGCCCTTGGGTACGCCCAAAATTTGTCTCAGTCAGGCGGGGGGTCTAAGGTGTCAAAACCTATTTGTGACCCTTCACAGTAGGAAAAGGGGGCTTAGCTCAAAGCGTTTTTATGTTTGAAATGCGTTGAAACCCGTTTGAAACTGTTTGAAACCCGTTTCAAACAGTTTCAAATAGACCTATTCGGCTAACCCAATGTTGTACCCAATTCAGATCTCCCGGGGTTAAGATTCTTTGTGTATTGTATTTGCTTTATAATGTGGCATTCACATTTAAATGATATGGAAATTTCTGAAACAAAACGTTTTATTCCCAAAGGGTTTGAATTGGGTACAACATTGAGTTAGCCGAATAGGTCTATTGTTTCAATGTCAGGTGCAACAGGCCGCGTATTGTGGACGATTTGGGACCCTGGGAGCTAACAAGCAGAAAATCAAAGATGGCGGGCGGAAGGCAGTGCAGAAGGCATAGTTGGTTTTCTCTCGTTTTTCATCTATTTTGCAAGGTTAGTAGCGATTATAGGTGGATCAAACAGTAACAACTGTAGAAGGTATCGTTTTAAGTAGTTTTAGAAATGCTTGTGGTAACGGTTTACCTTAAATTTGGTGAGATCCTGACTCTGAGAAAACTGAGAAATGCGGCAAGGATTTTGTTGCGGGTTTTGCGAACAATGAAAGCGTGTTTAGACAAATTTTCCCAAATACAAATGAAGCAAATTATTTTGAAGGATGCTGGTGGATAAGAAGCAAAAGTCGAGGAAGAAAATAGTACAGAGAATCTTTGCGTGCAATTCGCCGAGCCGGCCATGTCTTCCACACATGCTCTCTGATACTCTTTAAACGCAAGGAATTCCTTCCCGCTTAGCTTTTTGCCTTCAAAGCTTTGCTTATTTTGATGAATTCTATCATTAAATTCATTTTTGCTTGTTTTTAACCCGCTATTTCGATGAAAAACTGAAAAATAAAGTGTGTTATGAAGGTAAACAGCAGACCATGAGGTGTTGAATTTCATTATGCAAATTAGGTTTAACCTCATTAGCATAATGTAACAGCGGCAGAAAATAAACTTGTACAAAATTCCTAGTCGCTCTACATTTTCGAACGATTTTCGGGTCTGTTTTGCATAGATATCATATATCACACAAAATAGACATCTTTCCTTGCAAGATTACATTCTTTGTGAAATTTTTAAAATGATTATGCAGAAATATGCCTTGTTTATTTTTTTCCAAGCTTGCAAACGGGTAGAATCCTCCAAATCCTGCAGTATGATTGGTTCCAAGAACGGGAGTTATTTTACGATCTGGCCCGCTAACCCAGGTGGAATCATTGGCAGCTTCATTCACAAGTTTGTTTGTTATTTGTGAATGACCAAAAACCGTCATTTTCAAACCATTTTTATTTTAAAACTCGTGCTATTATTAGCATTTACTGGGGAAAAGTGAATTTTATTATTCGGACAAGAAGTCTGAAGGGAGAATCAAACAAGTCCGCCACGAAAACCGCTAAAGTAAAGCAAAACAGGTGGCTCGTGATGTTGCTTCACTAAGCTTTATAACCGCGCTATTAGTACTGCAATCTTGCTTTTATGCACCATTTATTGGACATTTCTGCTCTGTTTGTAGTTTTGTCTTCCATTTTTGCTGTTGGAATCTTAATTCTGCTTTTTTTTTTTAAATTTTATCTCACTAGTTTTCTACTTATCGGAAGAGGTTGTTCAATCTTACATAAACAGCACGAATCACTTTTCCAGCACTGAATCGGTTATCGCCGTTTTCATTTCTTTCTTCATAACTTGTTGCTCACATCGCCCTCTTTTATTCGAATTCAATTCAAAACCTTAAAATTGGTATGGGTAATTAGCACTTTTCATCCTGCTTGATTGAACTAATCTTAAAGCTATTTTTTAATTATTCAGCCGAAGAAAATGCTTGCATTATTTTTTTCTTGGGGCTTTGAATATCAAGCTCATCAATTCTTTTATCCTTGTTTGGCTCTCAGATTATGAATTGTCTAACAAGACACAGAAACTGTTTTTATTCTAAAAGAGAGCAGCAAGTGCCATAATATAAACTACCGAGCCAAAAATCATGTTGTAATATTTTGTTTTGGTTTGTAGTCAATCACGCGCTTCATCAACACAAATGTGTCCTACTTCAACACACATAGGTTGGAGATTGAAGGAAAATTTTCCTGAAACTTTTAAATCTCAGTAGGAAAAAAATAAAAATGTTATTCACTGGCCTAGGTCGGTCCATATTGGGAGAAACTGTGCCTTCGGTCTGAGTACCGCCCAAGGCCGTACTCAAGACCTTGGGCACAGTTTCTCTCAATACTGACCTCCCAGCCGGTGAATAACATATATTTATTTTTTTTGTGGAATATTGTGGGTTTCCTGAGGCGTTTTTAGAAATTTCTTATAATTTATAAGTTTAGTCTTAAGAATTGTTCTCTTAGTTAAGAATGCGAGTGGGAAAATACTATATCTGCATATTTTGATTTCTTAGTCTGGAAATGTCACTGGAAAACTTTTTGATTTTTCAGTTCCATTGTAATTTTAAGATCACAGTCATGACACGGTACCAGAAACGATTTTTACTGTGAAGTTCTAGGGCTTGATACTAAGTAAAAGTTATAGTCTGATAATAATGAAACACATTTAATTTTCCAGAAAAATGTCTGTGCGTGGCAAATTGAACATGAAGCATGCATTGTAATCCTCAGAGGCCACCTGAATGCAAACCCGAATCAAAAGCTTGCCTTAATCAGCAGAACTGGTAGGTAACATTGCAAGATACTGCTACTAGATAATGTTATCTTGAAAACCCATTTTGCTGTTGATGCCTTGATACCGAGCAGAATGCATGATACAAAATAATGTAATACCATTCTCTGTATGATAGACAGTGAATTACACCAATTTTTGTACTTATGTATATGTTGTAGTTAATATTTTATCTCAGGTAATTTTTGTTTTCCTTTTCTTTTTGGGTATGACAATCTTTGCTAATAAAGTTGAAACAAGAAGGAAAAATAAAAATTAGCTACTAGGAACCTTGCAAGAAGCATATCTATTATTCTGTACTTCCAGAAAATATCCATACCCCCCATGAAGGGCATGTTTACTTTAGACCCCCCCTACCCCCCTGGAATTTCCATGATACACTGTAACGGGTTCTTGTCATAGGCCCCAGCCCCTGGAATTTCTGTAAATTTTCAACTTGGTTGGGTACCCTCTGGAAAGTCAGCGGATAACTTCAAAAAAATACTTGACCTTGATGGGTTGACACTTGAGCCCATGGTATGGTCAGGTGATACTGGTCAGCGGAAACCCTCTTTTGACAGCTGTCAATTGATCACAACATTGATTAGTGGTGTAACGATTCATATTCCTAACAATTCAATTCAATTTCGATTATTGCCTTTCGATTTCGATTATTTAAATTCCATTATGTAATTGTTTCTTAATTCTTGTAATATAACGTGTACTGTTAACAACATGCAACCCTAAACCCTCAATTTGAGAATAGTAAGAGGGACAGGAGGATTAACAGTCGCTTGGTTCGCCGCCATGTTTGAGAACCTGACAAAGAGCGTGTCGCACATGGTTTGCCTTATTTGGAAATTCTCAAGGAGTGGTTGAAGGACAGCATTTTTACAGGCAACACAAAATGGCGCACAAACTGCTATCGTCTTTGCTCGTCAATCAAAAGTGCACATTTTAAAGAGTTCTGGATTCTGATTTTACAATATAATAACTCACTGAGGGCACCCTGGAAAAGGTGAACCAAAATTGAAACGTGGAAGCAAAGAATCGTGAATTGAACCAAACAGTCGTAGTCGCGATTAATCGAGAATTCGATTAATCATTACACCACTAACATTGATGTGCAATTAGTTTTCTCTTGGGCTCCCAAACTAGCTAGAAAGTGTGAGAGTAAACATTGGTTTCCCTGTGGTGAGGACGGATGGTCCCTCGGTCGGTTGTGCCTAAATCATACCGTCCAAAAGGACAGCCGAGGAGTATTAGAAACGAGTTTCCGATTCGGGCCGACTTCGGAAATTCTCGAAAACAACCAATATGGCGGCTCAAGCGTGGTGAAAACTGAGAGCCAAAGGAGCCGTTTTATCGCCAGAGAAGCGTGATTTACGGTATTGTTGACGAAGTTTGCGTTTATTGTGAGTTTTGAAGTCTTCTTGGTCCTGTATAGTAAGCAATCCTTTCATAAATGTCTTATTAATTTGTCTTGTCCCTTTGGCCGGTATTACCGAAGAAAATAGTACCGTATAAAGGGACATCCTAAATTATAGCAACATTTGTTGGCATGTACATTACCTCTAGCTTTCATTGTTAAACTGTGTTGTAGGACTGGATTTCTGCAGGTTTCTACAAACTTAGGATAACGCTATGGGAACCTTTTTATTCATAAACGTGGCCTTGTCCTTTTGGCCGGTATTACCAAAGAAAATAGTACCGTCCAACGGACATCCTGAGTTTTAGCAACATTTGTTAGGAGGTATATCATATCTGGGTTTTTTATTGTTAAACGGTGATTCTTTAGGTTCCCAAAAGGTCAGGGTAACTAAATAGAAGTGTTTTATTTTTTAGTAAAAAATGCCTTGTCCTTTTGGCCTGTATTATCTAAGGAAATAGCACCGCCTAGCAGGACATCCTAGACTATGTCAGCAGTTGCTTGCATGTATTACTACATGACATGCAGCTTGTTATTGTTACATTGAAGTATATACCTTGCTCTCTGAAGGCTTTTTCCTACCAGCTGGGGTCAGCTGAACAGAGATAGTTTTATTCATTCCTTGTTGTTGTAATCACCTAAGAATGTCCACCCAGGGGGACAATCTATAGGGAGTACTCAAAACTGACAGCTAGAGGTGCCGCCAGGGAAGCGTGACGGTATACTTTGCGATGTTTGAGATTCTCATGTTCTTTGAAAAATTCCTGATTGATCATATCAGCAGTCGATTATGTAAATTATATCCTTTCATTCATGTTATACAGATAGATGTATTATTATCATAAATATTATTGTTACTGTTGTTGTTATTATTATTTATTGTTGTTATAGAATAATTGTTATTTCCTGTCCTCATTATTTGCATGTTGTTTGACTGGTCAGTATCACTCACCAAAAAAAAGGTTGGTACAGTTGGCTGTACTCTATGGCTGGCACTATCAAAACAAATCAAAATTCTTTTTTTTTTTTTGTGACAACAACATTATTCTCACCCCACCCCCACCCCCTCCCCCCCACCTCTCCATACTGAAATTGTGGTTCAATTTTATCCTTGGTCTAAATTTTATTTTCTTTTGTTTCAAACTCCTTATCATACATTACCATACCCAAAGGCCTACCTACCTTGGCAGCAATCAACCTTGGTTGTTGATTCGGGAGACTCTCTATTTTTAACTTCCCCTGGGCCCCTCTCCCCAACTGTCAACAGCCCCAATAACCCCACTACCGGTCGGATAAATAAATCAAGTAAACAAGATCCTCGCGTTGCTTTGTGCTGCTCACTAGTGTTCATTAAAAAAATATTGAAAAAAGAATTGAAAAAAATATATATATTAAAAACTTTGAAGAGGAAGCTAGGCTAAATAGACAGTACATTGTAACTGTCTACCAATTTCATAACAAGAAACCGTAAAATTTCGAAAATGAGCCCCTCCATTTATAAGCCCCTTAAAATATAAGCCCCTCAAACCGGTAACGCAAAAAAACCTCCGTTAAATCGCCTCTCCAAATATAAGTCCCCTGGGGACTTGTACTTGGAAAATTGCCTCAAATATATAGTAAAACAAAGCTAAAATGGTAGATTTATTCCCAGCTATAAGGCTAACCCAATCGATTTTCAAACGCAAATTTCCCTCCGTAGATAAGCCCCTCCGAATATAAGCCCCTCCAAAAATAAGCCCCAGAACTTATTTTCGGAATTTTACGGTATGCTTTGTTCTTCGTTCATGGACGAAATTACAGAAACCCATCAGTGACAAGTTCTGTTCAATTTCTACATTACAGATGTACCACAGCTATTAAACTCAGCTGATTGTGGTGTCTTTGTCTGTATGGTAGTTTTTGCTATTTCATCACCTTTGCCATGAACATTATTTAATGGAAAGTCATTCATTATGCAATTCCATCAAAATAAATATGAACTTTTAAGTATTATCCATCAAAACAAATTTCATACATCACTACTGTTACTGATTAGTTTGCAGAGTACCTTACCAGCGGGATAATGCCCAACTATAAGCTGGTATTAAAACAGGGGCACCCAACGTCAATTTTCGGAAAATATCTGTTCGGAAGACGATTTGAGATCTAGAATTTTCGGAACTTTTGTTGTAAAATTTCTTGCTTGCCTGCCTCTCCTAGGATTTTCGAACATCTAAAAAATGGAATAATTGCCCATTTTTAACGGATTTTCACCCTAAAAATGTCACCTAGAATTTTCGGGAGCCTTTTTCCTGGCTGAAATTTTCGAAAATGTAAGTTTTGATCCCTATAATTTTCAGATCACTAGACTTTCAGCTAGGAAATCCGAACAGATGAAAAAATTTTGGGGGGATAAAAATATACGTTCAACAATGCTATGTTTAAGTGGTTTTGAACTATATTCGCGTTGGGTGCCCCTGTTAAAAGTTCAGACGCTAGACAATTTTCAAAAATAAAAAACCACTCCTGTTTGGTTATCCTTGGATTTCAAATGTTTAACCAGAAAAACGGTTTTACACTTTTCCATCTGATTACAACAACAAGGAATGAATTCAACTATCTCTGTTCAGCTATCCCCAGCTGGTAGGAAAAAGCCTTCAGAGGGCAAGGTATGTATTACAATGTAACAATAACAAGCTGCATGTCATGTAGTAATACATGCAAGCAACCGCTGACATAGTTTAGGATGTCCTGCTAGGCGGTGCTATTTCCTTAGATAATACAGGCCAAAAGGACAAGGCATTTTTTACGAAAAAAAAAAACACTCCTGTTTAGTTACCCTGGCCTTTTGGAAACCTAAAGAATGACCGTTTAGCAATAAAAAACCCAGATATGATATGCCTCCTAACAAATGTTGCTAAAACTCAGGATGTCTCAGTGGACGGTACCATTTTCTCCGGTAATACCGGCCAAAAGAACAGGGTCACTTTTATAAATAAAAATATTCCTATACAGTTATCCTAAGCTTTTTCGATCAAATCTCCAAGCAAGCGTGAGTGGATGCCGCTGTAAGCGCGTTCTTGTCTTTTATCAAATCATGGCATGACGGTAAGGTCTCTAAATAAAGGCCCTGAGCGGGTGTCTCATTTTTTGTCTAGGATTACTCTGGCGCATCGTTTCTGTAAATTGATTATGTCTTGGACGGGCGGCTTCGGTTTGCTTCATGTCTCCAAGTAACCCCCGTAGTCAATTATTAGCTGGATAAGAGAGTTGTAAAACAAACTTCTCAGCTTTCAGTCACAGAAATTTATCTGTTCTTTTCAAGAGGCCAAGTGGCTTTCCTATATTCGATACCGTTATTTAAAAACAGTTGTCTTTCTTTAAGCCAGGTAGTATCGGCTACAGAATCAAGCTGAACCTCAACTGTTCTCACATTAAGATTTCTGCCCTTCAAGCTGTTAGCCCCAAACTTATGCTGTAGACAATCGCTTGCAGGGACGAGAATCATCAGCAAACGCAAACGCAAACACAACTTACATATGAGCTTCTGGGAACGAAAACTCGAACTTACCCTATGGCTATGTGGAAGACGAGCTCAGAGCACTAGTCTAATCACCAATTAACCGACTGCTGCTTCAGCCACGAACACGGAGATACACTTTAGAAAATAGAAGTAGTTGATTATGTAACTGAAAAGGAAGCAGCGTACTTACCACGGAAACTGCGAGGTACTGTTCTCTGTGACGCAACCAGCAGTCAAATAAATGTTATGCTGCTTGTTAGCTCTAATCAATGTCAATTTCCTGTACGAGTCATAGAACCGTGAAATCTCGACATTTTGACACTTTTACCAATAGTGAGGTAATGAACCGTTCACCCGCTAGATCATTCGTTGTGTTGACATTTGCTTGAAAGAACTATCTTTGATCCTAGCGCACTTGCAAAATGTATTAAAGATAAGAAGGCAGTCTTTGCCAAATCATTGATATCGTATCAGAGGATTATAGTTTTTGTTTGATATTAGTCAAAAGTAAATCAACTGCGGTAAAGATACAGTCCAGTTCAGAACATCAGGTTAAATTTTCAAAGCTATTCCCGGCGTTGTTTAGCATTGGTCACCCAGTGAAGGCCCTTACATAATGGAGACCGCAAGAAAAGGATGGGCGGTTTTGAGTATTTTTAGAGTCGGGGGTATTCATTTTTAGTGTCTATTAAAAGCCATCTGTGCATGATTTTAAAAAAAGCCATCGTTTATGATTTTTCCAAAAAACTGTTATCATTAAATAGTTTGGAAATGAATAAACTGACGATGATTGGCGAGATTTAGCATTTTAGGCCAGACGTCACATTCCAATGTTCAGTTTAGAAAAAGACACGTCACTCATGTTCACTGAACTGGGAATGGACCCGAATGACGCCGGTGTTTTGTAGGAATAAACTTCCTTCGAGGAAACAATCATACCGCTGGACCGAAAAGTCCCAGGTACATATTTACTGAACGACTTGCCGTTTCATTGACTTATTCTAGTGTTGGCTTTAAACTAGGGGTTTTTCTTACTTATAATTCCGAATAGATTGGCATCTCTGCTGTAGCAGTCACCTGAGTTTGACTTCTGGGAGCCAGTTGCATAAATCTCAAACGCGAGACACCAGCTAATCCGTATTTCAAACTGAAGTACAAATTATTAGCTACAAATGCTCTACTTTTTTCACCACTCTTATATAATTCTATCTCGTCCCAAATGCGCATACTTCGTCAGTTTTCAAAGAACTGACAAAAGTAAATAGAAATAATTTCTATTCTGTTGAAAAACGACTCTTCTTACCTTTAATACGCCGATGGAATGCAGACGAAAGCGGGTTTAAAGCGATCAAAGAAGGACCAAATTCCCTCCAACTATTAGAAAATATAGCGGGAAGCGGCCAGAGAAGTCAGAGAAAGCGTTTCGTCGTGCGGAGAAGATCTGGAAAAGGTACTTGGTCCTGGATTACTGAATTGGGGATTAAAATGAGGGATTCGTTCGAGAAGCAATATCGTATGATTTGCTGATGGTGGCGGATGACCGTCGAGTCAGAAACTCGGGAATTCACGTAGTTGTTGATTATGTAAGCTTAAATGATTTTTATTGAGGGTCGCTGACTGGATTCAGCTCTACGTTGATGCTCTTCAGTCCTTCTCAATTTTCTAAACTTCAGCCGAAGCGGGGTAAGTCTATTTTTATTTTAGCACAAAAACGTACCCGTGTTAAGATCGACACCGATCATTCGATCTTTTTAAAAATTCTCAATAACTGCTAATTGTGTGAAAGTGTAATGTTCATGGAGAATGTTGATGGAGATCACTATTTCTTAAGCCTGATCGCACTGAAACAGCTCAGTTCAGTCACAGTTCAGCTTTTAAGTGTGGATCGTAGTGGATATTTTTACACTGATTAAATCTGTGAAGTTAATTGTTTTAAGGGTATGAGGAGTGTAACCACATGAATCAGATGTTTTTAGTAAACAGAGAAACTGCACTTTTAATTTGAACCTTGGTCAAACTCAGGTGGTTGTGAGTTTTAGGTTTGACGGTTAGACTATCTTGTTTGTGTTTTTGCGGTGACTCGAATCTCGATTTGAAATGCCTGTATTTGAATTTTTTTAAAGTTTAATGATGAGAATTTGTGCTTTAATTGAACTCGAGTTTTTTTCTTATGTCATGCATGATTTAAAGGTACTTGAAGTTATTCATAACTTGTGATCAATAATAGATGGTATAATTGTTAAGAACTTCCTTGAATGCATGTTAGTGTTGTTGAGAGAAGATGTTGATGACCAGCCTTTAAT
>CALNXK010000223.1:437500-480000 GCA_942486035.1 Porites lobata
ACAACGGGAATCGTGGTTTCTTTGGGAACTGATTTTTTGCGGAAATTCGACGGGGTGTATAGGCGTTGAAACGTATTTTAGGTAAACCGCTGACACCCAAACCGATTTTCCACAATAAATCAGGGAACAGAGAAACGTAGGGATACCACTCTAATTCATCGGGTACTTTTCAAATTGGAAACTCGTACTGGAGATGAAAATAAAATAACCATAAGATACCCCTCACACTGAGGTTCTTTCCAAAGCGAAAACTTATTCTAACTTTTTAGTTGCTTTTTATCTCTACAGGTAGGTAATGGTTCAGTAAATTTTCTTCTTAGATTTGTAACGTTTTTCCTTCGTTGTCTCCAGTGTTGTTGTGTTATATTGTCCACAACACTGGGCTTTGTAGGCTTTGAATTTTATTCAGTCTTTCCAGGTCAAAGCAAGTATGTACATAATTCAAGCTTAGATGGAGATTTGGAATCCTGAATCCTGACTGACCACATATGGCTGCTTTTGGTTGAACTGTTGTATCTTCAAGTTTCATAGTTTGGCTGGTACGAGTATATCACGTTATGAATTTCTTTTTAATATATTACACACGTAGAAAGGTCTTTTATAATATACAGTCGACTCCTGATAACTCAAACCTTCAAGGGAAATCGAAAAAGTTTCAAGTTATCGGGAAATGGAAAAAAATAGCCGGAAGTAAGGAAAAAAAAAAACAGTTTTTACTGCATAGTGAACATTTTAATTACACTTAATTGTAGAAATGTCAAGTGAAAATCAAAAGATACTTCTAGATTATAAATCAGAACATAACATAACAAAACTTTGCTTAAATAGAGCGTGCGTTTTACTGCTTTGAGAAGTAAAGCTGTTTCACGTTAGATTTGTGGCAAACAACATCAGCCTGCAATAGTAAACTATATGCCTACAACCTGTCAATGGGAAATTCAAAATTCAATGTTTGGAACGCCAGTAGGCTGTTTTTTCCTGACTTTTAAAGGCTCAAAACATGGTTCGAGTTATCGAGGATAAAATTATATAGAAATGATCTGAGGGGAAACAAAAACTACTTCGAGTTAGCGGGAGGTTCGAGTTATGGAGGGTTCGCGTTACTGAGGGTAAAATTACAGTAAATGTATGACGGAAATCCAGGGAAAATCTATTTTGATTCGAGTTAACGCGAAGTTCGAGTTATCGGTAGTCAACTGTATACTATCACGATTTCCCTTAGCAATGGCTGGCTTTCTATAAGAAGCCATATGCCATTAAGATATTTTTAGAGTTGAAGCAAATCAAAGCCAATGTTCTTTTGTGATCGTTATTTTATCTGTATAACCTCTCATATTGAGTCTTGTGATCCTCTTAAATGTCTGAGTGCACTCTTCCCTTGCCACATTGGTGGGAGGCGAGCACTCTCACCACTGCGCCATCCCTTGCTTCAAATATCTAGTTGAAAATCTCAGCCTTGGGTTTATTCTTATGACATTCTTAAAATACGCAGATTTCAGCCTCATATTTTTTCTAAAACGTATTCTGGTAAAAAAGAAAGAGTATAGTTTTAGGGCCTTACCTTTAATAAGTTATTTTTCAACCCCTAGCGGGGAATTTGCAAAGAAATGTTTGGTTTAGTGATTTTTAGATGTGACCGCACACAAAGGATTGATTCTATTTTAATCCTTTCTCCTTTGTTTTTCTCTCCTTGTTTTCTAACAGGTACGAGTGTTGGCATTTTGAATTTATTGATTGCCCTGCTCATGAAGTCTACCTGTTATAATGCGGTACTTTTAGGCATGGATGCATGAACAGGTACGTTTTTGCTACCTTCTACTTGCTTTTATCCTCAAAGAAAATCAACTTATTTGACTTTAAATTGAAATGTTCAATTTTAGGTGGAAAAAATCGTTTAAACATTCTTGTTTGCCAGGGCTGTAGTCATGTTCTTGTTTTATCGATGAGCCCTGAGTTTATGTTGTAAACTTATAATTTTATAAGCGAAAGTTTTTTTAGGATAAAATGGCTTGGTGGATATTTTATATACGTCAGCAAACGTTAGTT
Organism: Porites lobata; assembly: GCA_942486035.1. NCBI lineage: Eukaryota > Metazoa > Cnidaria > Anthozoa > Scleractinia > Poritidae > Porites > Porites lobata. Next base: position 439,547 of record CALNXK010000223.1, read on the forward strand.
ACTCAGTAAACCAAGCTTAGGGTTACAATCCTGTTTTTGGTTTAAGCAGAGATAATTAATCAAACTGATTATTTTTTTTCTTTCAATTTATTTTCAACGACTGTTTACAGTGGAAACAGGTCAAGAGCCCTAAGCCCACAGACCCCAGTAAGGAACATTTGAATTTATGCTCATCAGTTACTGCTGCCGCCCTGAGAAAGTACGTTTACACTTGTTTTCCTGGCCTTGTTTACAATGAATGTCAAGTTACTTTGCTTTTCTTACAAATTTACTTTTCTATGAGTGTACCAAATAACAGTTACTGCAACAGGGTACTATACTCTCAAGGTGATGAAATGTACGAAATAACATTAGATTTGGAACAAAAAGCTGCCATGATAGAACATTTTTTCTCTTAAAGAAAACAATTATTCCCTGCACGTACTGTACATTTTGGACGAATTATGCGATATCAGCCAGGACCCATAAAACTGTCATTCTTACCTTAGAATTCTCCTTTTTTCAAATAAGCTCACTGTATGGCACAGATGCTTATAGTATTGACATTACAGCTAATCAAATGATTTGTATTGGTTAGTGTTGCCCTCTAAGATCTGAGACAGAGTTATAACAGTTAATACTTAATGCTTCCAGCTATCTGCCAAAACAAAAGAACAAGAGTAAGGAAGTGAAAGAGGAAGAGTAGGAAAACTGGACAAGGACATCAGGGATAAAGCATCGGCAACGCTGAAGCGAAGTACATTTTTGAGTCTTGAAAAAGAACGGGAAAAGCTTACTCAGTAAAATGTCCGTCAAAAGAAGAGGCTTTTTTCGTCACTGTTGAAGGAGAAAGACCATGGAGAGGGGAGGTCATTGGAGGAGAGTACTTGATAAATTTTTTTCTATCTAAAAAATCACCAAACACTAATTCTTGTCGTATCTTCAGCACTCAGCACAAAACAATATGAGAGAACAATTAACATTTCAACAAGTTAATATTTTTTAAGACTAGAAATAATCCTTAATGACTTTCAAGAGAGAAAAGAAACCATTTTTGACTATAAAAAAACACAATTTTTCAAAGTTTCAAGTATCCCATTTTTCAAAAGGGGTTAACCCATGGTTTTGGTCAAAAAATGCCAATGCTTCGGTTAAACCATCCGGAAAAATGCGATTCTCAGGACTTTTCAACGTTCAGTTTTTATAGTCAAAAAAGGTTTCATTTTTTACTGCAAAGTCAGTAAGTACTATTTCTAGTTTTCTTCGATCTAGAAAATTATTAAGCCCTACTTCTAATCTTATTTTGAGCGAAAACAAATAATGACAAAAATTGCATTTATTGACCAAAAGAATGGGTTAATCCCTTTGGAAAAATGCCATTTTTGAGACGTTAAAAAATCTTGTTTTTATAGTCAAAAAAAGTTCCTTTTCTACCTAGAACATCATCAAACCTTATTTTTAGTCCTTTTTCACCAAAAACAAATAAAGAAAAAAATCCATTTTTGACCAAAAGCATGAGTTAACCCCTTTGGAAAAATGCCATTATTGGGACTTTGAAAAAGTTTCTTTTGATACTCAAAACAGTTTGTTTTCTATCTAGAACCTCATTAAACCTTATTTCTAGTCTCTTTTTTATCTACAAAGTCAGTAATTACTATTTCTAGTCTTGTTTTAACCGAAAACAAATAGAGAAAAGATTGGCCTTTTTTACCAAAAGCATGGGAAAAAGGCGATTTTGGAGACTATAAAAAATTTTGTTTTTATAGTCAAAAAAAGCTTTTTTTTCTATCTAGAATATTAAAAAACCTTTTTTCTGGTCTTATTTTGAGTGAAAACAAATAACGAAAAAAATTGCATTTTTTGACTGAAAGCATGGGTTAACCCCTTTGGAAAAACGCCATTTTTGAGACATTAAAAAATTTTGTTGTTATAGTCAAAAAAAGTTTCTTTCCTATCTAGATCATCATTAAACCTTATTTCTAGTCCTTTTTGGACCGAAAACAAATCAAGAAATAAAATTGTATCAGATCAAATCAGATTTTTGGGACTTTAAAGAAGTTCTTTTGAAATGGTCTAAAAATGTTTCTTTTTTTTTCTACAAAGTTATTAAGAATTATTTCTACTGTTATTTTGAGCAAAAAGAAAAAAAAATGAAAAAAATTGCGTTTTTTGACCAGAAGCATGGTTTTCCTATCTGGGAACATCATTTTTTAAAAACCTAATTTCTAGTCCTTTTTTGACCGAAAACAAAGAAAAAAAAATTGCATTATTCGATCAAAGCATGAAAAAATGCCATTTGTGAGTCGTTAAAAAATTGTTGTTTTTTTAGTCGTGAAAGGTTTCTTTTCTGTCTAGAACATCATAAACCTTATTTCTAGTCCTTCTTTGACCGAAAACAAATAAAGAAAAAAAAAACATTTTTTGATCAAAAGCATCGGTTAACCCCTTTGGAAAAGTACGATTTTTTCGAGTTTTTTCTATCCAGAACATTATTAAACCTTATATCTAGTCTCATTTTGACCGAAAACAAAAAATGAAAAAATTTGCATTTCTTGACCAAGGACATGGGTTAACTTTTGGGGACTTTGAGTTTTTTTAATAGTCCAAAAAAGTTTTTTTTTTCTCTACAAGGTTATTAAGCATTATTTCTAGTCGTATTTCGAAAAGAAATAAAGAAAAATTTGGCATTTTTTGACCAAAAGCGTGGGTTAACCCCTTTGGAAAAATGTGATTTTGAGGACTTTGAAACATTCAGCTGTTATAGTAAAAAAGGGTCTCTTTTTTATCTACAAAGTCAGTAAGTACTATTTGTAGTCTTGTTTTGACCGAAAACAAATAAAGATTGGCATTATTTGACCAAAAGCATGGGTTAACCCCTTTAGAAAAAGGCGACTTTTGAGTCCATAAAGAATTTTCCTCTCATAGTCAAAATAAGTTTTTTTTCTACCTAAAATATTATTAAACCTTCTCTCTAATCTTATTTTGAGTGAAAACAAATAATGAAAAAAAAATGCATTTTTTGGCCAAAAGCATGGGGTAACCCCTATGGAAAAATGCCATTTTTGAGACCTTGAAAAATGTTGTTTTCATAGTCATAAAAACTTTCTGTTCTATCTAGAACATCTTAAACCTTATTTGTAGTACTTTTTTGACCAAAAACAAATCCAGAAAAAAAAATCCATGTTTTGACCAAAAGCATTTGTGAACCCCTTTGCAAAAATGCGATTTTTGAGACGTTTAAAAATTTTATTTTTATGGTCAAAAAAAGTTTCTTTTCTATCTAGAACATCATTAAACCTTATTTCTAGTCCTTTTTTGACCGAAAACAAAGAAAACAATTGCATTATTCGATCAAAAGCATGGGTTAACCCCTTTGAAAGAGTACAATTTTGGAACTTTATAAAATTTTGCCTTTATAGTCAAAAAGTCTTTTTTCTATCTAGAACATTATTAAATCTTATTTCTATTCTTATTTTGACCGAAACCAAAAATTACTTAAAATTGCAATTTTTGACCAAGAGAATGGGTTAACGTCTTTGGAAAAATGAGATTTTGGGGACTTTGAAAAAGTTTTCTGTAATGGTCCAAAAATGTTTCTTTTTTCTCTACAAAGTTATTAAGCATTATTACTAGTCTCTTTTCAACCAAATCTAATTAAAGAAAAATTTGGCATTTTTTGACTAAAAACATGGGTTAACCCCGTTGGAAAAATGCGATTTTTAAGACGTTGAAAAATTTTGTTTCTATAGTCCAAAAACGTTTCTTTTCTATCTAGAACATCATTAGACCTTATTTCTAGTCCTTTTTTGACCGAAAACGAATCAAGAAAAAAAAAATGCATTTTTTGACCGAAAGTATGGGTTAACCCCTTTGGAAAAATGCGATTTTTGAGACGTTGAAAAATTTTGCTTTCATGGTCAAAAAGAGGGGTTTTTTTTATCTAAAACATTATTAAATCTTTTTTCTAGTCTTATTTTGACCGGAAACAAATAAAGAAAAAAAATTGCATGGGTACGGTTTTTGGGACTTTGAAAAATTTTTACTTCATAGTCAAAAAGAGATTTTTTTCTATCTAGAACATTATTAAACCTTATTTCTAGTCTCATTTTGACCGAAAACAAAAATTGAAAAAAATTGCATTTTTTGACTAAGAGCATGGGTTAACCTTTTTTGGAGGACTTTGAAAAAAGTCGATTTTTGAGACCATAAAACATTTTGTTTTTATAGTCAAAGAAAGTTTTTTTTCTATCTAGAACATTATTAAACCTTTTTTCTGGTCTTATTTTGAGTGAAAACAAATCACGAAAAAAATTGCATTTTTTGACTGAAAGCATGGGTTAACCCCTTTGGAAAAATACCATTTTTGAGACCTTCAAAAAATTTTCTTATAGTCAAAAAGAAAGTTTCTTTTCTATCTAGAACATCATTAAACCTTATTTCTAGTCTTTTTTTGACCGAAAACAAATCAAGAAAAAAATTGCATTTTTTGACCAAACGCAGGGTTAACCCCTTTGGAAATATGCCATTTTTGAGTGGTGGAAAAATTGTTGTTTACTTGTCGTAAAAAGTTTCTTTTCTATCTAGAACTTTATTTGTAGTCTTATTTTGACCGAAAAAAAAATGGAAAAAATTGCATTTTTTTTACCAAAAGTATGGGTTAACCCCTTTGGAAAAGTACGATTTTGGGGACGTTGAAAAATGTTGTTTTTATAGTCAAAAAAAGTTTCTTTTCTATCTAGAACATCATTAAATAAAGCAAAAAATTGCATTTTTTGACCAAACCACGGTTTAACCCTATTGGAAAAGTACGATGTTTGGGACTTTGAAAAATTTTGTCTTTATACTGAAAAAGAGATTTTTTTCTATCTAGAACATTATTAGATCTTATTTTTAGTGTTATTTTGACCGAAAACAAAAAATGAAAAAAAAAATGCATCTTTTTACCAAAAGGATGGGTTAACCCCTTTGGAAAAGTACGATTTTTGTGACTGTGAAAACTTTTTTTTCATTATTTGTCATTATTTTTTTCTATCTAAAACATTATGAAACCTTATTTCTAGTGTTATTTTAACCGAAAACAAAAAATAAAAAAAACTGCATTTTTTTACCAAAAGCATGGGTTAACCCCTTTGGAAAATTGCGAGTTTTGGGACCTTGAAACATTTTGTCTTTATAGTTAAAAAAGGTATTTTTTTCTATCTAGAACATTATTAAACCTTATTTCTAGTCTCATTTTGACCGAAAACAAAAAATGAAAAAAATTGCATTTTTTGACTAAGAGCATGGGTTAACCTTTTTTGGAGGACTTTGAAAAAAGTCGATTTTTGAGACTATAAAAAAATTTGTTTTTATAGTCAAAAAAAGTTTTTTTTTTCTATCTAGAACATTATTAAACCTTTTTTCTGGTCTTATTTTGAGCGAAAACAAATAATGAAAAAAAACTGCATTTTTTGACTGAAAGCATGGGTTAACCCCTTTGGAAAAATGCCATTTTTGAGACCTTCAAAACTTTTTCTTATAGTCTAAAAGACAGTTTCTTTTCTATCTAGAACATCATCAAACCTTATTTCTAGTCTTTTTTTGACCAAAAACAAATCAAGAAAAAAAATGGCATTTTTTGACCAAACGCAGGGTTAACCCCTTTGGAAAAATGCCATTTTTGAGTCGTTGAAAAATTGTTGTTTTATTGTCATATAAAGTTTCTTTTCTATCTAGAACATCATAAACTTTATTTCTAGTTTTATTTTGGCCGAAAAGAAAAAATGGAAAAAATTGCATTTTTTTACCAAAAGTATTGGTTAACCCCTTTAGAAAAGTACGATTTTGGGGACGTTGAAAAATGTTGTTTTTACAATCAAAAAAAGTTTCTTTTCTATCTAGAACATCATTAAATCTTATTTCTAGTCCTGTTTTGACCGAAAAGAAATCAAGAAAAAAATTGCATTTTTTTGACCAAAAGCATGGGCTAACCCCTTTAGAAAAATGCCATTTTTGAGACCTTGGAAAATGTTGTTTTTATAGTCATAAAAACTTTCTGGTCTATCTAGAACATCTTTAAACCTTATTTCTAGTCCTTTTTTTGACCAAAAACAAATCCAGAAAAAAAAATCCATTTTTTGACCAAAAGCATGGGTTAACCCCTTTGGAAAAATGCCATTTTTGAGACGTTTAAAAATTTTGTTTTTATAGTCAAAACAAGTTTCTTTTCTGTCTAGAACATCATTAAACCTTATTTCGAGTCCTTTTTTGACCCGAAAACAAAGAAAAACAATTTCATTACTCGGTCAAAGCATGGGTTAACCCCTTTGAAAAAATGCCATTTTTGGGTCGTTAAAAAATTGTTGTTTTTATAGTCGTAAAAGGTTTCTTTTCTATCTAGAACATCATAAACCTTATTTCTAGTCCTTTTTTCTTCGGAAAACAAATAAAGAAAAAAAACATTTTTTGATCGAAAGCATGAGTTAACTCCTTTGGAAAAGTACGGTTTTTGGGACTCTGAAAAATTTTGACTTAATAGTCAAAAAGAGTTTTTTTTTCTGTCTAGAACATTATTAAACCTTATTTCTAATCTTATTTTGGTCGAAAACAAAAAATGAAAAAAATTGCATTTGTTTTACCAAAAGCATGGGTTAACCCCTTTGGAAAAATGCCATTTTTGAGACCTTCCAAAATGTTTCTTATAGTAAAAAAGAAAGTTTCTTTTCTATCTAGAGCATCATTAAGCCTTATATCTAGTCTTATTTTGACCGAAAACAAGAAAATGCAAAAAATTGCATTTCTTGACCAAGGACATTGGTTAACCTCTTTGGAAAAATGAAATTTTGGGGACTGTAAAAAAGTTTTTTTAATAGTCCAAAAAAGTTTCTTTTTTCTCTACAAAGTTTATTAAGCATCATTTCTAGTCGTCTTTCGACCGAATCTAAATAAAGAAAAATTTGGCATTTTTTGACCAAAAGCATGGGTTAACCCCTTTGGAAAAATGCCATTTTTGGGACTTTGAAAAAGTGCTGTTCTTATAGTCAAAAAAAGCTTCTTTTTTATCTAGAACATCATTAAACCTTATTTCTAGTTCTCTTTGGACCGAAAACAGAGAAAACAAAATTGCACTATTCGATCAAAGCATGGGTTAACCCCTTTGAAAAAATGCCATTTTTGAGTCGTTAAAAAATTGTTGTTTTTATAGTAATAACAGGTTTCTTTTCTGTCTAGTACATCATAAACCTTATTTCTAGCCCTTTTTTGACCGAAAACAAATAAAGAAAAAAAACATTTTTTGATCGAAAGCATGGCTTAACCCCTTTGGAAAAGTACGATTTTTGGGACTAGTCGATAAAGGTTTCTTTTCTGTCTAGAACATTATTAAACCTTATTTCTAGTCTTATTTTGACCAAATCTAAATAAAGAAAAATTTTGCATTTTTTGACCAAAAGCATGGGTTAACCCCCTTTGAAAAATGTGATTATAAGGACTTTGAAACATTCAGTTTTTATAGTCAAAAAAGGTTTTTTTTCTCTACAAACTCATTAAGTATTTTTCTAGACTTGTTTTTACCTGAAACAAATAAAAAAAATTTGATGACTGAATGACTTAATTTAATTAGTATTAATTAATAATTAGGAATTAATAATTAGTTATAAGTAATATTATTTGTTAATAGACAACAGGAACAAGTTTACTTTATTCAATAAACTTTGGTTATCTTCAGGACGTGAGCTCTTTACTTTGTAATCCAACTCTGCACTTCCTAAACACTTGATTTGATATAAACAGCTATTTACCAACTAAAATAACCGATTTGAGGTCTCTGGACCTCCTAAACAGCTGATTTGTTAAAACAGCTGTTTACGATCTAAAATAGCCAATTTTAAAGTTTCTGAATCTCCTAAACACCTGATTTGATAAAAACAGCTGTTTACCATCTAAAACAGCCGATTTTGGACTGGACCTCCTAAACAGCTGATTTTGTTAAAAACAGCTGTTTACCATCTAAAAGAGCCGATTTTGAGGTCTCTGAACCTCCTAAACACCTGACGTGTTAAAAACAGGTGTTTACCATCTAAAATAGCCGATTTTGAGGTCTCCAAATCTCCTAAACATCTGATATGTTAAAAACAGGTGTTTACCATCTAAAATAGCCGATTTTGAGGTCTCTGAACCTCCTAAACATCTGATTTGATAAAAACAGCTGTTTACCATCTTAAATAGCCGATGTTGAGGTCTCTGAACCTCCTAAACACCTGATTTGATAAAACAGCTGTTTACCAGGTAAAATAACCGATTTTGAGGTCTCTGAACCTCCTACACACCTGATTTGATAAAAACAGCTGTTTACCATGTAAAATAGCCGATTTTGAGGTCTCTGAACCTCCTAAACACCTGATTTTATAAAAGCAGCTGTTTACCATCTAAAATAACCGATTTTGGGGTCTCTGAACCTCCTTAACACCTGATTTGATAAAACAGCTGTTTACCATGTAAAATAGCCGATTTTGGGGTCTCTGAACCTTCTAAACACCTGATTGTATAAAAACAACTGTTTACCATCTAAAATAGCCGATTTTGAGGTCTCCGAACCTCCTAAACACCTGATTTTATAAAAACAGCTGTTTACCATCTAAAATAACCGATTTTGAGGTCTCTGAAGCTCCTTAACACCTGATTTGTTAAAAACAGCTGTTTACCATGTAAAATAGTCGATTTTGGGGTCTCTGAACCTTCTAAACACCTGATTTAGAAAAACAGCTGTTTACCATCTAAAATAACCGATTTTCTGAACCTCCTTAACACCTGATTTGTTAAAACAGCTGTTTACCATCTAAAAAAACTTATTTGGAGGTATCTGAACCCCCTAAACATCTGATTTGTTAAAAACAGCAGTTTATATTTTTAAAATTGAAAATTTTGTTTACTGTTTTGTTGGTCAAAATAGATCTATCTATAATTTTTGTTAATATTTTAACGTATTCAGAAATTCTAGGTTTACTTGGTCAAATCCGAAGAAAGAAAAAACTTCAAAGTTTTGACCAGATCCATGGGTTGTCCCTGTGAAGAAACAATTGAAGAACTATATATTTACTTTTATATATATATATAGTGCATAGATGCAGGGTTTTTCCAACACAGACATAGAGCAAACTTCATACCTTCACCCAAATGCAGACGTTTGCATAGCCTACCACAAACACTGCAGGGATTGAGAGAATTTTCAAATCTTGTGAAAAAATTAACTGTAACGCTTAAGTCCTTCACATGCTAACATCCCGCTGTGCAAACAATGGAAATGTTTCTCATGATCAGGGCTAAAGAAAATCAATCAACCAAAGCGTGTATTTTTGAAGTTTATTACTATACAAATCAGAGAGACTTACATGTACTATAAGATTATTTTAATGACATAATAGCATGATTGCTTGCCACACTAGTTTATAGCACTCTACATATTTTTAAGTAAATGCACTAAATGAAATGAAGTTGTGGAATACAAGTAACAGCTGAGTGAAAAACCTGCCCGTACCTCCACTTGCTCCTGGAAGAAAAAATCCCTGGCTAGTTGTACCCTGTTTTTATGGTCTCCTATATAGGCAAGACCGAGTATTCTAAAACTAGTTACAGAATAGTAAGATATCTTGAGCCAAAAAAACCCATACTTTTAAAAGGTATCTGTCCCTTAAGATATCATGGTTTCCAAGCATGCTAAATCAGTTGATCTATTTCTATGAATAAATTTACTTCAACCTATCATGGATCTCGAAATCTGCAAGAGTTCATTGTTCGTACTACAACGTTGTGGAAAAAAACGAGAGAACTATCTTGACTATAAAAAGTCCCAAAAATTGCATCTTCCCAAAAGGATTAACCCATCCTTTTGGTGGGAAAAATGTCAACTTTTTTCTTTATTTGTTTTTGGTCAAAATAAGACTAGTAATAGTTTTACTTAATGACTTTGTAGAGAAGAAAGAAACCTTTTTGAGTATAAAAAAGACAGATTTTTTCAAAGTCCAAAGACGCGCATTTTTCAAAAGGGGTTAGCCCATGCCTTTGATAAAAAAATACCAATATCTTCTTTATTTAGATTTGGTCAAAATAAGACTCGAAAAAATGCTTTAAGACTTTGCAGAGAAAAAAGCATTACTCAATGCCTTTGCAAACAAAAAGGAAACCTTTTTTTAACATAAAAAACAGAATTTTTCAAAATAAAAAAAAATCAAAGGGGTCAACCTATGCTATCGGCCAAAAATGCCATTTCTTCTTTATTTCGATTTGATCAAAATAAGACCAGAAATAATGCTTTCTGACTTTGAAGAGAAAAAAGAAATTTTTTGGTCCTTAAAAAAACAATTTTTCAAAGTCCAAAAAATCGCATTTTTTCAAAGGGGTTAACCCATGCTTTTGGTCAAAATATGCCAATTATTTGGTTTATTTACATTTGGTCAAGATAAGACTAGAAGTAAAGTTTAATAACTTTGTAAAGGAAACAAACCTTTTTTCACTAAAAAAAAACCTATTTGAAAGTCCCAAAAATCGCTTTCTTCCAAAGGGGTTAACCCATGCGCTTGGAAAAAAAATGCCAATTTTTCCTTTAATTAGATTTGGTCAAAATAAGACAAGAAATAACAGTTAATAACTTTGTTAAGAAAAAAAAAAAAATCTTTTTTCACTATAAAAAAGAAAACTTTTTGAAAGTCCCAAAAATCGCTTTTTTCCATAGGGGTTAACCCATGCTTTTGGTCAAAAAATGCCAATTTTTTTGTTTATGTAGATTTCGTGAAAATTACACTTGAAATAATGCTAGTGACTTCCCACAGGAAAAAAAAACCTTTTGGACTATATATATATATATATATATATAAAAAGAATTTTTCAAAGTAGAAAAAATCGCATTTTTTTCTAAAGTGTTTAATCCAGCCTTTTGATCAAAAAAGCCAAATTCTTCTTTATTTAGATTTGTTCATAATAAGACTAGAAAAACTGCTTAGCGACTTTGCAGAGAAAAAGAAACCTGTTTTGACTATAAAAAACAGAATTTTTCAAAGTCCAAAAAATCCGCTTTTCCAAAGGGGTTAACCCATGCTTTTGGTCAAAAAATGCCATTTTTTTTCTCCAGTTATATTTCGTAAAATAAGACCAGAAATAATGCATAATTACTTTGAAGAGAAAAAGGAAACTTTTTTGACTACAAATAGCAGAATTTTTCAAACTCCAAAATCTCGCTTTTTTTTCAAAGGGGTTAACCCATGAATTTGGACAAACAATGCCAAATTTTTCTACTTAGATTTGGTCTAATTTTTCAAAGTCGATACAATCCACTTTTCCAAAGGGGTTAACCCATGCTTTTGGTCAAAAAATGCCAATTATTTGGTTTATTTAGACTTGGTCAAAATAAGGCTAGAAATAATGCTAAGTGACTTTGCGGAGAAAAAAGAGACCTTTTTGACCATAAAAAACAGAATTTTTTAAAGTAGAAAGAATCGCATTTTTTTCTAAAGGGTTTAATCCAGCTTTTTGATCAAAAAAGCAAAATAGGCCATAATGAAGACTAGAAAAAAATGGACATAAGAAGACTAGAAAGACTGCTTAGCGACTTTGCAGAGAAAAAAGAAACCTGTTTTGACTATAAAAAACAGAATTCTTCAAAGTCCAAAAAATAATCTTTTCCATGCCTTTGGTCAAAAAATGCCATTTTTCTCTCTAGTTATATTTGGTCAAAATAAGACTAGAAATAATGCTTAATTACTTTAAAGACAAAAAATAAACTTTTTTGACTATAAATAGCACAATTTATCAAACTCCGAAAACTCGCCTTTTTTTTAAAGGGGTGAACCCATGAGTTTGGTCAAAAAATGCCATTTTTTCTTTATTTCGATTTGATCAAAATAAGACTACAAATAATGCTTTGTGACTTTCAAGAGAAAAAACAAACCTTTTTTGGCCTTAAAAAAATCTTTTTTCACTATAAAAAAGAAAACTTTTTGAAAGTCCCAAAAATCGCTTTTTTCCATAGGGGTTAATCCATGCTTTTGGCCAAAAAATGCCATTTTTTCTTTATTTGGATTTGGTCAAAATAAGACTAGAAATAATGCTAAGTGACTTTGCAGAGAAAAAAGAAACCTGTTTTGACTATAAAAAACAGAATTTTTCAAAGTCCAAAAAATCCACTTTTCCAAAGGAAAACCCATAAATGCTTCTGGTCAAAAAAATGCCATTTTTTTCTCTAGTTAGATTTGGTCAAAATAAGACTAGAAATAATGCTTAATTACTTTGAAGACAAAAAACAAACTTTTTTGACTATAAATAACAGAATTTTTCAAACTCCAAAAACTAGCATTTTTTTCAAACGGGTTAACACATGATTTTGGCCAAAAAATGCCAAATTTTCCTCCACTTAGATTTCCTCAAAATAACACTACAAATAATGCTCAATTACTTTGAAGAAAGGAAAGAAACCTTTTTTGACTATAAAAAAGAGAATTTTTCAAAGTCCAAAAAATCGCATTTTTTTTTTCAAAGGGGTTAACCCATGCTTTTGGCCAAAAAATGCTATTTTTTCTTTATTTCGATTTGATCAAAATAAGACTAGAAATAATGCTTTGTGTTTTTCAAGAGAAAAAACAAAACTTTTTTGGCCTTAAAAAAACCGTGAGAATTTTTGAAAGTCCAAAAAATTGCATTTTTTCAAAGGGGTTAACCCATGCTCTTGGATAAAAAATGCCAATTTTTCCTTTAATTGGATTTGGTCAAAAATAAGACTAGAAATAACAGTTAATAACTTTGTTAAGAAAAAAATCTTTTTTCACGATAAAAAAGAAAACTTTTTGAAAGTCCCAAAAATGGCTTTTTTCCATAGGGGTTAACCCATGCTTTTGGTCAAAAAATGCCAATTTTTTTGTTTATGTAGATTTCGTGAAAATTACACTTGAAATAATGCTTGTGACTTCCCACAGGAAAAAAAAAACATTTTGGACTATAAAAAAAAAAAAAAGAATTTTTGAAAGTAGAAAAAATCGCATTTTTTATCAAGGGTTTAATCCAGGCTTTTGATCAAAAAGCCAAATTCTTCTTTATTTAGATTTGGTCATAATAAGACTAGAAAGACTGCTTAGCCGTTTTGCAGAGAAAAAAGAAACCTGTTTTGATTATAAAAAACGGAATTTTTCAAAGTCCAAAAACTCCACTTGTCCAAAAGGGTTAACCCATGCTTTTGGTCAAAAAATGCCAATTATTTGGTTTATTTAGATTTGGTCAAATTAAGACTAGAAATAATGCTAGGTGACTTTGCAGAGAAAAAAGAAACCTTTTTGACTATAATAAAAACAGAATTTTTCCAAATAGAAAAAATCGCATTTTTTTCTAAAGGGTTTAATCCAGCCTTTTGATCAAAAAAGCCAAATTCTTCTTTATTTAGATTTGGCCATAACAAGACTAGAAAAACTGCTTAGCCACTTTGCAGAGAAAAAGAAACCTGTTTTGACTATAAAAAACAGAATTTTTCAAAGTCCAAAAAATCCGCTTTTTTAAAGGGGTTAACCCATGCTTTTAGTCAAAAAATGCCATTTTTTTCTCGAGTTAGATTTGGTCAAAATAAGACTAGAAATAATGCTGAATTACTTTGAAGAGAAAAAAGAAACTTTTTTGACTATAAATAGCAGAATTTTTCAAACTCCAAAAACTCGCATTTTTTTCAAAGGGGTTAACCCATGATTTTGGCCAAACAATGCCAAATTTTTCTCCACTTAGATTTGCTCAAAATAACACTACAAATAATGCTTAATTACTTTGAAGAAAAGAAAGAAATCTTTTTTGACTATAAAAAAGAGAATTTTTTAAAGTCCAAAATATTGCATTTTTTTTTAAAGGGGTTAACCCATGCTTTTGGCCAAAACATGCCAATTTTTCCTTTAATTAGATTTGGTCAAAAATAAGACTAGAAATGACAGTTAATAACATTGTTAAGAAAAAAAAAATCTTTTTTCACTATAAAAAAGAAAACTTTTTGAAAGTCCCAAAACTCGCTTTTTTCCATAGGGGTTAACCCATGCTTTTGGTCAAATAACGCCAATTTTTTTGTTTATGTAGATTTCGTGAAAATTACACTTGAAATAATGCTAGTGACTTCCCACAGGAAAAAAAAAACCTTTTGGACTATATATATATATATATATATATATAATTTTTCAAAGTAGAAAAAATCGCATTTTTTTTATCAAGGGTTTAATCCAGGCTTTTGATCAAAAAGCCAAATTCTTCTTTATTTAGATTTGGTCATAATAAGACTAGAAAGACTGCTTAGCGACTTTGCAGAGAAAAAAAAAACCTGTTTTGACTATAAAAAACGGAATTTTTCAAAGTCCAAAAAATCCACTTTTCCAAAGGGGTTAACCCATGCTTTTGGTCACAAAATGCCAATTATTTGGTTTATTTAGATTTGGTCAAATTAAGACTAGAAATAATGTTAAGTGACTTTGCAGACAAAAAAGAAACCTTTTTGACTATAATAAAAACAGAATTTTTCAAAGTAGAAAAAATCGCATTTTTTTCTAAAGGGTTTAATCCAGCCTTTTGATCAAAAAGCCAAATTCTTCTTTATTTGGATTTGGCCATAATAAGACTAGAAAAACTACTTAGCCACTTTGCAGAGAAAAAAGAAACGTGTTTTGACTATAAAAAACAGAATTTTTCAAAGTCCAAAAAATCCACTTTTCCAAAGGAAACCCCATATATGTTTTTGGTCAAAAAATGCCATGTTTTCTCTAGTTAGATTTGGTCAAAATAAGACTAGAAATAATGCTTAATTACTTTGAAGACAAAAAATAAACTTTTTTGACTATAAATAGCAGAATTTTTCAAACTCCAAAAACTCGCATTTTTTTCAAAGGGGTTAACCCATGATTTTGGCCAAAAAATGCCAAATTTTTCTCCACTTAGATTTCCTCAAAATAACACTACAAATAATGCTTAATTACTTTGAAGAAAGGAAAGACACCTTTTTTGACTATAAAAAAGAGAATTTTTCAAAGTCCAAAAAATCACATTTTTTTCAAAGCGTTTAAATACTTTTGGCCAAAAATGCCAAATTCTTTTTTTTTTACATTTGGTCAAAATAAGACTAGAAATAATGCTTAGCAACTTTGTAGAGAAAAAAGAAACCTGTTTTGACTATAAAAACAAAAGTTTTTAAAGTCTAAAAAATCGTCTTTTCCATAGGGGGGCCCATGCTTATGATTACAAATTGCCAATTTTTTGTTTATTTATATTTGGTCAAAATAAGACTAGAAATAATGCTTAATGACTTTGGCTATAAAAAACAGAATTTCTAAATAATTGCACTTTTCCAAAAGGGGATAACCCATGCTTTTGGTCAAAAAATGCCAAGTTTTTGGTTATTTAGATTTGGTCAAAATGTACTATCAGCTTTATTCACAATTTAAGGGCTCTTATCTGAGGACTTCAGGCTCTATGACCAGGAAATATAAAAAACGAAAACGTTCTCATAGCTGCTCTACAGAAGGTAGTCTCCACAAAAAATTCTGTAAATTGAACACTTGGCTGGATTCTCTGTCTTCGACTCAATTATCAGGTAAGTCCAATTCACAGTATGGTGACAGAATAATGCCAGACACATTGTGCAGTTCATGATCCGCATTGACAAAGGCTGGAGTAAAAAGAAGAGAAAAAACAATCAGTTAAAAAACAGTGACAAAATGTCTCACAAGAGTTGTGCTTCTAGTCACCCTTAGTGTGATTTGTCCTTTTTTCCATGAAAACCATGGAGTGTTTATTCATGAAGAAAGCTACAGAGAGAAAACTATATGTCTTGAGAGAATAATGAGTTAAAAAATTAAACTTAAGTGACATGCCACTAATCCATGGTACTGGGTGGATAATATAACAATAATGGCTTCTCCATTTCAGGTCTGCTATTTCCCTCAAGCAGGGTTGTCAGAATGTTTTGAAGTGGACGGCTGAGTTGCCAAAGTAAGAGACCAGTCCAGGGAAATTTTATTTAAAAAACGCCATCCGTAAAGAAATGCCAAGCAGAGTAGCCTGCCGATACTAACCAAGCAGGCGGCGATTTTCGCCGGCAGCCGGCTACTTTTGACAACCCTGCTCAACGTAGGTCAGTTTCAAGACAAGATATAAAAGATGAAAATTCCTGAACAGTTGTGATTTGCGCTTCTCAACTAGTAAAACAAAGAAATGGATATTAAGTTACAGTGACACATACAGGACTTTCTCTGGTGTCCTCTTAATAGGTGTCTACTGTGCGGTTTGTCCGCTTAACATTGAGTGTCTGCTTAATATGGGGCCAAGTCACTTACCATCAAAAATCCAAAGTGCCTTCAAAATCAGAAAAACAATGGCAATGGCTTCTCTTGGTCATCTCTGCTTTTTTCACCACAGCAGACAAGCAATCTTGTCCCCACACTCCTTCTAATTTGAAAATATAATATAAAATATCAACCCTTCAATGTGCGACAATTTTGGTCGCCATGGCGCCTAAAATCTTGAAGCTGGCGGCTTAATTTGTAAAAAAGTCTCCCTAAACCAAAAGAATTGGTTTCCAAATGGCGATTGAGCAAAAACTTTAACTTGGAGGGTTGAAGATGATAACAAGTACAAAGATTCGATGTTTAAATTAAAATCAATGTTTTAGTCAAACAGAAGTGTGTCTCCACCAAATTGCATTTGATTAGGAGTCTGCACTTTGTTCACTGCTGTATAAAGTATCGTCCTCCAAAAACTTCTGCAAGAGCAATAACGATAGCCATAAACAATACGGATAGCTCAAGGGACTTGCACTGATCACAATCACAACAAGAGCAGAGGAAAAGTCTGCATAAGTACTGACTGACTGAGAAGGCATGTTGGGTATCCTGAATTTCTTGAAGTTGGGTGGCAGGTTCCTCCAATAGGCAGGTTGACACCACAGCAAAAAGGGCAGGCATTAGAGATGCTTCTGTAGTTAAGCACTACAAATAGGGAAGAACAGTTGGTATGAGTTGCTGGTTTCCATACTTACTGGTTTATTGGTTGGCCGGTTCTATGATTTCTGATCTCTTGTGTTATGTAGATTAAGTGACACCGGTTTCTGCCGAAACAGTTCATCGGCCACATAACACCACTACACCTTCCACAAGTTCAGCTTTCATTAGAATCCGCCCATACTCAAGCATCCAGCCACCATAAGGAATCCAATTTCATACAAGTATAGCATCTTCCACAAGTTTCCAGTCAGTTATCTGGAATGTATAGGGGATGCAACAGAGTGGAGTTGTGGATCCATGATCACAACAAGTGTAGAGGAACAGACATTACAAGTACTGTCTGAGTGGGTGTGTTGAGTATCCTAGATTTTCTGGAGTTGGATGGTAGGTTCCTTCGATTTGCAAGTTGACACCACAGCAAAATGGCAGGCATCAGGGATGCTTTTGTAGTTCAACACTACGAACAGGGAAAAACAGTTGGGTGGCAGGTTCCTCCAATAGGCAGGTTGACACCACAGCAAAAAGGGCAGGCATTAGGGATGCTTCTGTAGTTAAGCACTACAAATAGGGAAGAACAGTTGGTATGAGTTGCTGGTTTCCATACTTACTGGTTTATTGGTTGGCCGGTTCTATGATTTCTGATCTCTTGTGTTATGTAGATTAAGTGACACCGGTTTCTGCCGAAACAGTTCATCGGCCACATAACACCACTACACCTTCCACAAGTTCAGCTTTCATTAGAATCCGCCCATACTCAAGCATCCAGCCACCATAAGGAATCCAATTTCATACAAGTATAGCATCTTCCACAAGTTTCCAGTCAGTTATCTGGAATGTATAGGGGATGCAACAGAGCGGAGTTGTGGATCCATGATCACAACAAGTGTAGAGGAACAGACATTACAAGTACTGCCTGAGTGGGTGTGTTGAGTATCCTAGATTTTCTGGAGTTGGATGGTAGGTTCCTTCGATTTGCAAGTTGACACCACAGCAAAATGGCAGGCATCAGGGATGCTTTTGTAGTTCAACACTACGTACAGGGAAAAACAGTTGGGTGACAGGTTCCTCCAATAGGCAGGTTGACACCACAGCAAAAAGGGCAGGCATTAGAGATGCTTCTGTAGTTAAGCACTACAAATAGGGAAGAACAGTTGGTATGAGTTGCTGGTTTCCATACTTACTGGTTTATTGGTTGGCCGGTTCTATGATTTCTGATCTCTTGTGTTATGTAGATTAAGTGACACCGGTTTCTGCCGAAACAGTTCATCGGCCACATAACACCACTACACCTTCCACAAGTTCAGCTTTCATTGGAATCCGCCCATACTTAAGCATCCAGCCACCATAAGGAATCCAATTTCATACAAGTAGTATCTTCCACAAGTTTCCAGTCAGTTATCTGGAACGTATAGGGGATGCAACAGAGCGGAGTTGTGGATCCATGATCACAACAAGTATAGAGGAACAGACATTACAAGTACTGTCTGAGTGGGTGTGTTGAGTATCCTAGATTTTCTGGAGTTGGATGGTAGGTTCCTTCGATTTGCAAGTTGACACCACAGCAAAATGGCAGGCATCAGGGATGCTTTTGTAGTTCAACACTACGAACAGGGAAAAACAGTTGGGTGGCAGGTTCCTCCAATAGGCAGGTTGACACCACAGCAAAAAGGGTAGGCATTAGGGATGCTTCTGTAGTTAAGCACTACAAATAGGGAAGAACAGTTGGTATGAGTTGCTGGTTTCCATACTTACTGGTTTCAAATCAGGTGTTTAGGAGGTCCAGAGAGCAATCAACATAACAATGTATCGCCAAATACTTGTTTAACAAGTCACTCCTTTTATGCTAAATAGCTTTTTCCAACTTTAAAACCACGTAATGTTAATTCTCAAGGAAAGGTATTAGACAGTTATTAATCTAAAAAATTGAATTAAGTCACATACCTGATCGACAAATCCAGGGTACATGGTGGAGGGAAAAAACAACAGTGGCTGGGCCTACATGCCAGCTCTGCTTTCTTCCACAAAGACAGGCGAGAAATCTTATCACCACACTCCTTCTAATAAATGATATATGAAATATGATAACAAGTAAAAAAGTCAATATTCATGTCAAAACGTGTACTGAAATTGAAAAAAAAACAACAATCGCCATAGATCAAGGGTCTCTTAATCCCAGAACTTATAAATCTTCTCTATGTGGCTGTAAACTGTGTTCCTTCAAGGATTTGAGCAAGAGTGATAATGATAGCCATAATAATGAAGACAGGTAAATGGTCATGCAGTGACCACAATCACAACAGGAGTAGAGAAACAGTTAGTTTGAGTACCAATTTATTTGGATATCCTGGGTTTACCACGTCCACACCACAGCAATAAGACCAAGCACAAGGGATGCCTTTGTGGTTGAACACTACAAAATAGGGAATAGCAGTTAGTATGAGTTGCTGGTTTCCATACTTAGTGGTTTATAGGTTGACCGGTCCTATGTTTGCTGATCTCTCGTGGCATGTAGATTATTAAGAGTGGGTTCTTTGAGACGATCTGAATGAGGATAAGTGATCCAAGATCACTCAGATCATGGTAGATCAAATGAATGGACAAAAAGTCATCGGTTCATTTGATCTACCATGATCCAAGTGGTCAGGAACCTCCGATCCTAGTAAATCCTTATCATCCCAAAGGTCAACGCACCCCAAGTCACACCGGTTTCTGTCGAAACAGTTCATCGGCCAAACACCACTACACCATATCCACAAGTTCAGCTTTCATTGGAATCTAGTCATACACAAGCAACCAGCAATTGTAAGGAATCCAATCTCATACAAGTAGCATCTTCCTCAAGTTTCCAGCAGATATCTGGAATGTATGGGGCAGGCATCAGGGATGCAGTTGTGGAACATGGTGTTGGGTGGCACATGCATTGAGAAGTTTGAGACTGATCCTTGACACAAGTTCTGTCTGGATTCCTCTTAGATGATCTCTTGTTATCTTGTAGTAACAAATTTTCTTCATCACCTGAGTAAAGAGAAGTGCAGGTGTGGTTATTTACTTGGTGGCCAGTTCAATGAGAGTGGTGGAGTTTTTTTGCGGCATCTGTAGCTCATTCTTCAGAAGATTTCCAACTCGCCGAGTGGCCTCTACTACAGCTGTAGGTGCTTTCATCATGTTTAGTTTTCTAATGAAGTTTTAAAAGGTAGTGTTTTACATGGCAGAGTTGTTAACCCTGCACTAAACCCCCAACCTGGAGGACCAGGGTGCTGTTTAGTCTGGCCCTACTACCTTGGAGCAATCTGGCATAATTCAACCTGCCAGGAGCATAAGCTCCCGCCATCATAGCTCTAGTGGTCCTAAGGGCACGCAAGCCTCCCCGCCACGTCAAGGCACAGCACCAGGGGAGGTAAGACCTATTAATACTTCTTAAATGCTTTACAGAACTTCCATTCTGCCTTTGGATTGAATATTAGTGAATCTAGCTGAAAGTAATGTTTTTAAGCTAAAGTGTTTCAACATACACTATCCCATCATCTCTGTAGTGTTCTTACCAGGATTTTACACACCGGGGTCCACAGGACCCATAGAGAAGCTGAAAGGGCGTCATGAGGGAGAAAAGTGGGTCACAATTTTCAGATGCAGTTAAGTCAATGCTTTACTCACAGGTCTGAGAAAGAGTAGATGATGCTTTTTCGTAACATCTTCTTTCACAACGCCATTGACATAATCACTTGATCAGTCTCGGTAACAAGCGCTTAATGGCAAATTCTTTTCCAGTAATAATCGCCATCAGCTGGAAAAGCGTACACAATCATTCAAGTTACAGCAGAGAATCAATCAGCTAGGGATTTCTTCTGGATCTATTTTTCTACGAAAGTAACCAGGGCCACATTCATAATAGCCGGGGGAAAATCCCCAGCTGCCGGCTCTTAATGACAGCCCTAAGGCAGTGTTACCGTTGGGAGAAATTGGATGAGGGTCACTATCGGGGCATAAAGTTAGGTTTCCAGAACAAAAAGACACCCTATTCAAGATGCTAAAATTAATAGTAAAATTTTTATCTTGTTTAAGACTCACGACCTTAAAAACCATACCACGTTCAGTGGCTCATAACTGTTTTGGACAAATACAGTACAGGTCACAACCAAGCGAACAATGCAGAGAGTGCACCTTTGGGTACAGGTGTATATTTATTACATTTCATCTCACCTGTGTGGCAAAAATGTCCTTGCTGTGGTTCACAGAGGTGATTGCATGTCTTTGACTGACTGTGTTCTTTACCATAATAATATTTACTGATGAACATTCAACCTGGAAAGGGAACAAAAAAAGTAACATGTAAACCCATCACTTCTGAACCACCTGAGCAGATCCACCTCCCATGTACTACAGTGCTTGGGAGATGATCAGTTTCAACAGTCAAAGACAACTTTAACAAAACAAATTTTGTACAGTACTTGACACTAACTTTTTTGGACACTAGACAAAGGGCTAGCAAGTGAAATAAATCACTAGCCCAAGAGGACAAGTCACTGGTCAAAAAAAAGAAGGAAACCCACAAAAAATATACCCAGGGGGTAACGAGCCACTCTACTCCTTCCAGTGGATAATATATTTCAAAACAAAATGCAAACGAATAAACACTTGCTATGTTATCTTCGTTTGTTTTCAGTTCTTTATTATACAGTCAATGCATTAATTTTTATGAACGTCCAACTTTAAACTGGTATAAGGTAAAAAATTTGAAATGATCGATTTTCGTATTTGTTGCGACTGTTGAAAAGAAGCACTGAATACTCATCTATACAGGGTTAGCCTTGACCTAAAGTAAAAATATTGACACATTCCAGTCAGAAAAAGACCTGTGTACAACTAACCCTGTTTAAATGAGTCTTCAGTGATTCTATTAAGTGGCCGCTACAAATTCGAAACTGGTTTAGTTCTTGATTGTTTGTTTTCAGGTAAAAAACATTTCTTGATGTTTTAGAGAGAAAAGAAGCTTTTTGAGTCAATAAAAATTAATATCAGTTACACATACATGAAGTCGCCATGCTTGATTTTTGCTAAAGGGGTTAGGCCTTGTAGTGTTCTATCTAAGCCACATTTCTGCATCATTGACGTAGGAATATTCTCTTCGGACGTAAAATGAAATAATGTCATACTGACGCAAAAAAGAAGTTACTTCATATGTAAGTATTTCCAAATTAGCAGGCAATAATAAAAGCAAACAAAAAAATTGGTGACCTGATCAGCGTGCAAAGAAAGTAGTGTCTGATAGCCCAGGGCTAGTGGATTTTGCTATCGGGCTAGTGAATTGTGTTTTTAACTTGTGTTTTTAACTTTTCAGGAATTCAAATAACAGAAGAACTGTGAAATCAATTCGGCTCATCAAAAAGCTTTTGGGGCTAGTTGAAATGACGTCTGGGCTAGTAGATGCTAGCTTCAGCTTGCCCAAATGGCTATGATTTTCTTTGCACCCTGCGGTTTAAATTTTCTGGAGAATCCTGAGCCATGGAAATACTTTTGACATATTTTGGTTCGCTTACAATCCTCCTCAAATAAGTGTTTCAAGGTTTTTGTCTAAGATTGTTACTAATAACAACGCTGACTAAAATCAGATTGCAGTCATACGCTCCACGGAAATTAAGAAACAGATTGCCTTTGATAATAATAGCTTAGCCTTCCTTAGAAAGAAATGGGCTACTTTCAAACAATGCCCCTCAGAAAAATAATTTGATCTATACAGTTAATTAAAGTGCAAGTGGCAAATGGGCAGATGGTGGAGGGAGGACCAAAAGACAGGCAGCCTCTTCTTAATTTATTGTTAATATATAAACTATAGTATTTTATGGACTTTGTCTTTCTTTTTCTTTTTATTTCACTTTTTCCCTTCTGTAAATGATAACAGTTACCTGTTTCAATGTAAGGTAAAATTTAGTAACCGATAATTAGAATTTATTGTAATGAATCGTAAATGTAATGTATTGCAATTGTTTGTGTGTTCGAAATAAATAATAATAAATATTAAAATAAATGATTGGATTGGATAATATGCAGAATGTGGTTCAGTTCTTATTAGCCGTTTTTGGGGAAAGCCCATTCTTGTGAACGATAAGCTCTAGTTTATGACCACTTTGTCAAATTTTCTGAGGTGGTCTCTACGAGAGCGTTGAGTGTACTAGAAAGTCCACCCTCCCTCAACTCAGTCGAGCAGGTCAATCTATATGCAAGTACAAATTAGAATAGAATAGAATAAAAAACTTTGTCACAAAGTGTCAGAGCTGCATAGGGACATTCCACCTGCACCTCTATGGAAGGTATGATTCTGACAGGCCCCTATCTCTTAAATTGCGATTCCTACAGTTCCCAAATCTCCCACTACTATAAGGCCTTGTAGTAATCCGAGATTCCGAGAGGCCCTTGTGGGTAAAATGCTAATTCCAAAACCCTTTATTGTGGTTAAAATATTAGATTCCGACAGAGTCCTTCTAGATATTATCAAATCATGCCTTCCATGGGAAAGGGGGGGGTGCGGCTTGGGAAAAAAACTCATACTAACTTGGGGACAGAAAGAAGCACGGCCATGTTCACCAAGGCTTAGCTTATCGATTTACAGACAAATCCAAAATATGAAAATAACTTATAAAGTCTTGAAAACGGAACACATTTAAGGATAGGTTTTACGTAAAGTTTTGTTTATCGAAAGACATGAGCTTAACAAATCATTGAGTAAGTATTTACCGCAACTTTGTCAACTGTCTCTCGTTCCTTGAAACGAGAAAGTCTAAACTGTACTCCCGTTTTTAAGGGAATCATAAAGCGCAATGGTACATACATTGTTTTGATAGCTAAGACGTTAATATTGACTGTGTAAATAAGAGAAATTCAGCTCACCTACTAACGATGCCCAGCTCGCCCAGCTCGTTAACCAAAGATGGCCCCGCTTGCAGCCCCTCTTCAAAAAGTGTGTGTACTTCATGTAAAACATCGTATATTGTCCCGGACCACACCCATGTACCACATTCAGTTGTAATAGGACAATTTTTGACTACAACTACCAGAATTCATTTCGTTTTTGCTTTGTTACTTAAATTTGTCAATCCCGCTGAGGATTAAAGAACAATAGCCTTAATTTGCTCAAGAAAACAACAAACTCAAGGATTCTGGTAGTTGTAGTAAAATGACGTCATCGTGCAATTGTCCTATTAGTGAAGTAGTTCGTAAAAAGTCCCCTCAATCAACCAAATCCAAGTTATATGAGAAAGATATCAGGACGGGATTTCCCACTGAGAAGCACTGGAACCAGGGGACTTTGTCTTGTTACCTTCCCCCACCCCTTGGGTCCTTCCCCTGACAAAAGCCTATGACATGTGCATTTCTCCTTCTCCCCTTCCCCAGTGATAGGAAATACAAGATTGATCAGAATTGGAGTGGACATAAATACTTCATCAAATGTGACTACTATTGTAGCTTTAACTAACTTCTAATCGACGAAGTCGTGACAGCGAAATCGGAATGTTTTCACTTGAACATGACTCTCCTTGCCTCTCATCGCAACTGGCGAAACAATTCTTTAAAGAAGCCTAACTATGAAGAGATGACGGTCTCACTGTCATTGTATTATACAAAGTACGTAGTTAAGAAGTGTATTAGGATGCTTTTTACAGGGTACTTACCTTGCACACAAACACGTACATCTCAGGTTCAGTCACACGACGACTTACAGGAAGGGCAAAGTTATGCTTGTTGTTGATCAAGATTGACATAAAGATGGTTGGTCGTTGGACAGTTCGACAATTACAATTGCAAATTATTGTAGAAACAAAATTTAATTCGACTTTCTTTTCAAATGCTTTAGTTGATTACATCATCCTTTATAGATTGAGAATATGGGTATGAGAAAGGGGAAATGAAGGGGCGCGAAAACGCGATGAGCAATGGAGAACGCGAGAAGGACGCATAAAAACGTGCAACGATGTTGCACGTTTCACCACCCACGTCAGTCAAACCTGTTAACAACCTGATTTGTTGCAAGACAGGTTTGATATGGGTGATAAAACGCACAACAACGCTATTCAACTCGTTTTGCGGCAATGTCACGTGGCAAGACAAGTTGCACGTTTCTTGTTGCCCGTTTGTCCGTCCTTTAAAGGGCGCGCGCGCCATACTCCCCAAAAAGATACTAGTCTGAGTAAACATGTGCCAAAGGCGAAGTTTTTGACAGGATGTCGCCTCGACAGAATGGCCTCTCTACATAAGGGGTCCAAATACAAACTGCAGGTGAGAAAAGGAATGGGCCTCTTTACTTTCTCTAATGCAGCGCTCGGGATTAAGAAACGGTCCAACGGCAACGTACGAACATGTTGGAATGCAAAAAAGGTGCTAACTTTTCTATTGTCTGTACTTACTTCTGATTGGCGTAAACAGCAAAAGTTAACAAAACTTCATAAAGCGGTACATATATTCATCCTTACTTTCCAAACATCTTCCATATAACAAAATCTGGTCTCAGTTTGAATAACAAAGAAATCTTATGTGGGGAACATGTAAAATTGTAAACTTTTCTTGGCTATTGTTTTCAACTCTTGTGATTGGTCAAAATTTTTTAACAGAAAAAAACACCCTTTCAAAGTGGAGTGTAAATGCATTTTATTGCGTTAACGGCCTTCATGTAGGTTTATGCATTCTGTGTGTAAAAATGAGAGCATTCCCATGTGGGAAGAGTACCGTTTCTGCATAACAAAAGGAACTGCTATCCACCTTACCCGGATCATTACTTAAACTCTAATTATAAAGGATCGTTGAAGTACTTCTCTGAGCGAGTTGTGGCGTAAAAGTCCATTATTACCAGACTCGTAAGAGTTACTTTATCTTCCATCTATCTTCAAGGATCTCGGCTCTTACAATGACGGATCAGGGCGACAGTAATTTTGAATATTACCGTGATGTTTATGTTCAGTCGTCTTAGTTCGGACATAATAAGCTGGAATATTTAACCGTAAAACACATTCGAAAGGCCAGAGAAGACAAACTTCAAAAGCCTCAAATTTCTACAAAATTAAATCTTACGCATGACGATTTTACCTGTGTTTTCTCAATTCGTATAAAATTTGCCATTTATTTTCTCGGGCCTCAGAAAGAAATTGTCTTTGGTGTTATTACAGATAACTGATTACATCTATAACCCTTAAAAAAGTGTAAAAAAAAAAAAAGAGGAAAAAATGCGATAAGGCTCAAAATATTCTGGTACAAGGTTTTTGTCCACTGAAAATTAAAATTACTCAATTTCTTAATGGCTTCCGTCTTAATACTTACTTTCGCATCAGGAACATGGCATCCAGCTAGATAAGACAACATCCTCTTCCAAAAACCTTGTATTGGCTGTGACACTTGGGCTCAGCCTTGAAAGAAAAAAAAAAGGGCGGTGCTGTCAAACTGTACTACTTAAGGTGACTCGACCCAGTTTTTTTTAGGGGGTACCATCCTACTTTGAAGCTCTCTGGTATCCCCACCTTTACTTTTATCGTAAGTATAACACATAGAATGGATAACATATAGATCAATCTACAATATAACATAAAATTTTTGGCGATCGGAGTAAATGTCACGAGGTTATAATGCCACGCCCCTTTGAGGTCTGAGTCGAAAATCGGCTGTTGCCAGCATTTTTTGGTGAAAATCTCTCGTCTACACATAGTGCGCATTAGTGTCTTGCGCTGAACAGAGTTTCACCAAAATCGCAAAGACCCAATTCGAGAAATTCAGCGGTTTCCAAATTTAGGTCATAATTTATGCGAAAATGATAAGCAAACTTTACACGGATTATATCTAATAAACTATGAGATTCATCTCTGTATTTTGGGCATTCTTATAACAGATGGGTCCTTGCAAGTCAGCAAAACGCTTTAGGGCCTTGTAAATGCGCGCGATTTCGAGCAAAGCAAACATATAGAAATTATAGTTTTCGCTATTTGTTGACGTTTGTCAGCGTTTGAGAGTCCTTCTCACGAAAAAAGCATTTTCTTAAAAATTCGTAGTTTTTTTTCCTTCAAATTTTTTCAGGGCCACAATTGATTAACTAACTACCCGGACTCTGAATTTCATGGTCATTGAAAAACTGTCACATTATCTTCTATAAGCTCAAACTTGAGTAAAACATTGAAGATTTTTAGCGTTTTGGCTGAGTTTGTGCTTTGGGAGTTGTCTATTGTTTCTAGTCTGTCATTATACAGCATTCTTGTTCAGCACGCGTGCAATGACCGCGCTTGGCTGACTTCCGAATGCTCACCGAGATATTCCCGTCATGAGTTGGTTTAATTATTGGCTTGCATTAAACCTATGAAAAAATGATATTTTTGTAATAGTAAGTAGACTTAGAGTGTAGCACTTCTTGATTTTTTTGCAAAGACACAAGAAGCACGAGAATTGATTAAAAATTGTTAGTTAAACCTCTATGTATCACGCGGTGGCCTGTCTCACTGTACCAAATTTATAATATCTCGGTGAGCATTCGGAAGTCAGCCAAGCGCGGTCATTGCACGCGTGATGAACAAGAATGCTGTATAATGCAGACTAGAAACAATAGACAACTCCCAAAGCACAAACTCAGCCAAAACGCTAAAAATCTTCAATGTTTACTCAAGTTTGGGTTTATAGAAGATAATGTCACAGTTTTTCAATGACCATGAAATTCAGAGTCCGGGTAGTTAGTTAATCAATTGTGGCCCTGAAAAAATTTGAAGGAAAAAAAACTACGAATTTTTTAAGAAAATGCTTTTTTCGTGAGATTGACCCTTAAACGCTGACAAACGTCAACAAATAGCGAAAACTATAATTTCTATATGTTTGCTTTGCTCGAAATCGCGCGCATTTACAAGGCCCTAAAGCGTTTTGCTGACTTGCAAGGACCCATCTGTTATAAGAATGCCCAAAATACAGAGATGAATCTCATAGTTTATTAGATATAATCCGTGTAAAGTTTGCTTATCATTTTCGCATAAATTATGACCTAAATTTGGAAACCGCTGAATTTCTCGAATTGGGTCTTTGCGATTTTGGTGAAACTCTGTTCAGCGCAAGGCACTAATGCGCACTATGTGTAGCCGAGAGATTTTCACCAAAAAATGCCGGCAACAGCCGATTTTCGACTCAGACCTCAAAGGGTCGTGGCATTATAACCTCGTGACATTTACTCCGATCGCCAAAAATTTTATGTTATATTGTAGATTGATCTATATGTTATCCATTCTATGTGTTATACTTACGATAAAAGTAAAGGTGGGGATACCAGAGAGCTTCAAAGTAGGATGGTACCCCCTAAAAAAAACTGGGTCGAGTCACCTTAAGAAAATTTGGATGAGAACATCTAGTTACAGCTGTTTTGATTTCCGACCCATTGGAGACATCCCTTTATACAAACATTTTTTTTCTTCTTTGTTACGAGCGAAACTGTACCCTGGATACCAGAGACTTTTCATGCGCGGTTTCCGGTTTCTGTCAAGTCTTAAAAAGTGACCCGCGCGAAAAGTTTTTTCTCGCGGCTTCGCCGCTTGTGTCTTCGGCCGAAGGCTGAAGACGTGTCGGCCTGTGGCCGACGAAGCTCCTCGTCACACGCGAGAAAAAATCTCTGGTACCCAGGGTAGAGAAACTGAAGAATCCTATCATAAGCAGCAGCTGAGCGTGGTCGTCCGGGTAAGTGTAGTGCTGAATAGGCGGATTCATTGTGACTTCATTGTTTACATTTTTTCTCATTAGCACACGATTTAACTCGTAGAAGATGTAGCCGTATACACGAATTAGGTTCAAAAATTAAAAGAGCTTGTTTATTTATGCAGTTTGTGCAAGTTTCAGCTCTTTGCAATCTGTAACAGAGAAAATAGCAGCGATTAAAAGCTTTAAAATTACTGGGTGGAAAAACGTTGGTGAGCCCATACATTCTTTAATTTGTTAATTTTGGAGTTTTTCAAAGAGAATTTTTTCGAAACTATTTGGTATTATATCGGGCTCAACTTTTCAGTGATTACTGAAATTGCCATGCTTTTTAATGTATATTCAGAAATTTCATTTCATTAGCTTCATCAGATACAGATAAGTCTATGCTAATGAGGCAAAAAGAAAATGTTAACAAGGATTCGCATGTAGTGACCGACTTTTCAAAATTAGTGCGGTGGTCATCTTCAGAGTCAAAGTGAGTCGTACACGTTAGAACATCAACTGAGTCATGCTACGGTCACCAAAATTACACAGAGTAATGCACTCATCATTTTCAAGTTGTCAGGGGCGTGGCCAGCCTATAAACCTCTGTAGGCCCGGGCCCACAAATTTTTGGTTTGATTACTCTACCTCTTGTAAAAAAATATATATGTGTCTGGGGGGTAAGCTAATAATAATAATAATAATAATAATAATAATGGAATTTATATAGCGCTTATGCATCGCTGTTCTAAGCGCTTTACAATGTAAAAAAGGACATAAGAATATCATTAAGCACAAGCTTACACATCTTAAAAAGTGATGGAAAAAAAAAACAAACAAAACAAACAAATATGATGAAACTAAATGTCATATACCTTTTTAAAAAGAAACGTTTTCGACTTAGATTGAAAAAGATTAACATCAGAACAAGCTCGAATTTCAAAGGGGAGCTTGTTCCATAAAAGGTTAGGACATTGCAGGCCTACAACGAGTCGAAAAGCTGGCTACGCCCCTGGTTGTGGGTATAACTTGATTAACACAGAGACGTAATATAACGTTATCATGACGCTATATTGTTGAATTTATTGTTAAAATCCAAGTTTCCCTCAAAGTAGACATTAATAAGCGCAAAACACGTAAATAGTAAGGTCGAGTAAGGTGTCAAGAAGTTGGCTAACACATAAATAGTCTTTAGCAGTAGCATTGATGTCATGATGATGTCGTATTACTAAAAAACGAACTGAAAGCATCCGCTATTTTCAATACTTAAAACCCGAATTAATGTAGGTATTCTTAAAAGAAAAGTTGATCTGAGTATAAACAGGATGCTTATGAAGAATTTTCGAGAGAAATGGAAAATGTTGAAAATTCAACTCAGGCAGCATCAGCCATGTTTTTTCATTAAACTGGTCACTAATAGCCTGGATTTCATTAACAGTAATAATAACTTTGATAAAATAATGCTAAATTAAGTGTAATACAATAATTCAATTAGTACAAAATTTTTTTGGAAAAATTCAAATTTGAAAAACATCAAAGTCAAAACCCCGTTGCCATGGTAACGTCAATGTTGACGTGCAATTTACGGCGACTTCAAAATGTTTCCAGATAAATTTCAGGAGAAGTTGCTAAGTTTGGTGGTCATAGCTTGAAGTGTTTTGAAGTTATTCGTTTTTTTAACGAGGGCGCCTCAAAAGCCCTAATCGGTCTGATAAAAGGGACCTTATCAGAGCTGTAGCAGGGTTAGATTTATTGGTAGAGGGGGGGGATCACGAGCACCGAAGACGTGAGATGCTACGGGGGTGAGGAGGAACGTTCCCCCGGAAAATTTTGAAATAAAGGGTCTCTGAAATAACATCTTCAGCCTTCCGAGAGCATTAATTTCCAGCAATTTTTAACTGTCTAAAATCATTAATCGGATATGTTACTTCAACGATGTACGCTCTTATGAATTTTCACGGTTTATCGAACCGAAATGAGCACATTGAACCGAAGAGTAGCATGAAGGGCGTGGCTGCTGACCAAATTAAACGTGCCCGTCAAAATTATTGGTGGGGGGGCAGGCCCCTCCCCATGCTACGGCACTGCTTACGAAACCACGACGACGACGGCAATGGGAAGGTCAAGAAAGCAATAGATTAAATGAGCAAAACAACAACTCTGCACGTGCATCACACTTTTTTGTACATTTCTTTGCCTTCACTGAACAACCACGACGTGAGATGACCAAATTTTAAGTTTACTTGGGAACGGAAACGGCAAGGCGATAAATTCTACAATATCTGTCCGAACTTGAGCGCGTTCCCCCCTCTTCATCTCCAGTCAAAATCCTCTTCTTTTAAGTAACAGGGCAAATTGCGATAATCGCGAAAAATTTTAAATGATGCGAAGTCTGTTTTTCAGCAACGTTTTCATGGACGTCGCCGTTGGCGGATCGTAAGGTCCCTAAAGCAACAATGACTGCGACGGCTACGAAAACGCCACTTACAAAGTGAATTCGCGCTACTTCAAACATTATCGGCCTTATTCCAACTCTTTCAATTCGTCAAATGTTGATGGCAAAATCTTCTGGAGTTGAATTCAAGAGACTGTATCAAAGTTCAGGAAAAGAAAAAGAAAGTCGTTGCCTTGTGTTTACGCCTCGTCCTAGTCCTTCTTTGCTCAGTTGGGACCTTAACCAACGACGACGACAACAACAACGTCAAAAAAACAATTGGTTTCATGAGCAAAACAACAGCTCTGCACGTGCATCACGCTTTTTTAGCGCATTTCTTTAACGTCCACTGCACGACTACGACGTGAAACCTCCCAATGCGACGTTTTATGGAGGACATGGACATACTACGACAATTTTTCCCTTCTCTATTTGAACATGGATAACGCCCTTAAGAATTCAACTCTAGGAAAAGTCGCCTACCATTTACGAATTGAGCGGTTCCAAATAGACGCGATAAAGTTTGAAAGGACGCAAATTCATGTGATGTTTTCACTGCTGTTGTCTTCGTTGTTTCTTAAGGTCCCTAGTATTTCCTGGTAGACTCAGTGCCTTGCATGTACTTTCCATCTTTTGTCTGTTTGTCTCTTTTAAGGTAAGATCATTAAGTTAAACGTCATGTAATAGATTAGTGTGCCAGTAAGTACGAAAGTGACCCCAATTAGCTAACTGTTTAGCTAAGTACATTGACACTAAAATATAGTCATCATCATTGTTATATAAGATAAACAAGTGTAATTGCGATTGATTTTCTCTATCAACATCCGAGTCCAAACCATGGACTTTGGGTGGCAAAGAGGGTTTCTACTTAATGGAGAGGACTCGCCGGAGAAGGAGAAAGGAGACTTATTTTCTGGAGTGCATGTATGTTGATGTTGCTAGGGATTTTGTTGGAGTAGTTTTCCATGTCCTTCTTGATGGTGCCAAGCGCTCCCATAACCGCCGGAACCGCTGTTGTTTTGAGCCCCCACATTCACTCAACCTCGATTTCCAAGTCTTTGTATTAAGTAACGTCCATAACTGACTCTCAGCCGGGCTCGCAGTATGTTATTTCTTCAACTCAAAATCTGGTTAATCTCAACCTGAACGTTTTATAAAAAAGGTTCTCACTATATTCATAATATCAATCAATCAATGATAAACTCCTCTTTACTGACCAAAGCACACATTATTCCACGAAAACTGCATATATTGAAGCTTGCGCAAAAAGCTGATCATTTTTGAAACTTTCCTGCGCGAAGTTATCAAAGCGCGCATTCCACAAACATCTACTGGTAATATGTACCCCTTGTCCGAGAACTTGACCAATCCAAACCACACAAACAAACTTATACCGTTCAACCGGGACCTCTGCTTTCACTTTTTTCTTTATCTCTTCACTGATCTCAATCGACAACTTCTTGCTCTCTTCTGGGGCGTATGTTTTACTTTTTAAGCGAGCCTCCAATACATCGCGAATTATCCCGCTCGCTTTCTGTGACAAAAAGCCATCGTCTGGTTCCATTTTATAAGTGTTCTCCATCTGGCTGACGTCTTCAATAGCGTAGAGAGACAAGTTATCATCGACAGTCGACGGAGCGGATGCTGTTGTTGCGAACTTTGAAGAAGCTAAAGTCGATTCTTGCGGGACGGGAATCGAGATGGAACTTCCTGTGCGATTTGCTTTCCTTGTGGTTTGAGGGAACGCTCTGTTTGCAAGAAGAACCGTTTTCGCCACTGATGCGAACTTTCCTTTCCTGTTTCCTTGTTCGTGAAGTTGTTTTGGTTCGTTGCTAGGGCTTTTAGTTTCTTCTGTCGACGTTAAGAAAAATGTGGTTTTCTTTTGTGAAATTCTGGACTGCGTCGAGTTCTTCCTTGCAGATTCCATCACAACGAACACAGCCTCTCCTAAAACAAAACCATCTTCTGTTTAATTCTCTCTTCAATGTTAACTAAAGTTTTCGTTAATCTATTGTACTAGCACGTTCTTGATAAACAAGGACTATTGAAATTTTAAGCGACCTCATTTAGTTTCCCTTGAGGACATCACAAAAAGACTTTTAAAAAGAGATGCTAATTTTCTAAAGACCTGCACGAAAATTAACGAGGCAAGAACCAAAGATCTTAATGTTGTGCAGATATCATAGTTTTGTTTGCGTAAGAGATTGGGAATAATTGGGCAGTGTTATGATACTTGAAACAAATTTATTTGATTCCAAATTGTACCGTTAACTTTCTAATGAGAGAAAATTAGATTATGACTAACTCATAGATGTTGACATTAATCGTCTTTTAGCGATTTTGCAAAACACTGTCAAAAATTAATTAGCAAATCAGGCTCAAAGCTGGAGCCAGCTATTATAATTTATGTACTTTCAATTTGTGTGTAACAATAATATAATCGGAGATTGCGTTCATGTAATGTGGGTCATAATGAATAGTGTACCCAATATGGTAAAGAAAAAGACATAGAACGACTAACTTCCAGCTTCTCAGGTCGAAATGGGAACAGCCATCGTAAGTCGCCCAAAACTCAAAACATCTCAGTTTTTAGCCTGCACGTTCCAGGCTTTCAGATGGTAGAGCGCAGGAGGAAAATTCAGGAAGAACGGAAAAACGAGGGGAGACTAGGGGCCCCCCCCTCCTGTTTACCCGGTGTACAATTTAACTCCTTCCCCACTGACCGCCGCGCTCTACTACCTGAATGCCTGGAAAAGGCTACAGTCGTAGCCACTGCTTTTGTTTATTAAGGTGGCTCGACTGGATTCTTAGTTTGAGCATTTGAGCAAGTTTGAGTTGTTATGGCAACGCAATGACACCATCCTTTTTTTTTTACTTGCCCTTGTATTTCTAGGTAACAGGAGTTTTTTTCGGAAATCGCCTAAGGGAGCTTGTACCTAAGAAAATGGGAGGAATCCCCCGAAAATAATCCAGTCAAGCCACTTTAAGGACCTCATAATTTGGCAGCCTAATCAAGAATTTGCTTATTCGGTAAGTTAACTCTTTAAGCCCTAAGAGTGATCAGCATCAAATTTGTCCTTGTAATATCAATGCTTTGTAAAACAGAGTGGTCATGAGAATTACGGACATGATGACACAAGATGAATTTACTTGATATTTTATCAACTTCTCCCCACTACTTCTGTAGGAAATGAATAGGGGGCAACAAATGAGAATTCAAATTTTGAACTTAGGGTTTAAAGGGTTAAGCTGTGTTCACACCATATTGGATAGCTTTTGCGCTGGCACGAAAGACCATTACACTGGATATGATCGGGATTTCTATTCTGTTCACACACAAAAACGGTGATTTTGGCGCGATTTCTGCAACGGAGCGAAACTGCGCCGCTCTTTGTTGCTTAAGCTCCCTAATAGCTTTCGTTGGCGGGTGTCTATGGTTGAAGAATGAAACAACAAATGAACGACTGTTCGCGCTGGAATCTCGCATGGATTACTTTCCCTGTGTTAACATGGTTAAGAGGGTCTGGTTTGAGAGGATGACCCGTTCCAGTGACCAGTTCCAGACCTTGAGATACGGAGGGGGCCCGGTCATCCAGATCCTTAGATAATCGCAGGGGGCGGGGGGGGGGGGCGGTCTCCAAAAAAATTTTCTTCGGCCAGTTTGGTAAAAAGTAGGCCCGGCCCCTCCCCTGGATCCGCCAATGCGTGCGTTGACAAAAGTAACTTCAAAAAATCTTTACGAGAATATGCGGACACATTTTTCTAGAGGGATTCCCCACACCTCAAGTAAAATCGGCTCTGTATGTTGAATAGTCTTGTCGAACTGATATCTTTAAGACCTAGAGCCGCTTGACTTCTCTTCGTTGGGACCTGAAGTTGTTATACGCGTACGCTAACTCGATCAAGGCCCCCGTTTGTAAATGCTACAGGCAAATGGGCCTCGTGTTTTGCATGAAGTGAACAACTAATGTTACTCACGGGGCTTAACTTGTGTTCTGAACATATGAGTAATTGGCAATATCTCTCGCTGGGAGACCTAGAACAAAATGAACTTTTCCCCAAAAGTAAAACTTGAGGTTTTCTTGTGCCTTAACGTTTAATTATTGTCACGTGACCATAAATTGAAAATGAAGGAAATTGGCGAATTGGTGGCGAATTTAGTTCGTTTCGATAAAGAAATAGAGGATAAGCATACCTAACTTTTTACGTTTGGAATGAATGTACGCCAAGTTTAAAATTAAACTTTTAAATAATTCAAGATTAAATTTGGGCATCTAAAATAATTTTTTTGCCTCATAATTTTTTATTGAAGTGCAATGGACGGTCGTTCCAAACGTGAAGTGTTAGAAATATTTATTAATAATATCAATTAGAAAAATGTTTTTTTCCCGATTTCTTTTCTTCAACCGACGACCAGTTGGTCAATAATTTACGATTTTTTAGCAAAATGGTCACGTGACACATCACGTGAATTATTAACACAATGTTTATACTTTAAAATGTTAAGGACGATGAGTTCTTTATCTATGCCAAATTTTGAATCCTCGCCATCATCTATGCCAAAGTTATAGCCAATAATTCATTTTCCACAAGTAAACGCCTTAGTCCCAGGCCTTAAACTACTTGAGTACTTAAACTGCGCCACGAGCAGTTTGGCCAGCCGTAAAAGTTTAATGTTTCGAACACTCGAATCGTGATATTTTTGAAATCGTATATTTTTTATTTTACACGGATCGGCAGGCATTCCGTCCACACGCATCCAGATAAAAAATGTGTTTCCAAAAATGCCTGGGTTAGTCCTGTGGACATAACATAACTACCCCAAGTCAAACCACTGGTATACCCTTAAAAGCTCGGATGGGGATGTTGATAACATATTTACATATTTACAACTGTGTTTTTATCTGCTGAGCGATATGTCCAGTATAATATATTTTTTTCGTGACCCACACAGTTTTGAAGAGATAATATTTATCGAGGATCTCGCAGATGTTGCGTTCCCATGGTTATCAAATATAAACGCAAACATGTCTTTATCATTTAAATCTTCTACCTGTTTAAGTGATTCAGTTCTTCATTGTTAATAAGCTTATTTTCCAGTATTCTGTTCCAGAAGTTTACAGCTTTCAAATGATCTCAATAAACGCCTTTTTTAGAGTTCATTTAAAGCTGAACGAAGTGCCGGGTGTTGATAAGTTGTACTTGTTCAATGGCAAGGAATTTCTGTCATTA
Source organism: Porites lobata (assembly GCA_942486035.1). Lineage (NCBI taxonomy): Eukaryota > Metazoa > Cnidaria > Anthozoa > Scleractinia > Poritidae > Porites > Porites lobata. Next base: position 475,859 of record CALNXK010000223.1, read on the forward strand.
AATTCGTAACAATGTTACACTTTCATGATTAACTGGACTTAGTGATTGAAAATTCATATTCGCAGTGCTTTGCAATTTAAATTGCTCTTTCAGTTTGGGGATTTCAAAATACTTTTGCCTTGAGTTCATTTTTAGCGAGAAACTTACTTCCAAAATGTCAAATATGACTGTACTTGGTAGAAATTTAAACAGTTCATAGAACTCGCGTTGCCTAAATTAATGACTTATGGCGTATGGCGTCTGTTATAATTCGTAGCCGAATTGCCCATGTTAGATGCTTATACTCAAAACGATTTCCATGTCAGAAAATGAAGAAAATCTTGTGATGTCTCTGAAAGAAACTTCTGCTACTTAATTTCCTTTGTCCTTATTTCAAAATAGTCTACAAAATTAGTACTGCATCGCAAGTGTATATAAATGGAAAGAGTAACCAATTTAAAAACAACGGATAACGGTGTATTTCTTCCAAAGGCTTGAACAATAAATTATTCGCAATACAAACCAAAAACAGTTCCGACTGCAAACAAATCGCCATTTCTGAAATACCCTTCGGCGACATTGTCAAACTTCTGATCCCAAAGACATCGACTTCCAATTCGCATTCCTTGATTATTAACTTGTCCAATGTAGACAATACAGATAAATTTGTAGCGGGAAAATCCCAAGAACTTGACGCGCTGTTTGATGACTTCGGAGAGTTTTTTACTCATCTCTTTGCAGAAGGCCGCTTCATATGTACGACCGTTTAGGTTTTGTACTAAAACCTGTTCGATTATTTCCTTGACTTTTGGCTCTGAAAAGCGTTTTATCGGTTCCATACGGTATGTATTTCGAGGTGCTTGACTTGAAGTAGTATAACCGTAACGAGAGGAGATGCTGGGAGAACGTGAAATCGGAGGGGATTTTCCGCCGGGAACTTGCAGTCGAGAAGGTTGATCATCATGGCGAAAATTTCGTGGAAAATCCCAGTGTATCACTGCCGTCTTCCCAGTGTTGTCTCTGCGAATTTTATCGGCTACCAAAAACTGTGCTCTCTTTTTAAATTTAACAGCGAGTTTTCTGGCTCGTATCATTCCAATCATCGAGGGTCCTCCGCCGAGTGAGGAAATACTCGAAGCAGGCGAAACTTCGCCATTCATTTTCAATAAAAGCGACTGTCAAGTACTTTTCAAAGTAGCAAACATCAGCGTGCGACAACCAAAACACTACGCGTCTAAGGCCACGTAAAAATCAAACAAGATTGTTTCTGAGAGGCGCAAGGTTGTTATAGCGATATGGCTGTTGACATTAAATTTACATGGGACTTTAATAATGACATGTATTGTAATCTTACGTGTGCGTGTCTCCTCGTGTATAATAAATATGCTAATTGATGATAATAAACCAACAGGTGAATTAGTGCCATTTTGTCCAACCAAAAGAAAGAATTTTTGAGTGTTAAGCGCTTGGGGCACGTTTTTGTTATCTCGCGTGCGATGTTTTCAAAAACCCTTTTTTGACCTCTCTTGGGGATCGAGCTACAAACAAAGGACGAAGGGAGCAATTAAGAAACTCGACTTAGAAAATATGTTTTGCAGCTGCTATCATACCTTTAAATAAACACGTTTCATGAACAAAACGAGGAATTTCTGGTAATCCTCGTAAGTTTTCTGTAAGAGCACGATTATCACTAGCCTGCGCGCAGACGAAGAGTTTAGTTATCGTCTGCACGCAGGCTAGATTATCACTTTATTTTTTTGTTTAAATCTTCAACATGGAATAGTCTATATTTCACTTCATTGCAACGCATGACATGTTTTAATTATTTCATTTTAGCCATGTTTAAAAAGCTGTCCAAATATTAGCTTTTAAGGTTCAATTTTCATCAATAATCTTATCTTTAAATCTATCAGGAGACGGAACAACTTTCAATGTGTACGCTGAGTTAGACTTGGCTCGTCTTTTGTCGTGAAAGTCACGGAGAAGAATATGGAAAGAAAAAACAAAAACAAAGAAAAAATGAAGTAAAGCGCCCCTTGAAAATCCTCCAGTATTTTTCGATTGACTAGTAGCACTTGCTTATAAAGCATCTTGTGATTCGCTCTACTAGCTTAGAAGCTTAAGAATCATCAAAACCTGATAGGCCACTTTCCGAGTTCCCAAAACCCTCACTTTCAAAACGAGGCCAACCTTTCTTGTGAAAATCAGTTTTATTTGCATGAAAGTGGAAAAATAATTTCCATATAAGGCTGACAACGTAACCTCGTTTTGATACAGAGGCTCAGGCAAACTCGGACTGAATTATGGCCTTTGACTTCTCCTGCCCATATCCCTTGCCTAGCCTCAGCCGGGTTGCACCAGTCTGTATAAGATCGGAGGCGCTATATATCTAGCAGGGGCACTCAACGACTGTTTTTTTGTGAATTATCTGTTCGAAGAAGCAGGCATTGCCTATAATTTTCTATTCCTTGAGGGAAGAACGGCTAAAATTTTCAAGATGATCTTTCCATTCGGGTATAATTTTCGAAGCTTATCTAATAAAATTCCCGTACGATTTTCTGAAATTTAATTCCTCACATTTCACTCCCTATGTTAGGTTAATTTCCGTAGAATAAGGAACTAGACTTTTCGGATTTAAAAGTGCGATGGAGAGAGAAATATGATCGAAATAAGAAAAATTCTCAGTTTCGTAATACGTTCAACTGCATCTAAAATGTTTGGGAAAATAATACTGACTAAAGCCCTTGTAATTGCGAAAAGATTCAGGTCTCTATCGGATGACCGAACAGATGCAAATTTTATGGCACCCCTGAGAATATCTAAAACGAGTACTCTGGATAGCCTAAAAAGAGTTTTAGAGAAAGAGTATTAAGGAGCAAACCATCGTTGGGTGCCCCTGGTCTAGGAAAAGGTCAAACAAGAAACAAACCAAACGTAGGAGAAGAAAAGGATCCGTTTTTGTTTTCCTAGCTTGATCTCGCGCTTCACGTTTGTCTCATGCGCCTCGCGTCCATAGCACTGATAGCATGACAAACTCCCTCGTGCCATAACTTGATCTATTATTGACAGGGTTTAATAATAACACGCCCCGCGTCTCTCGATTAATTTTACAAATAGCCAGTCAACTAATTTAGCCATGTTTCAATCGGAAAGAAAAAAAACAAAACGACAATGAAAACGAAGAGAGTAACATATTTGTTAGCTTTTTTATTCAGGTGGTTACCGTAATATGTTGAGCCTTGTTTACTCGATCTGTTACGGATACTTCAGCAATGAAAATTCTTTTTGCGTTGGTAGACTGTTCACAGTCCTCCATTTTTCCGTAAGAACGTCGAGATCGAGCGCTTTGCGTGACGGGCTGCCATCTTGCATGAGTGTCAAAACTACTCAGGGGGCGGGGGCGGTTTGGGAGGAAGCGAGAAAAATAGAGGGACTGTAATAACATCACTGCAGCTCGCGTTCAGGAGGCGTGAGAGGAATTTCACGCCTTTTACCATTCATTAATTAAGAAACTCCGCTGGTGATGAAAAACATGCCAGACACATTTAGCATCGATTACGCGCGTGTTTTTCGAAACAGTGATTCTATACTGTTTCTGGGCCATTCCTCGAAATAAAATCGGCAAACATGCACAAGAAAACATTTTCCTAATCAAAATACAAAAAATCCTTCGCGTGTTTGCGCAAGATGTGCCTTATGGTATGAAAGCGTACATTTTATGGAAACGTCGACTTGTCAACGACTTGTCAATGTCGGCAACTTAGATTAAACCCTTTGTCAACGCAAATTAACATCTATTGTATAATGACCAATCAAACGCATGCGTTGCTGGTACAACGCGCTCAGTGAACGCGAGCTGCAGTTATGTTATCACAGTCCCTCTATTTTTCTCGCCCCTCCCCCTTCCCCCCGCCCCAGAGCTATAATCTCCGACGCCCGCCCCTTCGGTACCTTTGAAAATCAAGATACCCGTGACGGTAAGACGTGGTATATCTAAACGATCTCACGAAAAAATAGGGGACTGTGAACAGTCTATTGCGTTGGATGTTCAACCCTTTTTATTCTAATAGTCATTCACAATAATTTCTCGAAAATCTAAGTTCAAAAGCATTCCAAAATTGTCAGTGAGCTTTTAACTAAGGACACCTACGTTAGTTGAAATT
>CALNXK010000223.1:485000-605000 GCA_942486035.1 Porites lobata
AAACTTCACGTTTGAATAAATGTGTACAAAATATCACATCATTCCTCTGCATTTAAAATACATGTTAAATCTTAAATAAATCTTAAGGTACGAGCATTCAAATGGGCTATTGAGCAGTACTTTCCTGTGGTACTGTTTATTATTCTACACAAGGCAATTGGTTGCTTTGACACTCCACCGAACGAATTCTCGACAAGTTGAAATCTCGTGCGTTAAGGTCTTCCGTCCACACGGAATCACCTTAACCGTACGGAAATTTAAACGCCTCGCCATTCAAATGTCCGTGTGAACAGAGCGAAAATAATAAACCGTCGCGTGTGGACGAAGGGTCCGGTACAATTTTCAGTTGAAATCTCTTAGTATAAGTATAACCATACATCTGAAGGCTGCTGAGCACTACCCTCCTTTAATATTATCAATTTTCAGTAATTTTTTTTTTGAAAAATAACGGTAATACTTTTTGTCATTTTTGCAATTCAAAGCAAGAGTAATCGCATTTAATTCCCTTCTTTCCTGTCACTCCTATAATCCGAGGTAAAAAAAAAGACGTTCACACTAGCTACCCAAGGGAGCTTGCTTAGCTTCCGCAACGTAAGACTGAGTCACTGAGTCGGTGTAATGTCCAACTGCACTTCGGGACTGTTCTTGGACGCTAGTGCTTTTTTTATTGGATGGCATATACACGAGGTTGCGCTGCGAACTCGGTCAAAATCAGTCTGAAACAGTCCGACAGTGCAATTTGGGCGACACACACGAGCGCGCGTGAATATGGCCACCAGCGTGAAAAGGCGACACGCGAAAGGAAGAAAGACTAGAGTCAAACGCCCTGGCTTGGCCTGTAGTCGCTTGTTTCTCTCCTCTTTCCACGTGGCGTTCTATCTCGTTATTTTCATACGCGCTTATTAACTTCTTTTGCTTGCTCTACTATCCCAGAGGAAAATCACAGTCTAATACGTAACACGCTCTCCATCACATGTCACAAAAGCGAACAAAATTAGTTAACTATTGAATAAGCTAGCTGTAAAGTAAAGGAAACAGCTGGAAATCTCCCTGTCTCAAAATCTCAACTTATCTTGAACAAAAGCCCTTTTTCATTAGTTAGCTTGTGTGCCTTTATATTGCCTTGTGGTCGATTTGCACCCATCTCCCCACTATGGCGGAACGAAAAACACCCCTTCAGCTTCCGTTGTGCAGTACACATCACCCTCTTATCTCCCAGGTATCCCGGCGAGACTGAATTACTGCCTATGGTGCTGAGATGACATCAGCAGCAGTGATTATTCAGATCCTGGGACTTCTCTTGCAGCCTCTCAGCTTTACCACCAAGCTTAAGGACAAAATGAGACGTTCGCCACTCAATTTCACGGCCACACGCTGCCTGGAGAAAGAACACTATCCAGGAGAACTCTCGGAAAAGCCACGCTAAAAAGAGCTTCCACACAGGTGGCAAAGGGTTGTTGGGCTAAAAAGGGAAAACCAATAGGCAGTCATTCTTCTTTTAAAACGCCAGCTGACATGGAGGGTATCCAATAAGCAGGACTGGCAACAACCCATTTCGCTACTTGTCGAATTCGCTACGTCCTAGTTCGCAACAAATTCGCTACATATTACTTTCTGTGAACAACTGAAAATTTTCCCTTAATCACTCTAGAAAAAAAATCTTTTATTATATTTCTCGTTCTTTTAAGCTTGCCCCTCCGAGGGTGCAAGTTTTGGACTTTGCCAATAGGAAGCGACACGAATATGTAGGTAGCGAACTCGAACGTAGCGAGCAGGACTCGAAAAAATTCCCGTCCAGTAGTCGGGGACAAGTAGATTTTCTCTTTGCTTGGCAAGTAACCTTTAAAGCTCACTTGCTCCAGGAAAGTCATCCTCTAACAAAAACATAAACTAAGACGAGCAACAAGTGGCCCCGGGAAAGTGAAGTGTGAGAGTTACTTGCCCAAAAGACAAGCTGGAATTCAAGTTTTTTCGAGCCCTGAATAGGTATGCGGTCAAGTTGCCCAAAAGTCATCTCGTCCAAAATTTTTAGTCAAGTCGCCCGAAAATTTATCATGCTTAGCAATATCATAACATCTTCATCGTGCAGGTCAACCGGAAGTGGCCTTTTCGCAATCTTGGGCGGGTATGTTTTGCCCAAATATACCGGCAAAATAATTGTCTCCATCACAGTTAAAACCGTTCGCAAAACAAATTGGTAGAGTCAAGGCATATTAAAACGGAAAAAGCAAAACTTCCGGTTGAGGTGCGTCCTTATAAGCTCTCTTCCAACTCTTCATTATGACAGTCAGTGCTCGAACTTTACGGTCGTCCACTCGTCCAAAACAAGTAAAAAAACCTGACAACGAAAAGTTTTCTTTCCCACCAGTCCTCTGGACGAGTAAAGGTATCACTCTCTGAGAAATACATGATTTTTTTTTTGTGTAATACCAAAAAGTGGTAAAAGCATTGAAACAAACGAAGAATTGCCAAAGGCAAACGTTTCAAAAACGAACAGGTAAAAGAGTGCTGGGCATTCTCTTTCCGATTGAAAGTCTGGGTTCTACTTGACACAATTGAAATCCACTGTGGGATACAAGATGGGGGCTTTTGTAATTTCGTTTGAAGGTCTGTATCTATTTTCCTTTGGTGAATTAAAACGTGAGCCAAAGTATGTCGAACTGAGTGGATCGGAACGAAAAAAATTGAAAATGATAAGAGTGATCAGAAGTTTTGCTGATGGACCAGAAAATTTTAATCCTACTGATCCTGCGGAAGACTAGACCCAAAAGTTAATTTCGAGCACTGACGACTAACAAAGAAAACTCACTCACCCCCTGAACACATCTGAGTAAGATAAAATCCAAGATAAACCACACTAAGACGTGTTTAATGAACATAAGAGCAGCACTGAACTCCCATAAATAGGACATAGCCCAGCTGGCGAGCAAACCGATTACAACACTCTCAGTTAGAGGTTCAAATATGGCCGGAAAGGGTTCCATGGTAAGACGTAACCTGGTCCATCTGCAATAGAAGCCGTTATACAGAATTTACTATATGGACACGAATGAAATACCAGGGGAACTTTCATTTATATGATAAGTAAAATATTACACCGTTACTTGGGGAAAGGAAATTTCTCTTCTTGTAATGAAAACACAAAATCTTGAAGAGCTCCAGAAACGCTGACATTTTCAAAAAGCAACTCACACATGCGCATTCTGTTTTTGTCCAGGCGTTTTCTGCCCGTTTGCCTTGGATATGTCACCGAAGTGAATAGGCAACTTTCGATATATTAAAATTCAGCATGATAGCGAGTCTTAGAGGACACAAACAAAGAAAATGAATAAACCATGATTATTCGCGTTTATTCATTTTCTTTGTTTGTGTCCTCTAAGACTCGCTATCATGCTGAATTTTAATATATCGAAAGTAGCTTTTTGACCGAAAAGGCCTGGCAAAACACCATACAGGAACTATAAACGACAACTAGTCTATATATAAACCTACCTGACCATTCTTTGTTGGTATCTTAGAAGAGAGTAATGACTTGGATTCTGCATGGCTGGATCACAGCTAAGGATTACTTTCATTCCCCTGTAAGAATTAATGTGACGATCAAATACGTTATTGTCACTCATCTTTGTGGGACTTAATTTTCACTATTTTAAACAATACAAATTAAGATACCTGGAAAAAAACGCTTTGGTAAAATAAACGACTTAAAAAATTTTTAAATTAAGATGCCCTACAGCTCTTCTCTTTGAAGATACACTTGCCATGGCAACCAAAGCTGTCGCTGCTTGTGCAGTGATTTTGTTAGCTCTGCGTCCTGCAACCCTGACGCATAAAAATCCCTAAAGGCGCAAAATAATTCATGGCATGCCTCCCATAGGACACAAAAGATCAATCGATTGATCTGAATTTGTGTATTTGTAGACATATCTAGTATGCTACACAGCCGTTTTTAGTGTCGTCACGCAACGCTCCTCCCCACAGTGGGGAGGAGCGCTGCGTGACGACTCTAAAAACGGCTGTGTAGCAGACTAAGACATATCCGGCCTATTTGCGTAATTTCTATGGCATTTATTACGGCTGTTGTTTAACGCTGCATATTTCTTTTAGCCTTTGTTGTGCATTAAAATAGAAGGACTAAATTTTAATTTCAGTCTACTGTAATACAGAGTTTTGGAGTCTGTCTCCAGACTACAGTGTAACTGTCTGTTTACATAAAGGCCCAAGTATTTTCAATTTCGGGTTCGTTTTTTTTAACGTGGACTCATTGGTTCTGGACTGGGACTCATGATTTTCACAAGATGAGTCTCAGGATTCACCGTAACTATTTGTAACAAAATCACTGCTTATGTTCTGTTGTTGTGATGTTGGGTTGGTAAAAAATTAATATGTTTTTGCATCAAGTTTAAGTCTTGTAAAATTGTTGTTAATCTCTTCTATATTTATGAATGTACCCTGTAAATAGAAATAGCCTCTAGATTATCGCAATTCTTTAGACGTCTTTTAGGCTATTATTTATTGGCAACTAGTTTGGACAAACAGCATAGTGAACTAACCTATTGAATATAGCTTTAGATATGAAATAATCTTCTGCAATGTAGCAAGAAAATACCTCCAGGCCACCTGTATGCAAAATACGCAGAGAAAAAAATCAATGATGTTAACCAATTTACTAGTAGTCTTTTGTTATGAATGTGCAACCAAAGATAAGTACATCAACAAGGTTCACGCAAAGAAATGTACAAAAAAGTGTGATGCATGTGCAAAAATGTTATTTTGCCAATCTAAACCTGTTAGTTTATTGCCGTTCTTCCTGCTGTCGTTGTCGTCATTGCTTGAGCTCCCTATTGGCTGTAGTCAGATGAACTTGAAAATCTTCATACTCCACTTGGCTACACCTCATGCAGTATCTTTTTTTTTTTTTTTTTAATTTTCGTCTTTTTGTACAGCAAGTGCATGCATTTATTACAGGTAAAGAGTCACATCAACTTCTGACCCTTACATAATTATTGATACTAGTAGCACACATTAAGCTCTAGTTTCTGTTCTTAACCCTTAAGTCCCAATAGTTACCAAGATCAAATTTCTCCAAACAATATCCATACACTGTTAAGAGATAAGTTATGAGAATTAATAAAATAATCACACAAGAGAAAATGCCTTGATCTATTATCAAATTTTCTCTACTTATTGTTTAAGAAAATGTATAGAGATCAGTTTGGAGAATTTGTATGTGGATACTGGAGCTTAAAGGGTTAATAAGTTATCAAACCATGTACCTAATTCATCTAGAAGTGGTTTACTGTACAGGCTTGACATTCCATTAGCACACAGGGTTCCCAGGCTGTAAGCAAGTAGGTAGACAAATGCATGCTGGGTTCCAAAATATACCTGTTGAGAGTTGTTCATTGGGATTATTATCATAGCAGTCTTGATAAACCTGCATGACATTTGTTCACAACTATCTTGTTCTATGTCACTCATAGCCACTGCATTTTAATTTATGGCCAGAGTTAGCTGAGAATCAGATGATTGTATATGTAGTAGTTATTTTTTTTATCTTGGGTAATTTTTGTTTGTTCTTTTGTTATTGGGCATGGTAATGTATGCTAAGGAAGTTGAAACAAAAGTAGAAATAATAAAAATTACTTGAGATAAAAAAATAATAATAATAACTACATCATATATTACAGGTCACAGCCTCACTGTCACTTAGGGCCAGGGCCAGGCATTTCTCCTGGCAACTATGAGCATAATCCTGGGCTACTTTCACAGGGAACAAAAGGAAAATGAAACCAGAGGGACTTCCTGGCTGTTCAATTCCCCGCCTACTAATTGGATATACCCAGCAATGTTAAACCTTAGTGACAGCCCTGAGGTCAAAATTAATCTGATTTCAGGTTAAAATTTTTCAGGGTTTGTACCCTTTTTTGAGCAAAAAATTCAAGGACTTTTCACACATTTCCCCTTTTTCAGGGACTCCACTGACCATTCAGTGCAAAAAGCGCCTTGGGTCTATGTCTTTTTTAGTTCTTCCACAACATGAGTAATTTAATCCCGAAAGTATTTCTGTGTTAGCTCCTTTTCCTCTGGAGTTCTATTTAAATAATTTAAATAGAACTCCAAAGGAGTTTCAATGCTAACTTTATAATTATTATAAAGTTAGCATTGAAATTCAAGGACTTTCCAGCACCGACTACAATTTTCATGGACTTTCAAGGGCCTTGAACTTGTATTTCAAATTCAAGGACTTTTAAGGACTCTCAAGGTGAGTGTGAACTCTGAACCCTGAGGTGCATGCAAACCCTGATCTTTTAACCTAGTTTGACTCTTAATTTCTAATCAATCTAGGTTAAATCAAAATTAACCTGAACTCAAATTTGATCTGAAGCATATACATTAAAAGAGTTCCACAATCTGAGTTCATGAATATTTCTTTCTATCTCACCTTATCTACACAACCAGCAAAATCCATGCAGTTAGTGACAAAAGGGATCTGATCAAAGGACAAAAACAAAAGACAAGAAATAATTACTTACACAGTGAGTTTTGATGATTATTTTTTCTTAACCTGTGATCATACACTGTAACTAAAGTAGTTGAGATGATTGGTTTGGCCTCGGTTTACACTGGAATGGCTGTCAGGAGTAATGCAGTCACTATACAATAATATTTCATATTAATTTTAGTACCTGATGCACCATTCCAACACCTGGTCCCATATGTGATACTAACTCTGTCAGAGTGCCCTGGTGGACTAAACAGTAATTATCACATTGTTAATGGAACCGAAGTGGAGTACAGAATGGAAATGCACTGAATAATATCATTCCGAAAATCATGGCATTAAGAGAGAGTGGAAATTCAAAAAGGCGAACAAAAAATCCATATCATGCGTACCATGTTTTTTTGACATTAACAAATGGCAAAATATCCAAGGCTGCAGCCTAATGGGCTCCCAGTTGCAAGAGGCTCTACAATTTGCTCACAGGCGACTAAAATTTTAAACAAGGAACCCGCAAGGGCACCTAAAACTTATAGTTCTTAAGGCAGTAGCCTCTATGCCTACTTTCAATGAAGGAATGACAGAATTCACTGTGCATTTTGCGCTTTTGAAACGAAAATGTAAAATGTGTGTTTGTCGACCGTCAGCAAAAAATTTCCACTGATAAAAGTAAACAAACAAGCAATTTGCTAGAAATTCGAAACTTGAACGAATCATGTTTTGAGATGCCTGAATCAAGTTTTGAGCATCTGCTTACTTATTTAAGTTTATCGATCAATTGGCTACTAAAAATATGACTCAGGCTCTGGACTTTTTATTTGGGGCTGCCAAAAAATTTTCTTAAGCGGCAGCCTTGACATCATTGTGAAACTAATAGTCATCAATCTGACCATGATAATGGTAATGACCTCGAGCAACCACACTAAAATGTCAAAATGTTTACTTTAAAGTACTATAGTTGGAACCTCCCTCAAGCAACCTTGACTTGTTGCTGACTGCGACATTTTTTTGGGTTGATGATGTTGTTGTTTCTTTTTGCCTCCCAAGGGACCAATTGATGCATGCTAAGTTGCTCTACCAGCACAAGTCAAACAATGTAACAATGCTCAAGCCCTGATACCTAAATGCCTTTTTCTTTTTTTTTATTACAAGATTTTTTCTTGATATCAGAAGGCTGTTGTATGTACTAGACAACTAAATGTACCGTATTTATTTGAATAAGCGCCCAACCTCGAATTAGCGCCCACCTCGAATAAGCGCCCATCCCAAAAGCAGAAAAAGTTAATACGCGCCCAGCCTTGAATAAGCGCCCACCCCACCCCACTTCCTCCCACACAAACTCAAATAAGACATAATAAGAGACCCTCCTGAAGACGGAGTTTTCTCCAGAGTATTTTACAGATTGGGCTGAAACCTTGCTTTGTTACTTCTTCGCTTTTGGTTATTACCATTTATTATTTTGTAGCAAAATAAACATACTACACTTGCTGAGAATGGCGAAAATTTAATAAGCGCCCAGCCTCGAATAAGCGCCCACCTCGAATAAGCGCCCACTATCAAGGTCCAAAAATTTAATAAGCGCCCAGGGCGGTTAATCGAATAAATACGGTATACAAGGCAGTTTTATTGATGGCATGCACTGCTTGTAGTGTAACTAAGAAATTGCTCACAATAATGTCTCTATGAAACCAATACCCGTAATAACCAAAGGTTAAGGAGTGCAGGCGACAATGATCGAAGGTCCAAACACTTTTGCTCCAACACTGTGCTCTGTGTAAGTTTCATGTGACCAGGGTTTGAGCTAGAATTTGATCACTGGGGGATAATTTGTCCCCTTGGCTAAAATTTTGGGGGACATTTTTATTTTCAGGGGGACAGACAAATTAATTTTTATTCAACATTTTTTTTTACAATCATACTGGCAAGCCAACAAAAACATTTTTTTTTCCTGACCCTTGTAATACAAGAAAAGTGATACAAACAAGAAAAGTTAAGTTATTGGTGTCGAGACTTTTTTCCCCGTCATATTTAAACAGAGGATCAATGACTATGCTTTATACTTCAACACATTTCACAGCAAAATCTCGTCCCGGCATCCCCTTGTAAACTTCAATTCCTTTCTTAATTACTGGTAGACGTACGCCTCCTTTCCATAGCACAACCATGTGTGATCTCGCAAACAAGTTTTCAAGCTTTTGAGTTTTTTCCCTAAATTTTGAAGGGGACAAATTGTCCCCTTGGCCGTTTTTTAAGGGACAATTTCAATTGCAGTGCGGGATTGGCGCAATGGTGCAGCCTGGCTCAAACCCTGTGTGACAGATGGTCAAAACCCACGTGATCAGATTACGAGGGGTAGAAGGTCGAAACACACGCAATCAAATTGCGTTTTTTGCCTTCCATTCATTCTTAGTGGAAGTCCAAACGAATGCTGAATACATACATGTGACGCATGCATAATAACAACCTGGAGATTAGGATTGCAGGTGACAAGAGGAACTTGCAATAATAAATATTATTTTTGATAAAATAGTCCTGTTCTCCCTTATGGCCAAACTCTTGTTATTGAGCACCTCCTGATTACGTAATGTAAATAACTGCTGAGTCTTGACACTCGGAGGGGTTGCACATAGGAGGTTTGATTGTAATCTAGTTCACATAATAATATTACCTCTAATATTACTGTCACAAATCCACAGAAGGTTATATTTTGCTGCTTTGTAACCTTGGTTCATGTTATTTATCTTTGGATTTACTCCAATTGTCTTAGCAGCTGTCAAAGGAAAAAAAAAACAATTGATTATAGCGTTAAAATTTAAGAGCAAGCATATATTTGGTACTGTGTATCAGTTTTACTTTTGGCTCTCAACCAGTTTCTTAGAACTTATTCAGTTAGATAGGAAACACTCCAGGGAAAATTCTATAAATGTAGATGTATCAGGGTGCAAAGAAAGTCATTTTTACAGCTTGCCATTCAGGCAAGCTGAAGCCACCATTTACTAGCCCAATCGTCATTTCAACTAGCCCCCAAAATTTTTTGATGAGCAGAATTGATTTCACAGTTCTTCTGTAAGTTGAATTCCTCAAAATACTTCACTTGCCCATCGGGCAAGCTAAGAGCAGAATTCACTAGCCTGATAGCAAAATCCACTGGCCCTGGGCTATCGGACACTACTTTCTTTGCACGCCGATGTATCCTGATGTTTTAATAACTTATCTATTAATAATATCACTGGTAATACCATATTTATTTTAACTTTCCTACTCAAATAATAAATCCCCGCACATTACAAGGAACAACTTTCAGTGTGGAAGAAATCACCAAAATTGTGTCCCTCTTTTAATAAGTCATTGCTATCCATTGAGCATTAATTTGCCCTTTTTAGTGGAAAAAAGGCACAATAGTATGTCCCTAAGGAACAGCTAGGCAGGCTTATTTATTAGCTCTGCTGGATTTTGACTAAACTGCACCTTCAAAATTACCCCATGTCTCTTAGTTTTCTGGCAATGTGAGCCAAAAGTAGCCTGATTCTCAGACGTCAGAGGTCAGCTCTGTCCCAAAGGGGCAGCAAACGACCTCGGACGTCTGAGAATCAGGCTAAGCCAAATGTAGCTCATTTAGAGCTGGTGAAATTCCCCAGCAGCCAGCTGAGCTCAGCTACATCACAGATGGGAAAAAGGTTTTACGTGACTAATCTGACACTCCTGTCAAGCTGCCTTATATTTGATTGTAAATCAAGCAACACATTACGGTCCCTATGCACACAATCTTTTAATTACTTTTTACACTACTTACTGTAATTATATCAAGGGTTTCAATAAAATTTTAAAGCAGGCAGATCGTTTCAGTAGACTAACCGACAGTATCCAAAAAAAAATTGAAAGTGTCTTTTATTAGTCACCTTATGAAAGGAAAAAAGCAGCTACCTTCTCTGAGCAAAATAGCCAACACTTTTTGTTTGCTGTCATTGCTTATTGAAAAACCATTGTCTCCTTATCAATAAAGAAGTTGAAAAATGTCCAGATCTACTAGTTGCCCTACTTAAACTATAAGAATGTTGTTGCATTGATAAACACAGTTGTCAAAAGTAGCTGGCAGCTGACGAAAATCACTACGAAGTACTTCACGGTTTGGGCTGGTTTCGCTACAGAGCTCTTCCTCTCATTATTTAGTGAAAGATGGCAAAATCAGTTATCTGGCCCAAAAATAAAGCTGCCTACTTAAAATCAAGAACCCTGATTGGTTTTCAATGCCAAAAAGTATACTAAACATAAACAAGTTATAAATATAGAATATATATAAGGCAATTTTAAAATTAGACCACCTCTGGTTAGATGTTCAAATTTCATGTTTCAAAAAAAAAAAGAAAGAAAAAAGAAAAAGTGTGTTTAAAATAATATACATGTCCCCTTGCATGATTGTATGCAAAAAAAAAAAAGTGTTTCATTTCAAGAGAAGATTTCATAACCATAAGTTGGATGCATGCCACATATTCATTAGCTTCATTAGGGAGCTTACACAACAACAAGGGTGAAAGCAGGGAAAATGTCACTTAAAAAGTAAATTCATGCTGTTTCAAACTTCATTGCCATTACTTTCTATCCTCTAATTTGTCAACTGATTACCACCCAGAATACATGTCCATAATATGTTAACTCTACATTAGACATGGATGTGTTATGGTTCAATTCCTTGTCCTTGGTTCAAATTTTGTTTTCTTTTTTCTTTGTCAAATTCATTTTCATAATTATGTAACCATACCAAAGAACAAAGGAAAATTAAATTCAAGCCAAAGATAAAACTGAAACACAAGATGTATTAGCTTTGCATAGTCTGTGCTAATTTCATTAAAAGAAAACTTAAGGACATTTAAAATATATAAAACTGATATATGGTATTATTTGAAAAAGAGTGTAACTATGTACTGCTTTCAAGAATAACAAATGCCCCAAGTAAGTTCAGGCTGAAGAACAAACACAAAGAACATGGTAGTAACATGTGAAAGTTTCTATTTTCATCACTCACAAAGACAGTTTTCTACAAATGGAACAGTAAACCACACAAACAAAGCATGGTAAGCAATGATTCAAATGGTAATTTTTGAGAACTGAGTAAAATTTGCATAATTTGTATCAATCTACCATCTGTTACAACATGAAAGATAATCCCTACACACAAACTGATCCACTTATTTATAAAAATAAAATACATTTCCTTCCTTGTAAGCTCTACTTATATCAAAATAAAAATAAAATGTTATTAGAATTAAAATTCAATGTTATTTTCATATTTTTCTCACTGTGTGGTTTTATTAATACCATCAGCAGTTACTAAGGTATCTACAAAGTAATCCAACGGCAGACATAACTGTTGTGAAAAATAAAACCAACAGCTAGATTGTTCACATTTACGATAAAAAGAAGTTGGAGAATTGGCACCCAGTAAATTATTGCTTGTGAATATTACATAAACTGTCACAAAGATGAACAAAATAACTATCTCTGCAACAAAAGCTGTAATTTCCATGGATTTAAAATAGATAAATTAATGCTTTTACATATAAAATAATATTGCTAGAAATTGCTTCCATATGCTAGCATATAATTTACTACTATCATTTAAATATCCGTCTTGTTTTTAGTCAGCATATTGAAGTATTTGTTTAAGAATGAATGAAATTCCGATTTACCCGAGGGAGTTTTAAAAATATACACATGCATACTTTAAGAATTGAGTGTTTTAAAACTCTGTTAACTTTGTGGTTGTGGCCGATTCTACTAGCTCCAATAGGTGTTATGTCTTCTGCAATAAAATTATTACTAACGACCCACCTGTGAACAGCCTTGAATTCACTAAAGGGTACGCCTCCATCAGCTGACGGACAATTTTCACAGCTGGGTCTAGTTCATCTTGTACGCAGAAAAGAATTTCAAACTGAAAAAAAAACAATTCATTCGTCCATCGGGATTTAAACTCAAGCTTAACTGCAAATTGCTTACTTCAAAATTGTATAAAGAATTTAGCGTAATTCACGCTTGACGTAGCATACGCTAAAATGTTTACCACAATTTCGATTCTACTGCATAAAAATGAGATTCCGTAAAAATATAGGAGAACAGGAAAAAAAAAGGAAAAGGAAGGTGTGACCTTATGTCATTTCGCTGCTTAACAAGGATGGGAAAAATTATAAGCGAATGATAACGATATATAGAGAAAACGTTCTTACCTTAGGGTAATTTAGTTCAAAAAATGTTTGGAGATTTTTTATAAGATTCGGTTCTTCCCCAACTAGCGGCTGAAAATTAAGAAAGAAAGAAAGAAAGCTGAATGAGATGAATAGTTCTCAAGCACCAACTTGCAAAATTACAAAATGACAATACCAAATTAAACAAGCCCTGTAGGGGAAGCATTGTCACAATTTAGGATTAAATTAGGCAGCCCGATCGTAAACATGCATTTTTAAACAAGCTCTAACCTTCAAAATTGAAACTCCCGGTAAATCTTTATTGTTAGCAACGGCGACCGACTTGTGGAGGTAAATTTTTCTAAACAAAGAAAACAATGACAATAGAGGAGATTGTTATTTCAGAGTACACGTTTGCATATCAGTTGCTTAGAAAGAAACGCAAAGCCATGAAATTAATGAAAAGCGAACAACAAACATTTTACGACTACTTAACGCCAAACTACTTACCCAGTAGCTATAGATATTAACTGAAATAATGCCAACACTATCCATAGTAAAATAAAGAACATTGCTAAGAGATCCAACACATTAGGCGCATAAAACTCGTCGACATTAGCGAAAGGGGAAGCCATGTTGGATGATTGTAGAAACACGGCCAGCCCTAGGGCAGAGTCTTGTGATTGGCTCGTTCTGTCTGACTGGTCGCATTGATTGGATAGAATTTCCCGCCCTTTTCAAGCTCTCGAAGTCGCCTGCCGTGTTCAGCTGACGTGGCTTGCAATTTCTTCGACCCCTCTAGCTGTAAATTCGGTTGTACCAGACTTCCAATCTTCAAAAATTAAAAGCCATGTTTACAAAGTGCTTTTACATAGTATTTACGGTGCAAGTAAAGATTTATGGCCCTCTATCTGCACATGAAGCACGACAAGACAGAGAAAAAAGAAACAAACTGAGGCCCTGGGCGTGAACTGCTACAGCCCTTTTCAAGAGGGGTGCTAGGGCGGATCCACAAATTTTAGAAAGAGGGGTACTAGCATGTTACATAGATACCATTATTTTATTCGCTGGTGACAGAACTCTGAGACCATCTGTTCATCTGTGTCCAAAAAATTGAGCTTAAGAAGACAAATTCAGCCGAAAATTCGTTTAACACAGTTTCAGTTAAGAAAAAGAAGAAGGCCCCTCCTCCGCTGAAGCCACTAGCTTTGTTACTCTTATATCAAATATGAATACAGTCAACTCTAGCTTAGTGGACACCCCGCGGGGGGGGACTCAGCATATGAAAGGGGTGGGGATGCTCGTCGGAAATTGTGAATTACCGTATTTATTCGATTAACCGCCCTGGGCGCTTATTAAATTTTTGGACCTTGAGAGTGGGCGCTTATTCGAGGTGGGCGCTTATTAAATTTTCAGTATTTTCAGCAAGTGAAGTATGTTTATTTTGCAACAAAACAATAAATGGTAATGACAGAACTCGAAGATGTAACAAGGCAAGGTTGCTGTAAAATACTTTGAAGAAAACTCCGTCTTCGGGGAAGTCTCTTATTAGTACTTATTCATTTTTTGGGGGGTGGGGTGGGGTTGGTCGCTTATTTGAGTTTGAGTGGGAGTGGGAGGGAGGTGGGGTGGGGTGGGCACTTATTCGAGGCTGGGCGCTTATTAACTTTTTCTGCCTTTAGGATGGGCGCTTATTTGAGGTGGGCGCTAATTCGAGGTTGGGCGCTTATTCGAATAAATACGGTAAACCCCTAAAGGAGACCGATCTGGGCGTGGCCCAAGCTCTTTTTGACCCCTAAGAGACCATGTTAAAACACAGACAATATATGTATTTTTATATTTTTTGGCGTGCAGCCCTAAACTAGACCTTCACGGCTAAATATGATGGCGTTTTACCCAAAACACCCTAACGGAGACCAAAATCCAAAATTTACACCCCTAAGTGAGACGACAGCATCCCCACCACTTTCATATGTGGAGTACCCCCCCCCAGATGGAAACCTCTAAGATGGACAACTCTCACAGACAGACACCTGGTGTTGGTCCCTGCCTTTTTTCAGTCATTCTACTGCAATAAATTATACTGTCTACAAGATGGATCCCTCTATAAGATAGCCTCCCCGCAGACGTCCTTTAGGGTTCGTTTGTCACGAGAAATGAATGTGTGACAAACGAACCCCAAAGGACGTCTGCGGGGAGGCTATCTATAAGAGGGACAACGGACACTTTTGAAACTGTCAACGGACAAAAATACCTCAAAATTGAAATGTAGGTGCTCTACATGACAGTAAATTGCAAATATTTGATGTGTTATAGTTGTGCTTCAGTTTATAGAGTCTATACTGTTACGCTTTTAGACCTTGAAGTCGTGAACGTTTGTTTGAAATAAACGTTTGATTGCACGATGAGGAAATAATTCCACTTTTCTGTTACATTTCTTTTCCAATTTGTGTGGTTTTGTACAAGATAAACAGACATGTATACATTGCAAATAGGTTCAAATCAGCTTAAAAAATAAAGGTGTCAAGATTCCTCGACTCTCTATAAGACAGACACCTCTCTAAGACGGACAGCAGGGCTGTTCCAGGTCCCGAAGGTGTCTGTCTTGGAGAGAGATGACTGTAATACACTACGATGATCTCATATAAACTGACTAAATTAGTTCATAATTGGAAAATGGATAAGCCATGCAGAATTGTAAGAAACCATGATAAGATTACACAAAACAAAAAATAAAAAACATGAAGTTGAAATTTCTCTTCTTTAACTTTAATTTACAAACTACTTATACATTATTCCTCAGTGACAAATCATTATAATGTGCCACATTCCTCATGGCTGAAGGTAATGCAAGTAATTAACCATTGACCCAAGGAAACTGGTTGTTTCAATGCAAAGTAGTTTTGATACATGTTGTTGAGATACAAACTTAACAAATCAACTTGCATGAACAAGAAAAATGTATGGCATGAATATTCAAGTATGCAAAACTGTTTTCACCCAGACTGAATCAAGATAACAATCAAAACAACTAATCAAAAGTACATTGTTCCAAAATGACGCAGTAAACTAATGCACTACAGTGGCTATTACAGTCCTTCAGGTTTAAGTACAACATCAACTCTCTGGCTAAAACAAGGTATATTTGTTTGGCAACTCGGCCTTGCAGTGGTTGGGGGGAGGGGGGAGAGCTCTGCACTCATCTCCTGTATCACTTTCAACTATTTTTGCAATATTACTTCACTCAAACAAAATTTTCTGCTTCATTTAACATGTAAATGAAAAATATCAAACACACTAGCTTCCTCTCAATGAGAGTTTGGGCTGCCTGTGGAATAACATTGTTTAGGAGTCAAAAGGTAGGGGAGGATTCAGTGCATAATTAATCTTTCTTTACAATAGCTTTGTATTACTTTTTGCTATTTTCCATTACTGTAATTAGTTATTTCCATTTTCATTATTTTTCATTAATTTTCTTTCTCCAAGGCATCCCGTATATCAGGATCTTTAATAACAATTTTCTGCCCTGGCTCAAAATAAAACTTCAACGTTTGTTCACTAGCTAGTCCTTTTTCCAGTGAACTTATTATATCTTCTATTATTTTACACATGGCTTCATATACACTGCTGATAAATTTGTTTTCTCCCTCTTCATTTTCATCTCCAGGTCGCGAATCTAAAGGATAGGACAAAGCATTTTGATTCTTGTTAAAATAATTGGGAAGGAACCTGTTTTGAATTGCACACAAAAGCTTTTGAAAGATTGTTAAAAGGTGTGTTGATAGTTCATCTGTCCTCCAAAACTTTGAATCTGGGAATTGTTCACATTCATAAAGAAATAAAGTTTTCAAGGCATATGTTTTTAAAAATGCCTCTCCAAGCTGGTCGACTGGTGTGACAAGATTGCGGATTATTTTCAGCAGCCTATAGCACACATTGCTTGCATCATTCTCTTTGAACCAAAAACAGATGATCTTATTTTCTAGAAAACTACATGTTTGCTTCCATGTGTCATCTAACATGCGACAATACAACAATTCATGACTGGCATCAGCACATAAACCAGCTTTTACTATCGGATGTTCACTTGGTAATCGTTTGTCAAGATTGCAAAATGATGGTAGGCCCCTCATAGCAATTACATAGGTCACATCAACAGATATGTTAAGGTTAGGGTAGTATACTCCTTTCCAGTTGAGTAACAGTGTAAGAGCTGGTCCAGAGAACTTAAAGTTGGCCAGAAATTCTTCCCCTCCTTCAAATCTCCTTCTTACAGATTTCTGTGATGTGGTAAGTGAGATGCCATCTGGCAATGACATTGTTGCTAAGCAACTGCAAATAGCATCACGGTATTCACTGTCAATTGTTGCTTGTAATAATGCCTGCTTATTGGCAGCATCCTCTTCCCATTCCAACACACTCTGCGGATTCCAATTCAATTTTGTGTTGTCAATCTCTAGAGAAACCAAGTGTGTGTACTCTGGATCTTCAAATGGCTTACAAGAGCATACACCTGGCTGAGAAAACTTGTTTAAAACCAACAGGAAATCAAATTCATCTGGTGCATTGATTTTACTGTTGTGATAAAAACTGCCACAATGGACAACAGAGTTAGAAAGGATGGGATTCAATTCCACTATCCTATTTGAAATCTGATGAACGATTCCCTCTATTTTAGATTTTATCAGTTGCACTTCATCATTTTTGTAGTCCACACTGTGAAGTCTGTCTAGTTTCATCAGTGTGTCTTCAATATTGGAAGCCATTCTGTTTCAGTTTTCATTTAGTCTAGATTCTTCATATCATCATCGAGGTAATCAAATCCGGTCACCTAAACACGGAAGTTGACAAGTCTTCTCCATTGCTGATAAGGGAAGTGAATGGAACTCGCATTTACTAAACTGCAAAGACAAAACCGATTCTAAACTTGCCAGATTCCCCTTAAGAGAGAAGCTTAAAGTCATCTCCAATGATGAAGAACAAACTTGTACAAAGCCTGCGTAGCTGACAAGTAGGCAGGATTCTCTTAAAATTTATGGCGTCTATGCGCCTGCGAGGTAACGGACAGCGGGTAGTTTGTTTTAGGTAGGTACGTAGTGTATGACGACACCCACAAGAAAGAGCAAATGAGCATCTTTGCTTTACATCACGAATTCGCAAATTTATTTGCAATTTTCCTCTGATCGCTGTAATATGGAGTGGGAAAGCAAATTTTCTTCAATCGTACGTGAAACAGAGACGAATTTAGCGAGAGTTTGGGTAAGAACAGCTAAACGATGCGGATCGCGGTCACACATTCCTCCACAGTAAAAATAACGCAAGCGACGTCTTCGTGAGAAACGAAACTTTATGTAAACTCGATTTATTTTTCTCCTAGCAAGCATCTACATCTGATAAATTTGTCAACCCGTAATTCTTTACATTTCTTTTAAACCTCTGGATTTCATTTTAATGTATTTACTTTAGGACCGCCTGGGTTCTTCAAGCAAAACAAAAGAATCGGGTCGGTCAAGAGGAAACCATTTTGGCGGTAAGTGTCTTGTTTGTTAATCGACCGTTAAATTGAGAGTTAGGTCATTTCGATTCTATAAATTATCAAAGCTTACTCCTTAATCTTAAGCCTGTAAGTCATTTTAACGATTTATAGGGCATAGCCAGAAATAAGTGCATCGTTGGAATGCTTTTTTTCAATGAATTGCGTTGGATAAATTATGCCAGGTATTTTATTGAAAAAGGGCGTTATTTTTTGCACCGTAAGTGTGTTTACACAAACTTAATATTGTGAAAAACTACAACTCTTAAGATCCCGAACCGTGAAACCAAGGTCGTGACCTTAAAAAGGACAAACCACAGTGGGTGACTTGATAAACCTATCATCGTATAGTAAGTAACAAACCCTGTTGGGTGCTTTACAACTTTAGAGATTCCAACCCTCCCGATTTGATCGGGAGTCTCCCGATTTGATGTCTTGCCTCCCGCTCTCCCGATTTTTACCAAATTCTCCCGATTTATTATAAAATTCTGAAAACTAGGGAAAAATTGCTAATCTTTAGAATTTTTGGCGATCTGTCACTGTGAAACACTCATATTATACTTACTTTCTTCGCGAAGAGCATTATGGTATGTTATAACTCAGGCCGGAATGATGTCAAAATTCAGGAAATGGCACTTGAGAGAACCTAAATTTGCAAAATTTCCCAGGAGGCATGCCCCCTGACCCCCCTAGAAGCTTGCGCCTTCGGCGCTAATAATTACTCCCTATTTTCCATCACATGGGGTTGGAATCTCTGCAACTTGGAGCTTTTCACTCTTCACCCGCTCCACCTCGAGGTCTTATACAGTAACTTCTATTGACAAATGGTACCCCCTTCACATATTACCTGGTTTAGAACTTATGCACCCCTTTAAACTGCTGTAAATGCACTGTCTGTAAAATATGAATAAACCACAAAATCAGAACATTTTCTTGACTTTTTCACAGCCATAAAGTGCATCTGTTAGCCCTTTTGGGCCTTTCTACAGCATACATGCCGGATATGGCACCGATCTCCGGCTCTCTCGTGCAGGTCACCATATCTCTCAGATAAAATCATCTTTTGACCTTTTCTGTGCCTTTTTAGCTCAAAACTTGAATTTTTCTTCTTCATCATACGGTTTCTGGGGCATTTTTGCACGTATTTAGTCACTGACAAAGATTATTTCTGGCATCAAAACGATGATTGCGAATTTTGGCTGTATGTATTCATGTAAGACTTCATGCAATGTCCAAAGTCATTCTCATTGGGGGCTGGGTCAATTTATCGGGGGGGGGGGGTGGGGTTGGAGTCTATTGAAATTCTGGGGGAGGGGTTGTGAAAAAAGGGATTCTCCAGATTTTAGATCTCCAGATGTTGGCGTCTCTGCTACAGACCTCAATGACAGAATTCCGAGATCCCTACCCTTCATATACCTAAACCCTGAAAAAAGTACCCCTTTTGTGTGGAACTTCCTCATATAGGCCATCATAGGCAGTACTCCCTCAGGTTGTAGACAAAGCACTGTATCCTTAGCCCTTAAATATAGCTGTCTCTCATCCTTCCCTGCCTCCAGGATGTTTTGTGAGATATATGGCTACGTTTCCATGTTAGAAATTCCATTAGGCTGTTTCTCATAGCTGGACAGATGTCGTAATCAGAAGTGTAGAACATTACGATCTAGTGAAAACAGCATTCTGATTCCACTTATGACTCCTAAAAACAAGTATGATGCTGGTCACTGTTGGACGTGAAAAGTGAAGGTTACTATAATTCGTACAGGAAATTTTACAAAACTGCTTTCTTTCTTATTTGATAGCCTCCATAAGTCCAGGGAACCTTCGATCTCAGACTTCCCGAAGTCCTCATATTTCAGCTATGGCTTGGGATAAACTCAGCCCTGTGAAAACTGTTGGCATGGCAACTAGTGTTCCCTCAAGTCAGGCATCACCTGCTCTTGTTAATGCATTGTTTGAAAGGGTTGAGGAACAAGCTGAGGTGAGAACTTTTACATTAGAGAGATTAAGATTCACGTTTGCGCCAAACGACAAAATGTGAATTTGTACCACATGACTAAGTTTTCCCCTTATTTTCCGTTTACTGTTTATTGCTTCTACACAAAAATAAGTAGTTTTATGCCAGTTTTATCCTTAAGAATCGTTCTGGACTGTTTTTATCTGGTTATTTTTTATTCTGAGAAATTCTCAACTGACGTTTGCCGTATGCTGTAAACATGAATCTCTAATAATAAAAAAATAATGATAACGATAATAATAATGGTAATAATTATATATTCAGGGAGGCCCTCACTTAGATTAGACAATATTAAAATAATTTTTTCTACATGTTTAAACTTAAGGTACTGTAAAACGAGCAATAAAAAACATTCAACTTGTCTAAGTTGCAATATTTGCTGCAAAACAAGTTGAATACCGATGTTCAGCGTGCAAAGAAATTAGCGTCTGATAGCTCGGGGCTAGTGGATTTTGCTATCGGGCTAGTGAATTCTGTTCTTAACTTGCCCGATGGGCAAGTGAAGATTTTTGAGGAATTCAAATTACATAAGAACTGTGTTATCAATCCTGCTTATCAAAACAATTTTGGGGCTAGTTGAAATGAATTTTGGGCTAGTGCATGCCAGCTACAGCTTGCCCAAATGGCAACCTGTAAAACTGACTTTCTTTGCACCCTGGATGTTGCACTTTTTACCACCTACATCAAATCTGTCTTTCAACAAATAAGGTTGTTAACAGGTTTGACCATGGTTGGTAAGATGTGCGGCATCACTTTTCAACTCATTTTGTTGCAGTGTTGTAAAACAAGTGCACTTTTTGATGCTTATTCTATCCACAGCTTTAATAATACAATCAAACTTTAAAACTCAACTGTCATGCAAATGTTGAAGGCTAAAATAAAGAGTCTTACAAACTAAAAATGTTTGGCAATTTGGGTTTATGTCCAGCTTAAAAATTTGTAAATTTTTGTATTAAATGTGTAACCTACTATTGCATTTTAGCTAGTGAGTCATTTAAGTGACACCGTCAGGGGACTTGAGAAAGAGAGAGAAACTCATGCTGCAGAGATCAAGAGAATGAGAGGTACATTCTTGTAACATATTACAGCTGCATTTACTATCAAAGTTACAAAACTGTTAGCACTCCCCCTCTCCCTGAAAAAAGATCATTCACATTTAAATTTTTACTTAGCTCATGTGACCATTCCAAGTGCCCTGTTTGGTGTGTAACTTTCCTTCCCTTCTTAGAAAGGCAATAACAACAGTTAAAATGCTCTAAAGCTGCCTCGATAGGACTCTGTTGAAATACACCTGTATCTCTCTTCAGCTCAAATTATCATTATTAAATAGTGACTTCCTTGATTTGCCATGCTGAAAAGTTCTTCTGCAAGCATTTGTGATCTTTTTTAAACTGCAAAACATTGTTTTTGCCTCTCCAAAAAGGAAGGAAAGTCTTGTGACCAAATGGGGCGCTCAGAATATGAGCCTGTCGGCAAAATCCTCAGCAAGTGGTCAGGGGAAAAATCACCAACAGTTTTAACCTGAAATCAATTTTGACCTGTAACATGTGTCTTATCTGAGAAATACTTTCTACTCACTTTCTTAATTGGTTTATTCTCATAAGGTTTATTGTCCTTTTCTCCTCGGGAACATAGACATATTTTTCAGTGATGCAGGGAAACCAATATCTGTTTGATGTACTGGTAATAAATTTTCTTACTCAGATGAAATAAACAGACTGAATGAAAGGCTAAGAGAAAAGGGAGTAGACATCGAAACAGAACGAAAGTTAGAGCAAGTGAGTATAAAAGAAATATTGCTAAATCTCTTTCATTATGCTTTAATTCAGTCCTTTACTTACATGTACAGCATTATGTTAAGTAGCTCTGGGCAATATAATAACTTTTCAGCTGAACGAGTGTGAAATAAGTAATTCTTGATGCACTGTCAAATTCTCTCCAGTTCCACAAGCAAAATAATACAATGCACTTCAGTATGTTGAACAGCACCTCGGAGAGGCAACCTTTTTCTGTGTTGTAGCTCTCTTGAAGTTTTGATTTTTGACACTGTTAATTTTTTATCAATAGAAATTTAATTTGAACCTGACCTGAAGAATCTTTTCTCACAGCTAGATCATAGTGGCAAAATGGTTTAGAATAATAATGGGGTCTGAACTCATCTAATCATGTGTTTTAAATGATAATTATTATTGTTGTTTTTCTTTGGTAGTTTAAGCGTGATGTATACAGCCAGCTGGAATTTGTCCAAAGCCAATCCAAGTTAAGACAGAGTACTAGTGAAAACTCCCATCGCAGTGATCCATCTGTCATCAATGAAGCGTTAGTGTTAACAAACTTCAACCTGTAAATCACTTAAAACGATTTGTAGAGTACTTCTGTACTATTAAAAAAATTTACCAGTTTTTTTAAATGACATTGTCCATTTTGGTGGCAACAAGATATGAATAACACAACTTTCATGATATTTTTTTAGGAGAAGAATTATAGAAGATGAGACAGAATCTTTACAAAGAGATATTGAACATCTTAAAACAAAGATGGGTAAGGAAAACTTATTTTTTTGTTGCATTAATCGATCAGTCAGTCATTGAATTAAAAGTAAGTGAGCGATTTAGTGTGTCTTTCAGTCAGTCAATTAAATAGTCAGTCACTCAGTGAACTCAGACAAATTAGTGTGTCTGTCAGTCAGTCAGTCAGACAGTGAATCACCTAATGAACTCAGGCAGTAAGTTACGAAATCAGTCAGTTATAAGATACTGGTCAGTGTGTTGCAGTAGTCTGTCATTAGACTGTCAGTTGTTTATGTTAGTCAGTCAAAAAACTGAGTCAGCCAGCCAGCAGTCAATCAGACATTATTTTAGTAGATCCTCTGTTACAAATTTTAGTTACCGGGGTAGTCAGTCTGCAATCAGCTGTTTAGGTCCCAGTCATTCAAAAGGTGGATAGAGCGATCCACAGCGGATAAATTGCTGTCCCGTGGATTGTGCAATTGGTTTCCCTAATACTTATCCACTAAATAGTGATTTGTCTGATGGATAGCACTATCCAATGTTTGAACAACCCAGGCCATTTGGTTAGGTTGGTAAGGTGAAAAGTCAGGCCAGTTTGTCAGTTGGTCAGTCAGTTATTTCAGTCAGTCAGTCAGTTGCAAAGTATAGACTTGTATGTAGTTAACCAGCCAGGCTTACAGCCAGCAGCTGGCTGCGTCAGTCAATCCGTCAGTCAGTCAGTCAGTCAGTCAGTCAGTCAGTCAGTCAGTCAGTCAGTCAGGTTAGTCAGTCAATCAGTCAGTCAATCAGTCAGTCAGTCAGTCAGTCAGGTTAGTCAGTCAGTCATTTAGTCAGTCATTCAATCAGATTAGTCAGTCAGTCAGTCAGTCTTGAAATCTGATTCATTTTGGTAATCAGTCAGCGCCACTTGTATTTCTACCCACTCAACTGGTGCAACAGTAAAAACTAACGTACTAATGTCAGCAAGTAGAACATAGATATTTTCAAGCCAATAGACCTGATCCTAATTAGTATAATGTATTCTGAGTATTTGAATTAAACGCATATTATTTTTAAATAAATGAAATGTAGGAAAGCTGGAAATTGAGCTCCACTCCTCACTTAGCGACTCAAGAGATGTACTTCGTAAACAGGAAAGGCTGGACAGAGTAAGAGCTTTTTACTTAAACTTCTAAATAATAATGACATCAGTATGATACTATAATATAACTTTTTCATTAAATTTTTGATGAGTGAGTTTTAAGACGGAATCCACCAGGAAATTGAGTAATTTTGATTTTCAGTGGACAAAAATCTTGTACCAGTGAGAATAATTTAAAGCATATTGCAAAATTTCTTACATTTTTCAAGGGCTATAAAGATGTAATAAATCATCTGTAATAACACCAAAAAAAATTTGTTATGGGAGCCTGAGAAAATGAATGTCAAATTTCACAAAATTACATCTTATTACAGATAATTTATTGCATCTTTAGCCCGTTAAAAATGTAAAAAAGAGTTCAATATTCTTTAAATTATTCTGGTACAAGGTTTTTATCCACTGAAAATTAAAATTTGTCAATTTCCTTATGGATTCTGTCTTAATGGGCAATTCCAGAAAATATCCATACCCAACCACGGACGGCTTCCATGTTTTAACCCCCCCTTGCCTTCGGAAATTCCAAAATGCGCTACCCCCCCATGCCCTCAGAATTCCGTAGTCATGAACCCCCCCTCCCCTTCAGAATTTCCGTTTTTTTTTTGGAAGTACATTTTCGACTTAGCAAAGCCAATAAGAACAAACGAACATGAATTTATGCCTCCTCAAGGCTGTGATCTAGCGACGCCAGGTGACAAGCTTTACTCTTCAGTGACAAGAAAAACCTACGCTAGTTGCCAGGCCGTGCAAACTCCTTTTTAAGTCCGAATTTGGCTATAAAACTAAACACCACTTAAGGTAATTTTACTCCTCTTTGTTTTCTTGTGCTGTTTTGACGTTTACAAAGGAAAATAGCTCAAACAGACTGTTAAAATCTTTTGGCGGTCAAATATACCGTCGAGTTGTGTTGCGTCCTTTTATACGTCATGTAGTGCGCACGAAAAGCGTTCTAATCTGACAGGCGTTCCTTGGAATTGAGGGACTGGTGTGAGTTTTTCACTGTTTATCGGACAACACCGCGGCAAAAAGCAATGCGCATGAGCACAAAATTTAATATCCGGTCAGGTTTTTATTTCCGGTCTAGTATATAAACCAATAGAGTAAGCATAACTTTGCCGTCGCGACAAGTTTAAAACCAAAAAGGGCGAAACAGACAAAAAAGGGGGCCAAAAAAATCACTTCATTCGAAAGCTTATATATTTTTCTATTCTCAAACTTTTGCACCACATGGTTATCTGTTTGCACCAACGGTGAAAATGATGTTTGAAGTTTGCAGGTCGCGAGCGCTCGACAAGACGAATTTGTTTTTACTGGCTTTCTTGCATGCTACTGGTTTGGCATAAGTTAATTTGGGAGAAGGCGACAACTAAGAAAAGAATAACAATACTTATGAAAGAAACCAAAATAAAGACGTCATCATTATCATAAAAAACACTAAAACCAGGAAATAAAATTTTAGTCCGTTCAATAATTTGTTTTATTATCAGAGAAAACAAGAACTCAAAACAAAAGATGGGCGGGATTTAATAACAACTTTGACTTTGATGACTGCAGTCACCGGGAAACTAAACATGCCTATAAATGACTTTCATTCAAGAAAATGCCTATTTAATTCTTTTACATGGTTGTTCTTTTGTTGAAGACTTCAATAATTTCAGACTGTGCGGCTCGGCTGCATCTCATGCAAACACGAAACTTCTAGCTGCTAAATACATGGCATGAAAAGTTCGACTTCTAAAAGCCACTAAACCAGCTTTCGCTCTCTGATTCTGAGAATGGAAAAATAAATAAATAGAGTTGTCAACTTGCTGCCAACCGGCTCAACAGTATAATCAAGCTTATGTTTCATGGCAATCAACCCAGAAGAGTTTCGTTTTAAAACACGGTAAAACCCTCTGGTAAACAAAACTACAAAGCGATTGTGTGTTGTCGTTTTCCAAATAAAGTTTGAATCGGCTTTAACACATGTAGACTGAGAAACTGAAGAACTAAAAATTAGAACTACAATACACAAGCTTGCAATGATAACGTTTTAATTTTGTCTTAGTTTCAGCCAGGTTAAGTGAAAAATAACAATCAAAAACTTTATTTTCGTGAATGAAAATCAGTTTACCTGAAGCTCTAGCGAAAATTACACACTGAGTTATTATCATCTTACCTTTTCTGAATCTAATCGACTAATTGTTTCAGTGATCTGTGCCTGGTTATCCATAAAAGTAATTTCAATAACTACAAAATAGTCAAAAACACGAGCAGCATAAAGCAGAACAACTGAACCACAAGCTGCACACAGAATGAAGCGCGCGGGAGACTTCGACTGGAAAGTGTGACTGAAAATGAGACCGGAAATGCTCAATCTGGCGCATGCGTCGACGTTTCGCCGCGGTGTTTTATCGGACGGGAGTAACAAGAAATTTGCAAGCGGTATTAAAAGATACATTTTCAGTTTTTATTCACGTGACAAGAAATTCATCAAGGTAAATGTGAAACCGACGTTTTACTGTTCACTTCTATAAGTTATGAGCGTAAACACGTGTCTGATCTATCGATGCTTGTCTTCTGCTTCCACGGTCATACGTTCGTGGTTTATTTACGAACTACAAAAGTCCACAACAATAGCGTTTTCCAGGAACTTACTCTACACTTTCTACTCCAGAAATCCCACCTGTGGAATTCCCCCATACCTTCGGATTTCAAATCGTAAATACCCCCCCATGCCTTCAGAATTCCATAATCGTGAATCCCCCCTCCCCTTCGGAAATCCTTAAAGCCGTCCGTGGTATGGTATGGATATTTTCTGGAATCGCCCAATACATGTGATAAAATAATGTAGCTTGTTTGTTGGCATCCTTTCACAGGTTCTGTCATCACTTTCGGAGAATCAGCGCTCACAGTCAAGAAGCTTAAGCAGTATAGTTGATGAGAAGCAATCAGATTCATATGAAATACGGCAACTTAAGTAAGTTTAATAGCCATATTCCTTTCTTAGTGTGAGAAACCTGTACTTTTTTTTTGTTATGAAATAGTGTTAATAATGTACCTGCCAACTTTTTGTGAGTCAAATGCGTGAGATTTTTACCTTGTCATGTCCAAGATTTCCGGAAGCGTCCAGGCGACTTCCGAAGATTTCCAATGAATTTCTGAAGACTTCTGAACGTTGCCGGAAATTGAATGTTCACAGATGCTCCAAAGATGTTTGAGCACTTCCAAAGCTACTAAAAAGATGACGTTGATTTTAGCGTACTTTGATTTCGTTAGAACACAAAAAAGGACACAAAGTCATCATGTGGTCAAGAACAATTTGTCCGGATTTGTGGGTCAGACAAATTGTCCCTGATGCATAAGATCGATGTATTTAGTCCACAGGCGTGAGACTCATGCATAATGCGTGAGAATTGGCAAGTATATAATAGTATGTGCTCATTTTTACCATGGAAATATGAGGAGTTTTGTTCTGAAAAAACCTGTCACTGTGCTGTGTTTTACTTTCAGGCATCTCGTAAACCAAGTTAGACGACAGTTTTCTGATCTGGAATCTGAGTTTCAGTCCAGCGTCAGAAATTCAGGAGTTTCAAGTAAGTGAAGACAATACTTTTTCAGCATGAATATCTGAATGCAATAGCACATCAGCCACAGTTTTTGTGAGAATATATTAAGTTTGAATTTTCCTGAAAATTACCCCAAAGAGGTTATATTTTAAATTTACTTTCAGTGATAGATTTATCCTTAATCTTGCTTGGAGTCATCTCTGAAAAGTGTATTCAGTAACCAATTTATTTGTGTGTTCCAGTTATTTTCCATACACACTTCATTAACTATTATGACTGTGTGTGGAAAGAAGATGGTCATATTACTTTATAAATTTTCAACAGGTAATAATTCATCTGTGAGGCAGTCCCAACTGCGTGCTTCAACACAAGCAAGATTTATGAATGGTGATGCAAAATCAAAACGGAAAGGAACTAAACATAAATCCAAGGCAGCAGTGGATGATCTTGTCCTGTCAAGCAGTAGTGATAATGATCTGAGTTTGACAACACTGGATGTTAGTAGTCCTAGTGACTCAGACCTTACATCATTGAAGCTTGACAGGTCTCACAGAGGTAAAATTGACTGATATCTTATTGGTACTTAAGATAGTATTTCGCGGGGTTTTATTTTCGTGATTTCAATAACCAAATAGGAAAAAGGGCAATATATATTTTGCGATTCAAGCATTCTTGACTCGGTTTTATTTTTTCAATATTCTGAACTTTTCAAAATATTGAAATAAAACATATATTAAAATTCTATCTTGACTTCAAGACCTTAGGGACAAAATTGCAAATTTTTCTAGACTCCATTGTCTTGCAATTCACAGTATAGACTTGAGCACAAAGAAAACCACACCAAGTAAAGAAAAATGACCAGAAAGCATCCTGCGCAGTCATGTTAGAATTTTAAGAACATCAAGAGTGGGCTATTACATATCATAAGAGAAAACTGTGATTATTTTGTAGGAGTGTCTGGAAATGGAGTAGGAAGCATCTCAAGTTCATCACTCAGTTCCTTAGACTCTGACGACTTACTGAAGGAATTATCACATTAACTATTGTTCAACTGTATCATAGGACATGAGCTTTTGAGTGGAATGGGAAAAAATTGCTGGCCATTTTGTGCAAGTTGTCTGTATGGAGTGATGCATCTGATTGCTGATTCATTAGTTTCTGTATTGATAAAACTGTTAATTCATTAATACTTAGAATCAAGGTTTAATTTCCAAAACATCTGCAAGTCATTTTTTATTGTAATCCTTTTTGTTCTTTTTAATGCCCACACATCTTTTTTATAATTTATGAAAACCCTGCCATTTTATTTGACCAACCAATCAGGTTACAAGAATTTTAACAAAAAATGTGCACAAGCTATCAGACCTGAAAACAAACACAAGCAATCCTAAAGCCTTTTGGATAAAGGTGGTCATTAACAATCACTTGTTGTGAATGGTAAAACAATATTATTACCTTTAATCAGATTCATTGGTGCTTTATAACTCTAAATTTTGTACATGGGTGGTTTTGAGAGCAATACATTTCCTGGTTTTCTTCAATATTTTTTCAACACAGCTTTTTGCCATGCATTCTTGATCAGTCAAATGAGAGACATTTCTCAGTGGCTAAAAATATATTTGTTAGTAAGGTATTATGTTTTTTACTCCCCTTCACGGGTGTTGCATATTGCCCTAATTACAAACAACTGCATGTATTTTATTTTTGATGTTAATAAACAGCGACTGTATTTTTAATATAATATATTTATATTTTTTCTTATAAATGTGATAATAAAACAATGCTATTAAAAGGACTGATAAATTATTTTAAATTTTTTTTTTAAAGTTCTTAGAAAAACATGGTATCACCAATGCTTACTGCATCAGTTGACTCAATTCTTCTCAGAATTTTAGAAATGAAAGTGTTACATAATGATGCATTTATAGATAATAAGCATCGATATTTCTGACTGTTTCTTGCTCCTTATTGGTTCTCGATCAGTCACCTAGTTTCTTGCTATAGCAGTGGCTGTATATGTTCTTTGAATAAATGTTCAAGTTCCATCTCTGCGAATTTGACCTCAAGCTCTGACGGAGATTTACACTCAACTTCACAAAAGTCACAAATGCTGAAAAAGAAAGAAGAATGTTATTGTTATAGCTGTTACAATTTGGGCATTGGAAATTTTGCACTGGGACTTGCTATTGTTTGGTGATCACTCAAGCAAAGCATCGAAGTGAATTCTGTATGCCCAAATGCTGATGTTCAATGAACTTTACACTTCAGATTTCTTCAGCTTCTTTAACCCGTCTTCTCCTTGGGGTGACCAACGTTCGATTACTCGTTATACAGTAGTTACACTGCCAGAATTTCTCTTCGTTGTTTTTTCCCCATTTACAGGCCATTAATATAATTTCTTGGTTAATTAATGTTAACCCTCAGGATTTGTAGCTGTATCAAAATTGACTAATATTTATTACAGAATGTTTTCCACATGAATTGGTTTCTTTTTGCATATTTTTCAAGAGACAAAATTTCCTGATGTTTCCCTGACTTTGCTAAAAAACCAGGATTTTCCCTGAATTTTGTGGCATTGAAAAAAGAAAACTTGTTCAACACTGAAGTTGGAAAACGGGGTAGGGGTGTACAGCACTGCATAGAAAAGAGACATAAAGGTCAGAACACACTAGGCTACAAGTTGCAGCAACATGTCATAGTGACACAACACAACAACCAATCACTTTGTGTGTACTGGAGAACTTTTGTGAAAATCTTGGTCTCCAACAGAATTTGATTACCGCTACAAGTCGCACAAATTCAAACTAATTTGGTTTTGTGCAACTTGTTGCAGTGATAAAATTCACTTGTGGAGACAAAGATTTTCGTTAAAATTCTCTGGTACACGCAAAGCAATTTGTCAATGTGACATGTCGTCGCAACGTGTTGCTGCAACGACCTTGTACTCAAGGAGTGATCTGTCACCGCAAAGTGTTGCTGCAACTTGTCGCCTTGTGTGTTCCAACCTTGAAATATCTTTGTTGATTGCATACCTTAAATTAATTAAATCTTGTTCATGCATCAGAATATTCATCATTTTTTCCTTACACGGCTTTCCCGATGAATCAACGTCCACACTGCAAGTTTTGTGTCTTCGCAAGTATTCCTTGACGCTCTCGGCCGCCCCCGTTAACAAAAGAAATATCAAATAGCCAGCAAAGAATATTCTTCCAGACAACTTTAGCTCGTCCACCCAACGAGCGATTGTTCTGATATATCGGCTTTTATTCCTCATGTGGTCCAGCTTAAGTAAAAGAATGAACTTACTCTCGATAGGCAGTTTTCTTTCACTGCTTAATTCCACTTTGTCTAAAAATGACCTTGCATTTTCTTGCAGCCAGATTGTCAAATCCATGATAATTGCTTCTGAACCAGTTGTGAGAAGACTCGTCGCATACTTGATTAAATTACTTTTTAGAGATGATAAACTTTTCTTAAACATTCCCATGCATGAAAGTGATATATCAGGTAACGTTCCAGGATAATCTGGCTGTAATGAAACAGTCATTTCTACAGTAAAACTGGACGTGGCAATATCGTTTTCCGAAGAGTTCGCGACGCTGGTCAGATCTTGCTGTGGGTCGCATTTTACAGCAATCTTGAAAGAAATCGGTCCTTGAGGTTCTTCAATATCTTCTAACGAGGACGGATTTATCAAATAAAATTCCCCAGGATTACAAAAGATGGACTTTAAGGCCAAAATCTCGTCTAAGACTTCCGAGGCGGCCATGAGTAATTTCCGTCAGGCGTTCCATTTTTCGCTCCAAAGAAACTGGTACCAATGTTTTGTAAGACTGCTGAGGAGGTAACGGCGGCTCAGAAATTTTGCCAAGCATAAATGTGTTGAGAAGTGTGTCAAGAAAATAACCTTCATGATGTGATTGATTCTTCCCTTAGTCGGACGTGGTAACTTGAGCATGAGCGAAAAGAGGTAAAGAACATTTTTGTAGCAAATTTAAGTTCATACTGGTAAAAAACCAATGAGGTAAATAGCATGATCTGACCGAATATGGTGTCTTAGTCTACGTTGCTGTGGAAACATCGATTGCAGTTGGATAATTTACAATTATCCTAATATTTCAGTAAGACCTAATATTCGTATAATTTAGGTAGCTAAAGACCACGTTTAAGCCGTATGACTTATGCTGAGTCCAAGGATAGGAGGGTGGGGAGCCGAAGGGGCAGGGGGGGGATTTGACATCTATAGTGATTCCTCACCCTTGGAAATTGTATCATCCCCTTCTCTCCCCCTCCCCCCCAATGCCTTTTTTTGTCACGATCACGTATATTCAAGAAATTGAGAGGTTTTTTTTAGTGTTGGTAGTTTTTATCTACAGTCTTATACAAATTAAAACAGACTGTACGAAGTTGTTGGACACTTCAGTGTCTTTGTACCCTCCCTTTGTTGGTGCAGAAGATTTGATAAGTTAACTGTGATAACAACATTGAGAGGACTAAGAGACAGCCCAGACGCGGTCAACAAAAAACATTCAGTGGAAGTGTCTTAACTATTTATGTGTGAGACTGTAGCAAGACGTTTTCTACCCAGATTTGACACCTATTTCTAGTGGGACAGAATCCGTGCATTCCTATTGTCTGTCTTCCTGCGATCTTGTTTTGATTTTTGATAAATTTCTTTCAGTATCTTTACTTCTTCTTTATCACCAATGCTCCTTTTTAGAGAAATCCTTGTTTACATTTTTCTTTTTTCCTGTTTTTTATTGTACATATTATATAAAAGCCCATATTAACATGGCAACCTTGACCACTAGGCCAGATGAAAATTAAACATTTGAAATTGCTTTCCATTCGAACAAACTGTTGCTGAAGTTAACATACTCTCAGCAATTGCACAGGTCTACCAACCCCCTTTTCCTCTGACATTTTACTGTATTTCAGCAAATATTGCGTACCCATTAGACAACATGCAAACTTCACAGGTTGCTCCACTAGCCTCTGTGCTATCAGAGAGCACTTTTGTCACACCCTGTGACTACCCTGGATTTGATAAAGGCATCATGTTAATAGTGAAACTATTTTAAAACTTGTTTGTCCTCCTTTTGATGTAAAAAGGTCAGAGAAGACCATTTGGGACCTGGCAGTAGAAGAGAGAGACAGAACAGAAAATCACCCCAACCAAGGTAAACATTAATTTGAATCTACAAGGGTTTACATTCAAAGGATGCAATCTGGTAGCCTTGTGTCAAGGAAGAATATCTTTTGAACTCTGTAGGAAGAGTAAATTGAGGTAAAGAGGACTATAATTAAGTAAATTACATAAATGATAAAAAAAGAAAAGTAGTATTACTGACATTGTGGTGTGAGTTAAGGAATCTTGTTCAATGTAACCTCAGTAATTTATTGTTCTTGCACAAAGTTAAACATTTTTAGCATCAGATAGGTAAATAATTATTGACTGTCAATGTATTTGTTTTGAGCTGGATTACGATTGCTCTAATTTAGATCAGCAAGATGATACGCCATTATCCAGCAGTGATGAATCCAGTATATTTGTCCTTGGAAGTAAAAATTCTGTGAGTTTTTCCTTCAAAAATAAACTCAATGTCGTCGGTGAATTCTGTGTCATTGCACAACAGATTCAACTCCTTTTTGACCTTTACTTTCAATTTTAATTTGTAGGGAAAGACATCCTTGATTTTGAGATTTCTTGATAGGTGAGTAGCCTGGGCATTTTGTTTCTTATGAGTTACTGAACTTATCAGTGCTCTCATTTACTGCCAACTAACAAAATTGTAAATGCCAGATGGCAGAGGTATGAGCAAGGTTTACTGACAAATACACCAAACTTGGCCTACCTTACGTCAAAAATATTTCCATGACTCAGGATTCTCCAGAAAATTGAAAGTGGAAGGGAAAAATAAGTAAAGGGCAATAGATTAAAATTTAATAAAAAGGTACAGACTGCCATAATTGGGTAGGTATTGGGAGTGGGTCTTCCCCCTTTCACTGGGGGAGTCCTGGGACCCTGAAAAGTGCACTTTGCACTTTAGGCCACCAGGGAAAGGTTTTAGTCTTGGCTTGAAGTGAAGTGACCATTTGGAGGATGAATGGGCATATAACAACATGAAATTTCCATAATAATAATTATTAATGAATTTTTTTTGCCCATATCTACCTTGTAGAGATGAAGCTCCTAAACCAACTACTGCACTGGATTACACATTTGGACGAAGAGCTAAAACTGGGCACAATATTGTAAGTTGCCTTAGAAGAAAAACATTCCAGTTATCAAGTGAACCAGCTAGTTTAGGTTTGTTGAATGGAGGGCACGTAATTAACTTTTTCTCTTTCAGCAACCACTTAGCTCTTTATTGTATTATTTCAAAGTGATTCATTGCCAAGGAAAGTTAGGTACCAGTTTGTTGTAAGATATTGGAAATGACTTTGCTCTGTCTTTTGTTTTCATTTCTTTGAGGAACTATAACCTGCAGAATAATGTTAATATTCTGAACTAATTAATGGTCCTTCCACAAAGCATACAGTAACATTCAATCTGTCTCATAATTGAAGTAAACTATTATTTAGGGTGGACACACAAGAAGGGGTCTTACACAGTGTATTTAAGATGGCATAACAAGTACTCTTCCTGAGACACATGAGTTATGCCACAACAAGTTAAGATTATTGGATGTTTATCACTGCCACACAATTTTAAAATTAGTTATTTTAACTTACACATTTTCAAACAGGGCTCCATACAGTTACATGTAGGTGTGATTAAAGAATTATTTTAGTCACAAATTTCATGACTTTTTTTTCCATTTGGTCGTCAGTGGTTTAAATGTAGGCACATTTGGGCCTGTATTTAGTTTGCCACAATTTTTATGCTCTGGAGTGTGGTTTTAAATGATATAAATTTGATTTGTTAACAGGGAAAAGACATAGGTCACATATGGGAACTTGGTGGTGGAACATTCCTGTCTAAACTGATTGAAATTCCTATTACATCTGTAACAATCAGGTAACTCGATATAATAATGATTGTGGCCTGGTTACTACTTTAAAATAAATAAAATTAACATTAAGAAAAGTAACCCAACTGTTATTTGTAGCAAAGTCCCACGGAATTGCCGATTTTTGTAGAAGTGCCTCTAACTTACTGTACTCCCCTACAGAAACATGGCAATAGCAATTGTTGTGGACTTATCTCTTCCAAATGAACTGCTTCATACTCTGGAAACACTGTTGTCTCAAGTGAGTTTTTAGGTTCTCGGTAGAGAAATAATTTGTAGATAAGTGTAGTCAGGGCTGGCCAGGGCTTTTAGACACAATTATGGTTTACAGGGGTTAATAATAAAATTGGCAACATTTTATGTTATCTTTCACCTGAAAACAAATGATTTTAAGTTAATGGAATAAAGTTTCCTTTAGGTTTGGATAAATTGATTAAATTTTGGGTAAATTTTGGGTTTATTGGTAGTACAGTTATAACTATGTTTCACCAAGTAAATTACAGTGAGATTGTCACTATAATGCTTAAACCCGTGGGTGCAGTCTTAGAGAACTTTGAAAACAGTCAGTTTTTTTCTCAGAGTCAGTTTTCAGTGCGCAAAGAGCCAGACTGAGACTTTCACATAAAGGGTTTTTTTGTGTTTTGCGTGTACAGTTCAGAAAAGACTATCAGTTCAGTTACCACATATGGAGTTCATTAAAGGCTTAAAACACAAGAAGAATATACCATAATGTATGTTTCTTCTCTCCTAATTGTCCTAATTGTCTTACAAAATTATTGTCTGGCTTCTATACAGCAAGATATTTTTGGTGAATGTAAGGGGAAGGGATGTCTGTGAACAAGTAGGATTTTCAAGTTGATTACACTATGCGGTTGAATGTCTCTTTCAGGTTAAATCAAAGGTCGGGCGAGCACTGGAGGAATTGGGAAAGAAAGATCCAAGGTACAATAGTGTGAATTGAGATGATGCACAAAAAATCTTGCAATTTTGCTTGATGCCTTACAGGATTTCCAGAGATGCCGGTCTAGAAGCTATCCAGTTGTATTTGTTTGTGAAAACTTGGCCTTTAGATCGTTTTATTTCTTTATTTATTAGTTTGTTTTTCCGTGGAATATATAATTTTGATGACGTTTTCTTGCTCCAATGCCAACTTCGCCGCCCAACCATGCAAACATCTATAAAATTCTGCGTGTTTGGGAAGCTATCCCTTCGTTAGCTTTCAACAAATAAATCTCAAACAAGACAACTTTGATTTTCAGGCGATCTTTCCGGCCTTATCGACAGATTTGTCATATAACTGCAGCACCCCAAAAGTTGTGAAAAAAAAAAAACGTTGAAAATTATTCACAGATATCCAGTGTTTTAAGTTGTATAGTCTGTACTTATTTTAAGCGAGTGGGGTGAGTTTAGTTGAGTTTAAATGCATTGTACAGGCATACATCATGTTCTGACTTTTGTGTGGTCTTGTCCTCTTTTACAGTTCTGTGCAACATCTCAAGAAACAAGCTTGGAAGAAATTCGGAGAAGAACACCCTGTAAGAATACTGATTTGAATTTTTGGTCCCTAACTGCGGAGGAAAAGGTGGATGGTAATAGAGAAGGATGAAGATTTAGGGGCACCCAACGAGAATATAGTTCAAAACCACTTAAACATAGCATTGTTAAATGTATTTTAGTATTTAAACGGTAGATATAGACATATTTTTATCCCGCCCTAGAAATTTTTCATCTGTTAGGATTTCCTAGCTGAAAGTCTAGTTATCCGAAAATTATAGGGATCAAAACAAAAATTTCAGCCAGAAAAAAGGTTCCCGAAAATTCTAGGTGACCTTTTTAGGGTAAAAATCCGTTAAAAATGGGCAATTATACCATTTTTTAGATGTTCGAAAATCCAAGGAGAGGTCGGCAAGCAAGAAATTTTACAACAAATGTTGCAAAAATTTTAGATCTCAAATCGTCTTCTGAACACATATTTTCCGAAAATTAAAGTTGGGTGCCCCTGAAGATCGAGAATGCAATGGGAAAGGGACGTGAGGTGTGTTTTCGACGTGTTTCCAATGAAAGTTGGAAGATTAGCAATAACAAGGGATAAGCAGTTTGAGTAGCATTTCCCAGACCTAGACATTCATAAAAAGTCACGGTGCCTGGTACAAAATCACCGATATGAGCGGACTGTTTCACTTTGAGAGTACTCATGGCCATTTGAATTTTAACGTCAGTAAACGCCCATTCCAAGACATTTGTCATTTTGCCTAAAGTTTTAACCTTTAAGGCCTTGGGAAACTTCGATAGCCTACGTTTCAAGTGGCGAGAGGGAAGGGGCAGGCTATGGAAAACTAGAAGTAGATCATGGATAAGTCACGCAATTCTAAAAAAAGCACTTTATTTGAGTGTATTTAGCGCGAAATTACCAACTGGAATTACTATTTTTTTACGTCTCCTTCTGGACACGCCACGGGAAGGACTAGCCATTTTCAGGGAATGGAACATGCGACCCCTGTTCTACAGTCCAGTGCTCTACCGACATAGCTAATCTTGCCGCGGTTTTCCTAAAAGCAGGAAAGACATGTGAGCTTTGATTCGCTGAAAATTTTACGATTGTTCTTCCCACCTACAGCCGTGTCTCTGGATCTCACTGGTATTCAGTGCTTTTATTTTAAGTAAAGCTTTTTTGTCAATCTGCATCTTTCAGGATAAATCCTCTATTGACCTGTTTCCAATTCCACTTGCTATAGTTGGCGGAAAATACGACATTTATCAGGTCAGTATATTCAACAGCTTTTGACCTAGGTGTAAGTAGATAGAGAGGAAGTAACACAAGTAGTTCTATATAAACTTCCAAGAGTTTTGTGAACATCGCACGAAGGACTTTTTGACAGTCTATGCAAATTTCAAAGGCAAACTGAGTAACCAAGCTAAAATAGGTTAAACGCAGGGTGATGGGAACTTTTGCCACCCTTCGACTCGAGCCAAAAATATTAGAGACTCCAGTTTGTTTAAAACCGACAAGGGAACACCTTTGTTTTAATGTGGTTGTCGAAGTAGCTAATAAGCAATATTTCTTGCAGGATTTTGATCCAGAAAAACGTAAAATGATAAGTAGAACGCTGCGCTTTATAGCGCATAGCAATGGAGCCCATCTGCAGGTCAGTGAGTTTATTTCTCCTGCTCTTTCAAAGTACGTAATGTCGCCAGTTTTGAAACGTTTTTAATCTCCAAGGTTTTCAACATCGCTTCTTTTAAAACCTATTGCTATTGAGCTGTGTAATAGAGTTCTAAAGTGATGACATCATAAAAATTTAAGTTTGTGAAATTATGGGATTTGCCATGAAATTCTAAAAGAACAAGATAGAAAAGGCCTAACCCCATAATATCACAACATAATCTTTCATTACGTCACACTTTCGGACTCTATTCCAACCGAGATTTTCTTGGCAACGTTGTCGGACTCGCGTATCATTAAGGCTAGGGCAGGGCATTGTGGGATGGATGTTTTGGTGCATCCGTCCCAGAGCGCAACGCGCAACGCGCAACGCGCAAAAGAAATGAGAGGGGCATGGGAACGAAACAGTGAACTAACAGTGGTAGTTTTTTTCTTTGTAGTTCTTTAGCACCAAAGCCGAAGGTCTGACAAACCGCGCACGAGGCCTGGTTGGCTCTCTTTTATTCCATACTCCTCTCAAGTAAGTGCTTTATTTCCCCTTTCATAGCAGTCTGTCACTAGCCTGCATAACTGGCGCCTTATGAGCCAAACGAGGGGAGCACGGCATTTCGCGCGAATCGCGAAACGAGCGCGAATCACGATTCCTCCCCTCGCGATTCGCGCGAAATGCCGTGTTTGCCTCGCTCGGCTCATAAAGGGCCTGTTATGCAGGCTATCTGTCACTACCCATTTTGGCCTAGGCAAATAGCTCTGGCCATTCCACCCTAGGAAACAAGGAGAAAGCGTATAGAGCAGTGATTTCAAAAGCGTCTGGTATAGCCATACTTATTAATACCGAATCATTAAACTTAGGTTTTATACAGGTAGAAATATTGTCACTTTTTGACTTGACCCGTTGAAGCTAAAAACTCTGACAGTAATCCCGGGGGGATATTTATTTCAAGCACATTTGACGGGGGCGAGGGGCTTACTTAATTTAGCGAAACGGGGCACTTAACTGCTTTTTCAAACAGCCAGAAGATGGTATCAATTCATGAAGTTGGAGGTCATCCAGCCGAAGATCAAAACAAATCCGAACATTCTGTACTTGAATAAACCATATTACTCCAATTGAAGTGTTACAGTCGTGATAAAAGGTCTATCAATTATTCATTTGGTTGTGGAGAATAAGGAGGGAGGGGGGAGAGGGGGCTTATTTGAGAGGGAAGGCTTGGTATACATGATGTTTACGCTATATTTGACGAGAGCGAACAAGTGACGTTCTTTTTCTGTTTTTAGCAAAGTGGTATCAGTGGATCATAATAAACCCATCATTGTTCCAGTTGGCCAGGACTCCTTTCAGCAGATAGGTGAGAGACGTGACGGCAGACTCTTAGTTTAACTTTATTGTTTGTTATTTCAACTTCTATTCTCTGACAAGAAATTCTTTGTTTCTTTTGTTTTCGTACAAAAGA
The DNA here is from genome assembly GCA_942486035.1 of Porites lobata. Taxonomy (NCBI): domain Eukaryota; kingdom Metazoa; phylum Cnidaria; class Anthozoa; order Scleractinia; family Poritidae; genus Porites; species Porites lobata. Next base: position 524,058 of record CALNXK010000223.1, read on the forward strand.
GCCTCTAACGGTTTGTGGGCTCGTGAGTCATGATTTTTTTCCTTCTCCTGTCAGGTTCTCCTCCAGTGGCCAGTCAGGATGTGGGAAAAATGCACAGCAGGTTGGTAAAGTGTTCTTTTAGGCTTTTCTTGTTATTTGACAGTGTCTTATGGGCTCCTGACAGTGTATAGTTTTTCTTGCAACGTGGATTAACAAGTTTTAGCCCCTGGAAACCTTTGGGTGTGGGGGTAACCCTTGGCTCTTCTTAATCAAGGACGAATCATCTGATCGCCCCTTGTAAGGGATTCCAGATTCCGGAATCCGGGAAAGTTTGGCCCGTGGAATGTGGAATACAGTTCAAAGAATCCCGGAATCCAACTAAGGACTGGAATGTGGAATCCGAGGTACTTACAAAGAATTCAGTTTACAGTAATCCGGAATCCTTGCGTAGAATCCAGAATCCAGGCCTGAAATAGTCGGTTACAAGTGTTTGAACGAGTCCAAGAATGGAATGCAATGGTCTTGTGACAAAATGGAAGAGGCAGAATCTTTTTTTCACCAAGGCAGACGCTCATTGACTTAATTGGCTGCTTGTGGCCTCACCAGCTTAAACTTAAATGATTTTTTTAATCCATCGGGTCCGGATTTATGGTAATCATCTTTCGAACCACCAATGAACTTAGGAAGAGAAAAACACAGAGGCGGCTTTTCTTAAAAACAAACTGATTGTTGCGAACTAAGTTCTATGATATATTTCAGGGATCCATATGAGCAGTGGAAGGCAGCCTTCTCTACGTTTTACCCACCAGAGGTAAATACTGATCGTGCTATATAACCCGCGTAGCAGGCGCACCAGAAAATAAGGGGGCTCTGCAAGCAAACACGATGCCTACAACAGCGACAACGTGTCTAAAATCAATTCGCGTAGTTTCAAACTTCGTCGCTGTTATTTCATCTCGTCCAATTTGCCAAATGTAGGAGACGTAGGAGTAATATCCAAGTTCAGAATAAAAAATCAGATTCTCATGTTTTGGTTTCTTAATCTTGAGCTCCATAATAGGCTGTATATGTATTTGTACGCTTTGCAACGCGGGCTTCTACTAATAAAATAACCACTCTCATCGCTGAAAAGTCAAAAGCTTTATATAAACCCTCTGATAAACGCCCAGGCAAGTAGCAAGTATACAAAGTTTTCCTTAACTACCTCACCACACTTTGCCATTTTTTAACTCGTTATGTATGTTAATAGATTTTCTTGGTCAAAATCTCAGATCACGCTGCTGGCAGTGCTCTCATTTTCCATAAAATTGTCCCGGAAAATTGTGCTTGTTTCCGTAACTTGGTTTTTATCTTTTATATCGACGTAGAAATCCCAAGGGCGAAGTACGAGTGAAGATCCTTCTAAGGATCCGCAGTATGCTGAACCAGCGGTTGACACGATGAGGAAACAGAAAGATGAGGTAAACTGGGTACAAAACTCTTATACATTTGTTACACTGGAGTTGATGTCTTAAGGCGTCTCTCGCTTTGTTTCTGTCTGGGCCCGGTTCCTCGAAAGATGGTTAAGTTTAACACATCAGGGGCACCAAACCAGAATATCGTTCAAAACCACTTAAACATAGCATTGTTAAACGTATTTTAGTATTTAAACTGTAGATATAGGCATATTTTTATTCCCTAAAAATGTTTCATCTGTTCGGATTTCCTAGCTGAAAGTCTAGTGATCCGAAAATTATAGGGATCAAAACTTACCTTTTCGAAAATTCCAGCCAGAAAAAAGGTTCCCGAAAATTCTAGGTGACCTTTTTAGGGTAAAAATCCGCTAAAAATAGGCAATTATACCACTTTTTAGATGTTCGAAAATCCTAGGAGAGGCAGGCAAGCAAGAAATTTTACAACAAATGTTCCGAAAATTCTAGATGTCAAATGGTCTTCCGAACAGATATTTTCCAAAAATTGTCGTTGGGTGCCCCTGACACATGATTAAGCCAAATTTGAAGCAAGGTTTTTTCGTCTAACAACATGCAACTCTGGGTTACAAAATACTGTTGAGCCTTAAGCTTAACGACGAGATACAGTAATGATAACACAAAATGTTACCCTATAAAGCAATGCATAGGAATGACTAATACAAAAACGGAACAAAATTTTAATCCTGGATCAAAATTAATCGTCCTTGAACCAGACCCCTGAAGTGTAAATAACATAGACGTAAATTATTTGATAATTCATTGAATAAACTGTTGTTGTTGTTGTTGGTTATTCGTTGAATCTGTTATGGGCCCAGAACATGGATATCAGCGCTGCTTTGCAGACGTTACTAACCGCGGTTAAATTACATCTGCGACGCAGGCTGAAGAGCCGTAAACAGGAAATCATTTGTGACAATTTTATGACCCTTCTCTCCGTTTTCTTCTCGTAGGAGTTAGAGAGATACCGGAAGCTGGCCATGAGAAAGGTTCGCGACGCATCTCGAGCCACTGGTGGGGAAAAGCGCCCTCGCTGACATGGGTCAGCCAACAAAAGATGAACTTAGCTCGTACCCAGATTTTCCACGGTCAGCGTAAGAAAGAAAAAGATCTGGGTATGAGATTAAAGATAATCGTTCAGAAATTTGTTTGTATAGTTAATCCCTTATTTATTCTAATATCAACACTGTATTTAAGACAAGTTGAATCTCTGTGCACTAATCATTGCTAGTCTGAAATTTCATCCGTCCCTTCCCCCATCACCTCCCCCCGACAACGGGCTGGTATTGGTAAGGCGTTGCGGGGATCTGGTGAAGAGACGTATGGAATTTTAGACTATAGTCAGCCAATTAGTCAGCCTAGTCCATGTACGGCCTCTTTGCAGGCCTTCTCACTCAATACCTTTCGTTGACGTATCCGAGACGCTCACAAACTCGCTCGGACCACGTGACCCGAAATGCATAGGCCTCTTGGATCAAGGAGGCCGAAGGACCAGGCAAAGCAAAACCTGCTGACATGAAAATGGCATTTTTGACGTTTCAGTAAAGTTTGGTTTTATTTTGTCATACCTGAATGTGTACAAAAGGACTCAGAAATGTGTCAAAAATAAACCAGGCCGTGAAAACGCCGTTCCATTGCTCCTGTTCTTGGACTCTTGATTTAGCTGACATTCTCTAATTAGCTAGCCTGTTCACAAACCCTCTTTTTTCTCTTCAAAGGTCGTCGAACGCGCGGGTGATAAAATATAAACCGCAGCGGATTTATTGGCCGCCAGCGCTATTTTTCTTTCTGGCGCTCCGAGCTCGCCGATGTTTTCGAAAAGAACGAAAAGAAAAATAAAACAACGTCTGTGTACAGGCTAGTAATTAGCGGACAAAAGCGTCCGATAGTCCGAAACTTTCTCCCTAAATTTTCAGTCAAATGAAACTGTTCTTGGTGAATACCTTCTGGCCACTAGCAAAGCACTCTATGTGTCTGCTCAATGCAGGGTTCTCTGCACAGGTAACTCTCTCGAAAACGGGTACCGTCTTGACGGGGCCCAACTGTGTGTCTTAGAGACGTGTCTGTCCTATAGAAAGTTAAGTGACAATAAAGTTACTTAAAACAGGAGCCCATGACGGCTAAAACTGGCTGGTAAGGGAACCAACATCTAGTGTCCGTCTTGTCACGAGAGGCGTCCGTTAAGAGATAGTTAACTGCACTTGAAAAAGGGTCCCCAAAGATGACTAACCTTGCAGTAGGGAGCTGATGCAACAGTGGCGACGGCGGGAGAGACATCGCCAAAAAATAATAATAACAATTCGCGATCTTTCTAACAATCGCGTTTTTTTAATAGACCCGCTCAATTTGTTAAGTGTGGGCGATTTTTCCCGAGTTGAATTCGTTAAAAAGATTGCATTCAGGTTAAAAAAGACAAAGGAAAATTCATCCTTGTCTGTTTACGTCTTCCAAAAACCGTCACGTTAAAACTGGTCGTCGTGGTTGGTTTGTTAGAAGTCGAAGTACAATAGAAAAAGAAATCAATATTAAAAAATACAAAGCAGTCTTTTTTACAGTGTTCTTTACTGTGTTCTACAGATTGGTATCTCATTAGTGCCAAAAAAAAGGGCCTTGCCAATGTTAACTAAACAGCAGTTGTTTTGTGGTATCTTCTCATAGATTTTCACTATAAATTCATTAGCCTTTACGAGAAAAAAACCGCGAGCGGTCGTCCTTCTCTCCTAAGAGCCACGCGTGGTGAGCGCAAAAAAAACGATCTTTTTTCTTCACGCGGGCTTCCGCCCTCGTTCCTCGCGGCTTTGCAGATCGCCTCGCAATCTATTTACCATTTAAAGCACCTTGTTTACCCCCCAAAATTAGGCATAACCATTGTCTTCGATTTCTCTTGGGACGATTGTAATACCCAGGAGAGAGAAAACAATCCGATCCTGTGTTAGCCTGCGAGCAAGCTCGCCATTTAGGGGATATCGTGAAAAGTAGACGCGCGAGGGGCACGCACGCGAGAGGAGAGACCCGGCTCGCTCGCTCAAATAGGAAAGCTTGCTCGGAGGCTAATTAATCCTGTACATTTCAGAGGCTTCGTACTTTCGGGGGGTACCTTCGTCCAAAGCCCTTGTCCTTGCGTTTGCATTGTGGTAGTGTTACAGTGGAACCCCGTTAATGCGACCACCGTTGGGCCATAAAATCCTGGTCGTAATAACGAGGTGGTCGCATTAACGGGGTCTTCAAAATAACTCAATGGTTGTTACGTTTGGTTTGAAAGAACATGGCCGTAATAACGAGGTGGTCTTATAAACGGGGTGGTCGTAAGGCGGGGTTCCACTGTAATACCCGAGGGGATCGCCCATTACACGCACTTCGACCACGTGAGTTAACATGCGCGCTTTTGCGATTGCGCCGTTCGAAGCACCTCTAATAAGAAAGGGCGATAGAGAGGAGAAGTCGTTATGTCACGTTTCCATGGCAGCAAAATTTTTGGATGGCAACAAACCGAAAAAGTCACTTAAAAATCTATTCGCACTATTTCAAACTTCACCGATCTTAATCAATTTCATTTAATTTGGCAAATCTTGCGAAATTTTCTTTGGAACCGTATGTAACGTTATCTAAGTTTAGAAAATGAAAGGGACAATTTTTGTGTTGCATTCACCTACTCCATAAAGCGGGCTCGTGAAATTAGGAAGTTTCATGTCGTAGTGGTGCAACGACGGTAAAGAAATGTACAAAATAGCGTGATGTGCGTGCAAAGTTGTTGTTTGTTAATATAAACATATCATTTTTTTTGCCGATCTCCTTGCCTTTGGCGTCGTCGTTGATTTTGTTGTCAACCAGAAATAGTGCTACCATGGTAAGGTGACGTCACACTTCTAGTCTCTATTGACCTCCAAATGTTTCCTTAAAGATAACAATTACATTAGACTACGGAAAGATACATCAGATTAAATGAACTCGAATCAGCAATAAAGAAAGAAAAAATATTGTCCTATATGGCCGATATTTGTTGACACAGCGCGATTACAAACAGTTTTGACCTTGCCTTGGAAAAGATTTAAGAAATCCGCGGAGAACGTGGGACTTTCCATTTCTCAAGTCTTCCTGAACGAAAACCGGGGGGTACTAGATATATCCTCGGGTGGGGAGGTGCGGCCCGGCCCCTCATACCCTGACCCTGTTTAAGACAAAAATCGCTGATTTTCCTACCCTGTTTAAGACAGAATTCCGATTTTTGATACCCTGTTTAAGACATTTAACCCGAAACCATAACCTGTGTGAGACAATTAATAATATCGAAACTCTTTATTATTTAATGCTTTGGCAATCACGAAACTATTTACGGCTGTTTGAGACAAAAATTGATAAATTCGACACCCTGATTAAGACAAAAAATGATAAAATCGATACCCTGTTTAAGACAAAAATCCCGAAAAACATACCCTGGCTGGCCGCACGTCCCCATTAAGCCCTTATAAGGGGTTCCCCCGCCCGGGAACGAAAACCGCATCACAGGTAGTGGTGTGACTTGATATTTTGGCGAGAAAAAAGGTCGTCGATTTTAGAGGCCTTTAAACGCATGCGTACGGCTTCGCCGGAATAGTTACTGAAAGAAATCGAATGCAATACTACTTTGTTCAGTGACCGTAAAATCATTCAGTTCTCCTTGTGTGGGGCTAATTATACAGGAGACCCCCCAGACGGCAACGTTTATTTAAATCTCTGATCACATGGTTTGATCCGGAAGGTTTATCTCTTCTCTGCAGTATTACACGTGCTTCCTTTCGAAAAATAAACAAGAATGTTTCTAAGCCTTAGGAAAGGAAAACTGATCTTGTTATCGTGTCTGATTTCACTGAACGGGAACTAAAACAGCTACAGTACAAAGAGACTCGAGGCCGTTGTCAGTGGCAACAGTCGGCGGCCGTAGGCGATTTTAAACGCACTCCCCGTGAATTCAATGATAGCTTTGTTTGTTTTTCGTCGTCCACTGTGTCAGCCGTGTTGTCACTCATCTTTGCTTTGCACGCAAAATCGAAAACCATCCTAAAGAATTTGTTTTCCTTTAAAACGGATAAAAAATTGCCTCTAGTTTTTTTATAAATTAAAATGCATGGTTTCATTACGGCAATTATCGACAAAAACTAAAGCACTGAGTTCGAAAATCATCAGAAGGTGCTAATTTATTAACCATAAAATGGAAATCGTGTCAGATCAATGTAGTTTGAAAGGAAATAAACTTTGCTTCAAACAAGGGAATCTTCTCGCGTTTCCGCACTGTTTCTTTAGCGGCAGGAACGTAAATAGACACCCACAAATCTTCTTTATTACGTATTTTTCTTTTCGTATAGTCGAATCAAGCAAAGGATTATTCAAAATCCCCCTTGAGTTATTGCGATAACAACACACACTTCCGTTTATTGGGTTTCAAGAGCAAAATAATGATTAGGGGCGATAAAAATCTTTTTCTTCGCCAATCTAGAGGAAAAAAATAGAAATCGCTACGAAATCGGCTGGGACAGCGCAAAAACCAAACGATAACAATGGCAAGTCATAATCGAAGGATCAGTGGTTGCTATGGTAACCACCGGGACCTTTATGGCCTTTGTTCACCGTCACAACAGCAGATGAAGATCGTAGAGCACCCGTTCATTGCTCGCCCGGTTCTGCAATGGCGGTTGTAAACTTCTTAGAACCATGACGGTTTCGAACACTATGGCCGACGTTTCCTCACGGGAGCATGAAAGCGAAGGTGATAAAAGAAAGATCGAACAACCACGAGAGAAAACTCTAACACCGTACGAACGTCTTTCGTATGACTTGGCACACGACGAACGCTATCTGAAAGAAATCACTCTTGGAAAACGGATAGGATTCTATCGCATTCGTGGAGAGTTAGGTAGCGGAAACTTCTGCCAGGTGAAAATGGGGATACATTCGCTGACAAGAGGTGAGAACGCTCAGTGTAAAGAGAATTAAATGCAGTCATCGCGCGCGTTAGAATCGCAGTTTTACGACATTCATGTTTCGCTGTTTCATTGCAGACAAGGTTGCTATCAAGATCTTAGATAAAACGAAGTTAGATCAGAAAACGCAACGATTGCTCTCCAGGGAAATTTCATCGATGGAAAAGCTTCATCATCCAAATATTATCCGGCTCTATGAAGTGATAGAAACGCTTTCTAAGTTGCATATTGTTATGGAATACGCTCCTGGTGGAGAATTGTTCGCTCGAATTTCGAACGAGGGAAAGTTACACGAGCGAACTGCACGCCGCATTTTTACGCAGGTTACATCCGCTGTGGAGCATATGGTAAGGTCGATTCGTTCTTTTTAATTAAATTTAAGCATTTGTTACACGAAAAAGCATTATTATATGGATCTAAAACTCAGGGTTGGGGAAACTCTGATGGAAAATATAAATTATTGAACATGAAGTGGTTTTAATTTCAAGTGTGATCGATTTCCTAACTTGTTCAGCTCCGACGAAAATATGTTACGTAAACCACACAACTTTCATAGAGGCTGATTATTGCTGATTTTTTATTGTATCACTACTATTATTTTGCAGCACGATAACAATATTATTCATCGAGATCTGAAGGCGGAGAATGTATTTTTCGCTGGTCCAAACTTAGTGAAAGTTGGAGACTTTGGTTTTAGCACTTTATCTACTAAAGACAGCACTTTGAACACATTCTGCGGCTCTCCGCCGTACGCCGCTCCGGAATTGTTCAAAGATGAACACTACATTGGAGTTTATGTCGATATCTGGGCTTTAGGAATACTTTTGTATTTCATGGTAACTGGAGTGATGCCGTTTCGCGCGGAAACTGTTGGAAAACTGAAGAAGTGTATACTCGATGGCACCTATTACCTACCAGAATTTTTATCGGAACGTTGTAAATTTCTATTACGGAATATTTTACGGCCTGTTCCCACGGACAGGTTTACAATGGAGGAGATAAAACATTCATCGTGGCTCGAAGGAGAGTTATTTCCTCGTCCGGACACAACGTACAGCCTAAAACCTCCGGAACCTGACAGTGCTAACTTGTCAGAGGACGAACGCGATGCGTTACGCACAATGAAGGAATTGGGAATTTCTTCCGAGCAATTATCAAACTGCAGGGATTCCAGAGATAGCATTACTGGTACTTACAGGGTAGTTCTTCATCGAATTACGAGAAAGAAAATTGAACTCGCTCGTAAGACCTCCACACTAAGCAGTTACAGCAATAATAATAACAACAATCACCATTTGCGAGGCGAAACACATCCACGGAAGATTGAAAGCAACGAGAGGACCAAAATACAGCCTAAATCGAAATTTTGTGTTATTCTGTAATTGTCATTTTGTGTACAGTAATTTGGTTGTAAGTTCAACCTTTTTGTTAATGAGAAAATATTATGCCAAAGACTATCCAGTCGTTTTACTTGTCCGTCCTTCAGGTTTCATTAATTTTAGTTTGTTTTGGGAAGATTTTAGAACAGCTTTATTTGTTACAAATAACGGATTTGAATGGATAATAAGATCGCTTATTTCACGCAGGCCCGTGAATAAATTCTAACTTCTTTCTTTGATCTATTATTAACACTTAAGTTATATTTGCCTACAATTTTTACACATCTTGTCTCAAATATTTGAACGTAAACATATCATGCGCAAAACCCTCGATCGGGAAATTGAGACGAGCAAACGAATGTTCATTACGCGTGCGGTGAAATGTAATACGTTCCTCCGTAGCTATGGAAGACTTTATTTGTGTGGGGGTGATTAACAAAAATAGTTTTCGTAATTTACGTCAACCGAAATTAAGCATACGAAAAACTTGAAGAGCTTATCAACTATTGTGCAATTTCTTCTTAAATTCATTGCAATTAAATTTCAATTGTTACGTTTTTTTGTAAAAAAAAAATGGTTATTGATTGAATATGAACTCGTATTTGGTTGTGTTAGAGGTTCACATTATAATGTTAAAATTTTACTAAATAATTGGTATTGTTTGACCAATCAGATATCAGAATCTGTTCTAACCACAATATTCTTGTCTGGTTGACAATGGCCCTCCAACAACTTTTAAAATATTAATAACTTTCTTATTTGGCAATACAAATGCATACTTCCTTTTTTCATTGATGGATATTGAGAGGAAGCATAAAGATATATTTATTGTTAGGGGTTTTGAAGTGCCAGAAAAAGGAGAAAAATGTCTTGTAAATAGTAGAGTCATTTGAGGCATATTTTCAGAAAAAAAAGGATTTGTAAATATTCACCATCCAATTTCTCTCTGGAAGTTATTTTTAATTTTTGCAAATAAGTTTGCATTTTATTTATGTGTAGCATCTGAACATCAATGGTTTGATAAGGACTCCTAATAAAAAGTATTTTCATACAACAGACTATATGTACATTAATTTTGAATGCATGTTGTTGTATTCTGCCCTAAGTACCAAGCCATTCAATAGAGACACCGTACAAGTGAATTCTCTTCAGCCAATCAATCATGATGATGATGATGATGGCGACGATGAATAGAGAGCCGCTTCCATTGGGAACATATGTTCAGTCAGGGGCGAGCTTAGGTCAACTGCTGAAAAATGAAACCTTCATTTTTTGATGGGCTTGCTTTAATTCATTGTTTGTTTCTAATAGTCACTTTGATATTCACAAAATGTTATGTTGACAATCTGCTGCTGGTTTATTCAGGTTGTGATAGAGACCAACAAAAAGAAATGTTGTGATCAATATCATGAAACAAATTATGAAATAAAGCTGTGATATTCAAACCATGATGGAACAACATCAGATTATAACAATATTTTTCCATGAACCAGAAATATAGCATGAGCGTGCAGACATCACAAAAAATTTAAATATTTAGTCAACTTAATAGGATTGACTTAAAATATTCTGAAAGAGCAAGAGCAAAAATGTGGTCTATTTGCCAAATTAGAGCAAACTTGTGGCGAGTTATAAGCAACTTTATGCTTTGGAGATGTCTTAAATCCTTCTGCTTCTAGAGTAATTTTTTTATTGAGGTGGATTGTTAATGGAATAATCCTATCAAAATTCACATGAAGTCATCTATGCATAACATTGATTATATTTTTTCATATTTTCACCACCAATTTGCACGAGCATGCTGATTGTTTTTGTAAAGTGGATAGTTTTCATCTTGTTTTTTCTGATTAGCCCACCCAATCCCATAATTTCTTAAATTATTTTTTTGTGGCATTATCTTCTCTTCTCTATAACCTCTATGTACAACTTGTCCAGCAACCTTTTTTTCTTTTTTGGTACACTTTTTGAGATAACTAAAAAAATTCAATTTTATTGAAATGATACATTCCTATTCAAAAGGAATTTGCAAGTACCAGTATTAGATCATTTCATTTCATTCTGGTATTTTATGCAAGTGACAAACCCTGCTCTTTGTTTGGAAAGCTGGCACTTCCACAAATCAGTCAGGAAAAGTGTTTTTATTTTATAGAATTAGAAGTGCTGATATTTTTCCAGTGACAGGGTTCATACTCTTTTAACTCTTCAAATTCCAGGATCACTTTCCATGACTTTTTTCATGACCTTTTAAAGTTTTCCATGACCTTACTGGTTTAGCTGTCACCTTTTACAAATTTTTAAAGCTTTTGTGTTTTAGGGTATTTTTGACCTTTAACAGTTCAACAGGCACCACCTCTGGTGTCCACCAAAATGTGTGCCATTCATGCTGTCCATGCTTTGTCATCTGCAGTAACTAATCTAACAAACAAAACTTTAATTTTCCATGACTTTTAAGGACTGACAATTAAATTAAATTAAATTCCGTGACTTTCCAGGCCTGGAAAATGAAATTCTTAAATTCCATGATTTTCCAGGTTTTCCATGACCAGTACGAACCCTGCAGTGAGACTGAGTGTTCCCTGTTAGCAGAAGGCTCTTTTCCCCCGGTACTTGGCAGGGGGGAGGAAAAGAGACCACCTGCCGCATACCAGGGAAAAGAGGCCTCTGTTGAACCTCGTTCCTGGGGGGGGGGGACCCTTATGTTAGGAGACAATGGAGGTGGCCTGCATCCGAGAGGTGAGAAGGCTCACTCCCAAAGTGGCAAGATACCAAGCCAAATTTAAAGCTGCAATTTACACTGGGCTAAGAAGAATTCCATTAAATTGCATTCACCACTGAAGACTGTACTTGTGCAAAATATGGGTCTATCCTAAAAATAACTCAAAGAAAATGGGTTTAGCCCTGAAGAATTTCATGAAAAGGTGATTTCTTGTTCGCCCTGAAGATTTTGGTACAAATTAATCTTCATCCCCGAAGACTTCCATATTTTTGTTTGTACCCCGACAGAAATCCTCCATATTTATAACTTACCCGTGAAGAATTCCATTGGTCCTTTGAATGCAATAGCCCATTAAATAGTCCCTTAAAAGTTAATATTAATTAAAAAGTTGCCAGAGAATAAAACATCCCATCAGCCCTTTCGCACAATATGAAACTTGCGTGGCTACTAAGTAGAGAGAGGTTACAAAGCATCCAAGATGGCGTCGATCTGATATTCATTGGTTTGGGTAAAAGTTCTTTAAGTTTTCCTTTCTTTTTCATCTCATTGACACTTTCATTAACAATACGTAATGGATAAACAACAAGCTCCTTCTCCAGTACAAATGGGGGCAAGGACGATTCTACAGCAAAAGGTATTCGAGAGTCTTGGTGCAAAACTTCATACAGGCTACATTTATAAGTCTTCTAATTAGCTACTTAGTTTAACTAATATAATCAGATTATTTAGAATATTGTGTGTTGCCGGTTGTAAGCTTGTGTCTTAATGAAATTCGATATATGAGTCGTATTTTCCATGTATAAATCGTGATATAAGGCTCATTAGAGTGCTGATTATAAAATTCCTCCGTACGAATTAAATATTTTTCTCATGACCACAGAATTAATGAGAATTGGTGCTACATTGAAAAGAAAGACTTGCCAAATTTTTCTGTCCAAATTAATCCTGGAATCAAAACTTTAAAACCCTAAAAATCCTTTGATTATCACCGTCTCTTGAAATCCTGAGCACCCACTTCCTGGGCTTTGAGAGGTGACACAGCCTTGAAACAGTGATATAAGGCAGATAAAATAGCATCAAACAACGTAACATAAAATTTAAAAAGTGACCATGAAACAACAAATCTATGTACAAAATTATAGTAAATACCCACAGAAAGATAGCTTCCTCTACAGTAGACCTTGTCACGGTTTTGTATGCCATCTTGATGAGTAGGCAAACGTTTGAGAAATTACAGTGTTTGTAGGAGAATCTTATGTCGAATAATTTCCGTAAAACTACTCTTCTGAAAAAAAAAATCAATAATTGATATTTTTGACAATAATTGATATTTTTGACAATAATTGACAAACCTTTGCTTTGTAGCTTTAGTTTACAATCATTGTAAACTAAAGCTACAAAGCAAAGGTTGTCCCAAAATATTTTGGGGGTGTATCTGTGCTTAAATTTCTCCAGAGGCTTGCTTTCAATTTTCCATATATTAGTCTGTAATTTTTTGTGGGACTTTCTTACAAACAAATGTATAGAAAATTTTAAAAAGTGGTTCTGGTGCATGTAATGCACTCAATTTTTTTCAGTAGAATCCTTAGGAGTGAAGCTTTAGTTTACAATTCACTTTTTTTTTAGAACAGCCATTCAATGAAAATCATTTGACATAAGATTCTCATGCAAACACTGTACACATGCTTTTGCCTACTCGTCAAGATGGCGTCGAAACCGTGACAAGGTCTATTCATGGGAAAAATGATTTTTGAAATTGAAACTGGAGACTGTATGACCTTCCTCCCCACCCCTTTTAAAGAAGCCCTTAATATAGAAAGCTAAAGAATTCTAATATAGAAAGCTAAAGAATTCATCACCATCTCTCCTGACTTGATTTGATGTCTTGCCATACTTAGGGTGGATTCATTTGTAGCATTTGCTTGTTAGTATTTTTATTACTTTTTAATTTAACAAAAAATTCTAGTGGGCAAATACAATGGCTAGAGGCTGTCATGCTAAAAATGAGTCCACCCTATTAAAATAATATTATGTCTGCTTCAATATTACTAATAATTGAAATTTATCACTTAAATTAATATGAAGCATAACCTTTTTCTAAAAATTATATGGTCACAAGAAATTTCCTCTCCTTTGGAGTCGACTCCAAAGAGACGTGGAACTCCACTGGTTTTTGCTGATACATAAATTAACACACCATGGTTATATGTGTTGCATACAGGTCGGTGCTATGTCACAGCCATCAGTGTCTGGATTCACAGCTGGTGCTGCTAACACCAGCATGTACAAGGTGCGGGTACCAAGGTGAGGCACTTACAATGTCGTATACTTCAAATTTTGGTCAAAATTCACTGTGGGGTGTGGGGAGGGGTACATATCCAAAGGAAGGTGTATTACACTGTGGGGTGTTAGGGACCTTATGATCTGACAATGATGACGTTAACGACAATATTACTATTCCTAACTGAAACATTGACTTTGCATCCTTTCAGACTTTTTTGTGATTATTCAAACTCCTTCAGTCTTTTTAATATTGGGAAATTAAGTGGCAGGTGAAGAGAGAAGACCGCAATGGATCTCAGAAAGAGACAGTAAAATTAATTACCCTGCTGTTCGGGTTCTTGAGAGAACAAGACAGCAATGAAACACTTGCTACACGGGCTACAGACAATATTTCATTTTGCCAGTTTGACTTAGAGGGTGGGTACTTACAGTTTACAATTATTGGTTTCTTCACAATCACATTCTTCTCATTGTCTGATTCTTATTACCTATTAACAATTTTTGTTATTGTGTAAAGAAATAATACCTCACAAGAGACAAATGCTAGCTACCGGTAGCTAGCCTTAATTTCTTCCAGTGTGGCCCAGTGATTTCTGACATAATTTAAACAACTTAAATTTTTTCTTTCAAGGCACTTGGCAAAAAAATATTCAGTCATGCGTTTCCAGAGTACCAAGGTGGATATCTCAGCAGTTTCAAAGGTACATTTATAAAAGACACTATGCAGATGTACACATCTCTACCTCTTTTTAAAAGATGGTCAGTCTCATGAGACATTTAACCAGAGATCAGACCCAATTTTGGCAGCTTTCATACATTTGCTCTTATAGTTTCATTCTAATAAAAATAGAGCCAGCGTGCAAAGAAAGTCATGTCTGATAGCCCGGGGCTAGTAGAGTTTGCTATTGGGCTAGTGATTTTTTTTCTTAACTTGCACAAGGGGCAAGTGCTGTTTTTTCGGGAAGTTCAAATTACAGAAGGATTGTAATCAATCCTGCTAATCAAAAGGAATTGGGGGCTAGTTGAAATGACTTGTGGGTTAGTACATGCTACAATCAGCGACAAAATGAGTTGAGACACCACCCAAAACTAGGCTTTTTTACGTTTCACTATCTTCAAAAGGAGGAAACATACCTTTTCCTCCCCCTTCTCCTCCATGCAATGTTGTGCTGATGTTCAAACTACCTAAAGAAAACAACAAACACCCTAACTTTGAATGGAGGGGACAGGGGAGGGGCGCCAGTTCTTTTGTTCTCCAAAGGTACCCTATGTCTCAACAATTTTGTCGCTGATTGTAGCTACAGCTTGCCCGAATGGCAGACTGTAAAACTGACTTTCTTTGCACCCTGAGAACAATGTTGCCAGGTTAGGGACTCTAAATTTCTCACTCCTTGTAGAAGCTAGTGCAAACAAATTCAAAAAGAGTCAAAATTTCTGTTTGTAATACCCTGAGAAATAAATGACTTCATGCAAAAGGTTTCCCAAAGAGGTTTTATTTGAATGGCAACATCATAAGATTTCCCCCATAGATCCCTGCTGTTGTAACTTGGTGTACACCATGTAGAGATGGAAGGGTTAACATTAGGGACTTTAAGATCCAAACAGGTGAAAGTCGCTTAAAAAGTGAATTTGCGTTCTTTCAGTCTTTATCGCAATTATTCCTTAGTACCCACTTTCTTTGTCAAATATAGGCGAACCCTCCTGGAGTTGAATTCCTAGGAACCATATCCAAGTTCAGAAAGAGAAATTAAATTTCATCGTTGCTTGTTTATGTTCCCCATAAAACTCGAAATTAGGCATTTTCACATCGTAGGCATGCAAAAATGGGAAAAGAAATGTACAAACAAGTGTGATGCAGGTGCAAAGTTGTTGTTTTGCTTGTAAAACCTATTGTTTTTTTGACGTTCTTGTTGTCGTCTGCGTCATCGGATCTTAAAGTCACTATTATACTGATTGAAATGCTCTTTAAGACAAAATATGTGACTCCAAGATTTTGCTGGCATCCTTGATGTGGATTAGAGTGACTTTGTTACCTCTGCGTCCCGCGTCCCGCGTCCCTGACACAAAAAAATCCTCAAAGATGCAAATAATTCATGGCATGCGTCCCGTAGAATGCAGAGATCAATTGATTGAACTAAACAAGTGTATTTGGAGAAATATCCCATTTGTTTAATTTCTGTGGCAGTTATTATGGCTATTGTTTTACAATGCATATTTCTTTTAGCCTTTGTTATGCTTTAAAATAGAGAGATTATATTTTAATTTCAGTATACTCTAATACAGAGTTTTGGAGTCTGTCTTCAGATTAACTGTCTGGTTACATAAAGGCCCAAGCATTTTCTTTTTTAGCATAATTCAAAACGATATTTCTTTTTAGGCCCAAATGTCCCGCCAGACAGAATCAATAGAAGAAAAAGAAAGTGAAAACCTTCCTACTTTTGGTGCTGGTAGTGAGTTTGGTCGTGAAAGGAGGGAGGAAGCGCGTAAGAAACGCCGTGGACATGTCACCCAGCCAAAGAATCCTGAGGCCGCACCATGGAATTTGAGGATTGGAGGCAAGAGTGGTCGCAGGTAATACAATGTATATCCTATATTTGTGGCTATTAAAAGTTGTTATCATTTGAAGCAAATTTTTCTTTCGTTTCATTGGCTGAGAGCCCACCACGTGACCTGCAAATAACTGCCTACAAATAATGGTCTGCTCATGCACAATGCTGTCCAACTGTGTTTGGCTGCAAATAATATTCTGCACATGCTTTTCTCCTTCTTGCGATCGCTCTTGCATGAAAATTGCAGATCGCTTTACTTCCTGAGGATTTTCAGTAAAAAAACAAACTCGGTGATCGAATGGTAAAACAATTGTATTAGTTTCTAATGAAAGATATTTATTGTGGTGTGTGTATGATGGTAGAGCTCCTCGCACGCTCTTTGTGCACATGAGCGGAGCCCCATACCAAAGAAATCTGAGAAATTTTGGTAATCACGTCACTGTACGTCTGCCCATCCATCAGCACCACAGGGAAGCCAATGTGAAATGTCAAACTTTCAAGCTAGTGTGGGAGCCTGTAATCTGTGTTTAACATGATAACAGACATCCATATTACAGTCAATTGACAGCTGTCAAAACAGGGTATCCACTGACCAGAGCCACATGACTGTATTGCGGGCTCTGATGCAAACTCACCGAGGTCAAGTGTTTTTAAGTTTTCTGCTGACCAGTTGTTAGCTTTTAAATGATCGCAGGCTCAAGTTTCTGTTTTTCATTCATACAGTTGTCCCCTAAAGTTAAGTATAAATTTGTGGATTACCTTGCAGTTGTTTAAACTCCATTGTATGAAGTTAAAGTAAAATGCATAAATGGGAGCTTCGCTTTTAGCTCTGGCAAAATCTATTTATTAGGGATTGTTCATGGTCTGTCTTGTTATTAATGGTAAAAGAGGCAATCCACATATGAATTTAACCGAACAACATCAAAATTTGGAGACTGTGGAATGGAGATTCCAGAATCTTGGATGCCTATGATGAAACAGAACAGAAACATTGCAGTTGTATAAAACAATGCGCAGGATCGAAACGCACCAACTATAATTGTGGTTTGTGTTGTACACCAATCACCAGCAAACACAAAGCAATTTATAGTCCCAAAGCCAATTGATACCAGGGCCCAGTGAAGACTAGTTAAGATCAATGACAAAGTGGCTTTTGTCAAACGATCACAAATGTTAAATAAGCCTTATCATTTGACAATATTTATGGCAATTCACATGTGAAGTGAACTGACATTCCCCCAACAGAGTTATTGCGAGTCATTAGCAGTCAAAAGTTTCAAATCTACACTGGTTTCCTTGCAGGTTTACTGGCCGAAAGGAAGCAGGAATTAATGAGAATTCTTCTTACTACATTTTAACTCAATGTGAGGATGGAGCATTTGAAGCGGTTCCAGTCAACAACTGGTACAGTTTCACTGCCGATATAAAATACCAGACATTAACAGCTGATGAGGCAGAAGAGGAGTTTAATCGCCGTGAAAGAACAGTGAATTATTTCTCTCTTATGGTTAAGAAGAGGCTAGCAGACAATAAAGATGATATGGAAGAAGGGGAGCACAGTGACATGGATAAACGTTCCAAGATAGCGAGTAGAACAGCAAATTTGGTAAGAAAAAATAACATTATTCCATTTTAACCCTTTCAATCAAAAGTGGCAAAAGTCAATATTACTCATTCAAAATATTTCTCTGTTTCTGATTGGCCAAAATCACACGCATAATTATTCATCATAACCAGCTACTGTTGACCAAATTTGGAAGTATCTTGCAAGCAATATTGAACCAATGACGTCAAAAGTGCAGGAACTGTGATCCAAAGACAGCAAAGAAGGAAGTGCTGGTATGATACCAATTCTAGGTCTTTTAAGGTTTGCCTTGCCCACCTACCCCTCCCCTAAGCTAACATTAACACTTCTCACTTAGGGCAAAATGTTGCCTTAGGGGAGGGGTAGGTGGGCAGTTTCCTAGAGACATATAATGATCCAGGCATGCCTTCTAGAAAGTGAAAGAAAAGAACTAAAGAATTGCTGGGATTATTTGTCAGTGTCCATTTTAGGGAGCTGTCTGTGTTATAGAGGGGAGTTTGTCTGGAGGAAGTTGAGTGTACATCAAGTTTATGTGAAAAAAAACCTTGTTAAAGTTCTCACTTTTTTGCTGCAGATTATTCATGATGACGAAAGGGATTTATCGCTGTCAGAGGAAGAAGATGATGATGAGGAGGAAAATCAAGGGAGCAGTAAAGAAGGTAAACCGTGATCTGCTTTGTGTACTTTTTTTTACCGTGAACTAACTTGTTTTCTGATATATCAAACAATAAATGTGTTTTCCCTTTGTTAACTTCATGTAAAGCAATAGTCTATTCTAAAATTCCATGAGGAGGTTAAACTTTCAGATTAATTTGCTGTATGGATATTAGCGGCCTTTGAATTTGATTTTGAATACAAGATCGAGTCACGTACAACTAAACGTCGGTTATGGGACCATTAACAATGGTTAATCAGTCTTTTAGTTTGCCTCCCCCCGCCCCCCACCCCGTCCCTCCTGCCCCCAACCGTCGAAAACGCCCTACTGTTCCTTTGGCAAATAGCACGTTCATCTTTATTCTTAACCTGTGTTCTGACCCCCCCTCTACCATACAAAAATCGGGAACACGATTAACGTCGTCTCCTCTGTGGGTTGAATGTTAGGCAGCTGATGTTGTTTCCTTCCGCAGATAAAAAGGCCAAGAAAGACAAGCACAAGGTCGGACAGAAAAAGCAGCAAAAGGCTAAGAAAGGTTCAGATGCTGATAGCGATGTCTCATCTGGGGAAGATGGTTACCTGGATTCCAAGGAAATGGATTACTTATCTGACAGCTCGTCCTCGTCAGAGGGTAAGACTTCTTAAACCTTCAAACGCCAATATCATCATCATCATCATCATCATCATCATCACCATCATCATCGTCGTCGTCATCATCATTTTCATCGTCATAATCACATGCAAGAGAGAATGAGGTAGCTCATTCTCTCTTGTCATATCAACAGATAAAACAGTTTCACCCATAGAGGATATTACATGGCCGCGCGGAGATACGAAGTTTCTCTTCTCGTGTTGAAAAAATAGTTCACTCGTTCACTGCGCTCACTCGTGAAATATTTTTCAACACTCGAAGAGAAATTTCGTACCTCCAAGCGCCCATGTAATGTTCTATTTATTATATAAACACCAATGAACTACCAAACCATTTCACTTTAATAGTTTTTTGGTCAATGGTGTGAAAGGGGCGATTTATTATGTAATAATAATAATAATAATAATAATTTATGAACTTATAGTGCGCAGCTTAACATGAGAATGATCAGCTGCGCATTACAACTACATTACTTTAAAAGAAACAAATAAAAGATAATGCATTAAAAGAATAAAAAATAAGAAGAATATATATGCATGCAAGTAAGAATTGAATATAAAATTGCTCACCAATATAAAGTTTTAAAAAGATAAGTCTTAATATGCGCCTTAAAACTGTTCACATTAGTAATCGCACGAAGTTCTTTTGGGAGAGAGTTCCAGAGCCTTGGCGCTGCTACCATAAAAGCTCTATCACCTAACGTCTTCGATTGAGCAGCTAGCATAGAAAGTAAAATACTATCTGAAGATCTAGTCATAGCAACGGTGAAATTTTCACAAGTTTTCGTGCGAAAGCTCACTTGCTATTTCATTGGTGTTTATATAATAAATAAAGTTATTTTTGACATATCTTGTTTGATGATAAACAATACCACAAGAAACACACTTTACGATTTCATTTACAGACTCAAAAGTTGACACTACCTGATATAGTAAACAGTACCACAAGAAAGGACTGTTCAGTAACTTTCATTTGAATGGTCAGGTCACACTTAGAGATTTCATCCACGGACTCAAAAGTTAGAACCACTTTGTACAACATAATAATCAGCACCACAGAAAAGAACTGCTTAGTGGCTTTCATTTGAATGGTGACACTTTAATAAGGATTTCGTCGACAGACTCCAAAGTTAGAACCACCTTGTACAGCATAATAAACAGCACCACAGGAAAGTTCTGCTCCGTAGCTTTCATTTGAATGGTCACACTTGAGGATTTCACCCAAGGACTCTAACCCCAGAATCTCCTCTGATGGTTATTCAAATTCACGGCCATCCTAATCGTACGTTGTTATTGTCGTTATGTTTTTGTTGTTGTTGTTGTATTACAGAAGATGTTATGGCTTTAAAAGTGAACAAACCGAAAGCTGAAGATGACCTCAATGCCGAAGAGACATCAAGCGAAGATGAGGATGAACTAACACAAGAAGGACATGAGCTGAAAGATATGTTGGAACGAGATGAAGGGAAAGAGTCCTGGGACGAGGATGAAGACGAAGAAGATCCGGACGGGGATGAAATGAAGGGAACGTCTGCTTTGTTTTTACAAGGTTAGAAATCATGGCACAACAACAGTCAACAAAAACAACAATCTTTATTTGTACTCAGAAATTACAACAGTGAAACTATTGAAAGTAAAATTAGAGTACTGGCTGCCTGGAAAAACCATAGAGGCTAGTGGAGACGGGCAGCCAGTTGATGATAGTAATAAAAGTGAGTGGAGTTCAATTCGTTCTGTAATCATACGAGTGATAAACAAAATCAGACGACCGCGTAGCAGGAATCCGATTTGCTTAATCACAAGTAGAGTAAAGACGCGGCGGTCGCATAGCGCGGGAAAATGTCACGACGTGTTTACCTATGTGGCCAGTCACACAGTGAAGTGACGTAAAATTAACGAATCTGACCAATCACCGTTCGTGCAAGACACTTAACCAAGCAGAAATCGAGGCGGTTACGATTATCCAAAGAGAGGCTATCGTAAGTAAAATGCAACAAAGGGGATTGCTCTGGCCAATCACATGAGAGGCAATTTATTAAATGAACCAATCAAATTACAGAGTAAAGACTTGGAGATGGCAAGCGCGGGAAAATGCTACGACTTGTTTCACTTTTAGTTGCTTGACATGTGGCCGTCTTCGCCATAGGTGCGAAAACACTTAATTACTAAACTGGTGAACAAATTTTGACTATCTTGGGTGCGTTTTGCTCGTATATGATCTCAAATTTATTTTGTGTTTGTAAAGGTGACAAAAAGAAAAAGAAGAAGTCTGGGAGTGGCTCCAGTACCTCTTCAAATAGCCGTTCATCGACCCCTACGATTGCTACAGACGGCGCTGCTAATACCATTGCTGCCGCTGCTACAAAGCTGAGTCAGGACAGACCAGGGACTCCCTGTAAGTATATCCCCACTATTTCCCGGGTTCGTAGATGAAATTGTATGGAGTGACCGTATAAATGAAACCTATTTAGCAAAACCTTCGTCAGGTACTAGTTCTTTCACAGTATTTTACAAACTAGCATTTTGGATGTTGTTCCATTTGTTCCCGATCAGTTTCATGTTCCCCGTGTTGAAAAAATTTTCTAAATTGTCTGGGTTTTTGTAGCAAAATCAAAGAAGCGTCCAGCAAGTGCAAGTAAAAAAGGTACCCCAGGCGAAGAGGGAAGTCCAGCAAGCAAAAAACCTCGTGTATCCCCGGCACCTTCCGCGGGAGGGGCAGGAGGAGGCTCAAGAACAAGCACCCCAACACCGACCGGTAGTGAGGAAGGCCCTCAGGGAATCACTGAAGAAGCTGTGAGAAGGTACCTCACAAGAAAGCCCATGACCAGCAAGGACCTTTTGCAAAAGTTCAAGAGCAAACGAACAGGCCTGTCAAATGATGAGACCGTGAAAAAGCTTGCTGCTATTGTTAGAAAGATACAACCCGAACAGAAGACCATCAAAGGGAAACTTTATCTGTCGCTTAAACCACAGAGCTAAGATGTGCGCGTGAGAAGGTCTCTTGTTTCGTCCCATTCTCGCTTAATCTTCACGTGCGCGCCTGATTAAGTCGCTTTAATAATAGATCTTTTTACCTTGGGTTGTGTGTTAACCCATTCTTACTTTAGTCAAAAAACATTAGCGTTAATTGCAAGTTATGCGTGGTTACTACCAATAGAACGTTTTCACTCACCTAGCCAGTATCTATGGAAAATTCATTGGAACAAAAGAAAGTGTTTAAATAAGAAAAGAGCCCAACTCCCACAAGAATTGCTCCGAACACCAACATGGCCGCCATTTTATTACTTAGGAACACCAATATAGCTTCCGTGACGTCATTTGAACGTTCTATTACGCATACGCTTTCAAGCCAAAAATGCTCGTTTTATGCGCAGTGCGTTTCTATTGAGCCAGTACAGTCAAACCCCGTTAATACGGACACTGAGGAGGCCATATCAGGTGTCCGTATTAAGCGGGTTGAATTTAGAGAAAATGTAGGGGCTTTCTTTTCCCAGGGACAAAGCAAACTGTCTGTAATAACGAGGTGTCCGTATTAAGCGGGTTGAATTGAGAGAAAATGTAGCGGCTTTCTTTCCCCAGGGACAAAGTAAACTATCCGTAATAACGAGGTGTCCGTAAAGTGAGGTTTGACTGCACAAGTTCCTGATCTTATCCCGGTACAGATCACTACTGAAGAGGATTTCCTACCAATAGACCTCTCAGACTGTTCACAGTACCCTATTTTCCCGTAACATTGTCGAGACCGAGCACCTACCGTTACGAGCGGCCATCTTGCTTTCAGCGGCTACACATAGGCTACGAGAGGGTGGGCGTCGGGTTTAACCGTCCCCCACTCCCTAAGTGTATTTGATCCTCCTCCCCAGGCTAGACTCGGTAAATAGGCGACTGTTAACAGTTCATAAACCTTTCGGCATTCCACTGTTCCATTCCAATGAAACGAGCTTGGGATAAAATTTCATACAAACCACTGTATTTTGTCAATAGACCTCTCAGGGTGCGTTTGATTGGGAAATCCGGATTTAGATTTTCAAAACCTAAATCCGGATTTCCCAATCGAACGCGAAATCCGAAAACGGATTTCACCTCCGAGAAATCCGTCCTCAGGGTGGATTTCAATTACGAAATTCAAATCCGGATTTTTTGATTTCCCTCTCTGTCGTTCGATTGGGAAATCCGAAAAAGGATTTGCTAAACTGTTCTCGTGAACGAGCTGAGGATAAAATTTCATTCAAATCACCGTATTTTGTCAATAGACCTCTTAGACTACAAAACAGTCGTACTTTTTCTCAAAATCGGTTTTGTAGGGTGCGAAGCGCTGGCCTGATCGATATTTTCGCCCAGAGCACGTGGGCTGTGGGGCGTGTGTCTCTCTCTAGTCTCACTCTTCGTTTTCACCCTGACTTCAGGCCTTCAGATGCGCAAGTTCACGTGCATCCACGTGTATATGTATGCATAATTTATGAAAAGACAAAAGATAAATTCCTGCATTGCCTAACGTGAAAAAAAAAAAAAAACACATACAAGCTAAACAGGTCTATTCGAGGAAAAAGTTAGTGACTTCCTTGACAGGAATGGGGTAGAGATCTACCTTTGAGTCATGCCACAGGCATACCATCCGAAATGTTCGATTCATCGTGATGTCTCGCGCGCTATTTGATCTTATACCGGTCATGCGGCGCGGTATCTTGTCAACTCACCGCATGCTTAGTACATTTATGTTAGTTTTTAAGATGTCAATACTCGAAATAATTAGATAAAATGCCTCGTTCCTAGGCGTCTCAAGTGTGTTTGGGGAACGGAAAAAGCGACTGCGAGCAATTTTATCGCACAATGGACCATGGGAACGTTTAGCGTTTACGCAATGGACGCTGGAAGGGAAAGCGACAAAATGACATAAATCAGTGTCTTGGTAGCCTGCCTACTCGCAAAATATCAAATCGACCGCAAGACAAACCGTTGTGAATAAAAACCACGATAATTTTGCCATAAAATAAATCCTATTGACCAAGCTTGTTCAGTCAAGATGTAACTGGATACTAGCGTCATTTTTTTTTTATTGGCCTCGACTTGGTCTCGGTGCACAAAATGCAAAAAGGGAATTTGGCCAAATATCCAATCATATTGACCTCACGCTTGGTCAGTAATGCATATTTGACAGGAATAATGATGAAAATAAAAATAGTCGTCACGCCTTAAAAGATTCTGCTTTCGTTTTCACAGCCTGTTTCCCTTCGTCATTGGAGCAGAAGCTCAAGAAAGACTTGGTATCTGAAATTTGCTGCCTGAGTCAGGAGTTCCAAACGGTAAGAAAATGCACTTAGCAGCCGTGTTTCTACACGCGGTCAAAAAACCTTTACTTTGTTTAAAAATGGCATGTTCAGTTACGTGGTGGCATTGAATGATGCGGGAAGCTTCCTTGTAGCTCAGTATTCAAATTATGAAACTGTTCAAAAGAACGTCGAACGGAGGCTTTCACAGCAAATGGTAATGAATGATAGCCTTGTTTTGTGAGCCTTTTTTACTGTTTTGGTCCATTATTCGAGCTAGCGAAGTAAGCTCTCGTTTTGGAACGTTCTGGAAGGAGAATGAAGTGAAAACAAGCTTCGATCTACGGCAATAACGTAGAGCCAGTGCGAAAGAACTATTGCGCACTTAGAAGTAACTTTTTGACGTTAACTCTCTTTAGATCTTTGTTAAACTTTTCAAAAAGAACTCAAAAACCATAAGCTTTATGTTCTGATTGTTCGTTTACCATCGAAACTCTATAATCTTCATCGATAGTCTCTACAGATGAAGCATGACGGCCTGTTTTGCACAGTTATGTTCTACAAGTATTCGGTCTTAGTTTAGTTAAAATATGTCTAGTGTAAAGTAAATCCTATTGAATTGGAAAGTAAAACTGAATATAAAATAGGCTGCAGAACAGGCGCCTCCACAGCCTGCAAAACTGTGTTAAATAGGAAGACCGGTCTCGGAAATCTAAAACGGTTTACTTCGTCAGTTGCTTTAACAGTTAGTTGCTTTTGGGGTTGCGAGCAAAAGAAAGGAAGACCATGGGAACGTTTAGCTTTGAACTAAGGACGCTGGGAAGGGTAAGCGAGAAAATGAGATAAATTAGTGTCTTGGTGGCCTGCCTACTCGTAGAATACTAAATAACAGCAAGACAAACCGTTTTGAATCAAAACCACGAGAATTTGGCTGTAAAACAAATACTTTCTTGACCAAGTATGTTCCGCAAGATAGCCGGATTCGGCACTTGCATGCACATCTCCCATAATGCACCTTATATGCCCCCCCCCCCCCCCCCCCCCCCCCCCAAATTTTGCATAACCTTTCAGGTTGTTTTTCATTTCTCCTGGATATTATAGCCGTCCCAAGAGAAATTGAAAATAATGCTTACGCAAAATTTTGGGAAGCAAAGAAGGCGCATTATAGGAGATGTGCAAGTGGCGTATATTGGCGTCGTTCTTTTTTTCATTGGCCCCGACTTCGAATCGGTAAACACAATGTTAGACTTGCTACAAGTCGACCTCTCATAAGTTCTTAAAAGTGAGCGATCGAAGAGAGCTTCAATGCGTGAGGTCGCGTAGCGACCGAGCAAACGAAGAAGTCTCGTGGCATAACCAAGTAGGAAAGAAATAAAGGACTTTAAGAAAGTCTAACAAAATGAGAAAAAAAAAAAAAAGAAATTTGGTCATATATCCAGTCATATTGACCACCTCACGCTTGGTCAGTAATGCATATTTGAAAGGAATAATGATGAAAGTCAAAATAGTCGTCACGCCTTAAAACATTTTGCTTTCGTTTCGACAGCCTGTTTCCCTTCGTCATTGAAGCAGAAGTTCAATTATACCTTATAAAGACTTGGTATCTTCGAAATTTGCTGCCTGAGTCCGGAGTTCCAAAAGGTAAGAAAATGCAATAAGCAGCCGTGTTTCTACACGCGGTCAAGAAACCTTTACTTTTTTTAAAAACGGCATGTTTAATTACGTGGTGGGATTGAATGATGCGCAAAGCTTCCTTGTCGCCCCAGTTCAAACTACGAAACTGTTCAAAAGAACGTCGAACGGAGACTTTCACAGCAAATGGTAAGCAATGATAGCATTTTTGTGACCATTTTTCACTGTTTCGGTCCATTATTAGCGCTGCCGAAGTAAGCTCTGGTTTTGAAACGGTCTAGAAGCATAATGAAGTTAAAACAAACTTCGACCCGCGGCAATAAGGTAGAGGCAGTACAAAAGATCTGTTGCGCACTTAGAAGTAACTTTTTGACGTTAACTGTCTTTAGATCTTTGTAAACATTTCAAAAAGAAACCAAAAGCCATAAGCTTTATGTTCTTATCGTTCGTTTACCATCGTAACTGTATAATCTTCATCGAGAGTCTCTACTGGTGAAGCATGACAAACTGTTTTGCATTTTTATGTGCTACAAGTATTCGGCCTTGGTTTAGTTAAAATATTTTCTAGTGTAAAGTAAATCCTATTGAATTAGAGAGGTGAAACTGAATTATAAAGAAGCCTGCAGAACAGGCGTCATTTTTTTCACGTTTTTTAGGCGAGCGAAGATATGCTTAGTAGATTTCTGTTAATCTTAAAGATGTCAGCACTCGATATAATTAGATAAAAAACCTCGTTCCTAGGCGTCTCAATTGTGTTTGGAGAACGGGAAACGAGACTGCGGGCGATAGTATCGCGCGTTGGACCGTGAATGAATGAATGAATGAATGAATGAATGAATGAATAAAGAGTCGTGTATGAGAGAACAACAGACGTGCCCTCCTACAATATATTTTAACATGTGAACAGTAAGTTCGGACGTAAGCATACAAATGCGCCACTGGCAGCCGCTCTCAGTCCATTTATGATCTTACTGTACCCACCCAAACCATGATGTGAATGATGTGATGTGTGTAGGTTGACCACTCCACTGAGGTCTACGTCTCCTACTCTTGTCGAACTGTGGTGTAGGTTCTTTTATGTCCCACAAGAACCAGATAACTGTAATTGCTGTGAGACGGGACCTACGGTTTTTCGTCCTTATCCGAGAAGACTAGAAAGTCTAACTGTTTGCAGAAGTCATTACAAAGGCAGCACTTTCTTCTCAGTTCTTTAAAGACCCTTAATGTTGGTCCGGCCGGGGTTCGAACCCGTGACCTTCCCCTCAGCAGACCGGCGCTCTCCAAACTGAGCCAACCAGGCGGCGGTTAATTTAAGAACTGTTTTAAATAGCAAGACCGGTTTGGGAAAGCTAAAATGATTTCCTACGTCAGTTGCTTTAACAGTTAGTTGCTCGTGGGGTTGCGCGCAAAAGAAATCAGGAAGGGCATGGGAACGTTAAGCGTTTACGCAAAGGACGCTGGGAAGGGTAAGCGAGAAAATGAGAAAAATCAGTGTCTTGGTAGCCTGCCTACTCGTAAAATACTAAATAACAGCAAGACTAACCGTTACGAATCAAAACCACGGTAACTTGTCCATAAAATAAATAAATCCTGTTTTGACCAAGCTTGTTCGGTCAAGATAACTGGATATTGGTGTCGTTCTTTTTTCATTTGCCTCGACTTCGTCTCGGTAAACAAAATGCTAGACTTGCTACAAGTCGACCTCTCATAAGTTCTTAAAAGTGAGCAAAGCGAGCTTCAATGCATGAGGTCGTGAGGTCGCGCAGCAAGCGACGAAGTCTCATGGCATAACCAACCAGGAAAAAATAAAGGACTCCTACAAAGTCTAACAAAACGCAAAAAAGGAATTTGGCGATATATCCAGTCATATTGACCTCACGCTTGGTCAGTAATGCATATTTGAAAGGAACAATGATGAAAGTAAAAATAGTCGTCACGCCTTAGAACATTTCGCTTTCGTTTCGACAGCCTCCTTCCCTTCGTCATTCCAGCGGAAGCTCAATAATACCTTATAAAGACTTGGTATCTTCGAAATTTGCTGCCTGAGTCCGGAGTTCCAAAAGGTAAGAAAATGCACTTAGCAGCCGTGTTTCTACACGCGGTCAAGAAACCTTTACTTTGTTTAAAAACAGCATGTTTAATTACGTGGTGGGATTGAATGATGCGCAAAGCTTCCTTGTCGCCCCAGTTCAAACTACGAAACTGTTCAAAAGAACGTCGAACGGAGACTTTCACGGCAAATGGTAAGGAATGTAGCCATTTATGACCCTTTTTGACTGTTTCGGTCCATTATTAGAGCTGCCGAAGTAAGCTATGGTTCTGAAACTGTCTGGAAGCAAAATGAAGTGAAAACACCCTTCGTCCTTCTTCAATAACGAAAAGCCAGTACAAAAGAACTATTGCGCACTTAGAAGTAAGTTTTTGACGTTGACTCTCTATAAATCTTTGAAAGTCTAACAAAATGAGAAAAAAAAAAAAAGAAATTTGGTCATATATCCAGTCATACTGACCTCACGCTTGGTGAGTAATGCATATTTGAAAGGAATAATGATGAAAATAAAAATAGTCGTCACGCCTTAAAACATTCCGCTTTCGTTTTCAAAGCCTGTTTCCCTTCGTCATTGAAGCAGAAGCTCAAGAAAGACTTGGTATCTGAAATTTGCTGCCTGAGTCAGGAGTTCCAAACGGTAAGAAAATGCACTTAGCAGCCGTGTTTCTACACGCGGTCAAGAAACCTTTACTTTGTTTAAAAACAGCATGTTTAATTACGTGGTGGGATTGAATGATGCGCAAAGCTTCCTTGTCGCCCCAGTTCAAACTACGAAACTGTTCAAAAGAACGTCGAACGGAGACTTTCACGGCAAATGGTAAGGAATGTAGCCATTTTATGACCCTTTTTGACTGTTTCGGTCCATTATTAGAGCTGCCGAAGTAAGCTATGGTTCTGAAACTGTCTGGAAGCAAAATGAAGTGAAAACACCCTTCGTCCTTCTTCAATAACGAAAAGCCAGTACAAAAGAACTATTGCGCACTTAGAAGTAAGTTTTTGACGTTGACTCTCTATAAATCTTTGAAAGTCTAACAAAATGAGAAAAAAAAAAAAGAAATTTGGTCATATATCCAGTCATACTGACCTCACGCTTGGTGAGTAATGCATATTTGAAAGGAATAATGATGAAAATAAAAATAGTCGTCACGCCTTAAAACATTCCGCTTTCGTTTTCAAAGCCTGTTTCCCTTCGTCATTGAAGCAGAAGCTCAAGAAAGACTTGGTATCTGAAATTTGCTGCCTGAGTCAGGAGTTCCAAACGGTAAGAAAATGCACTTAGCAGCCGTGTTTCTACCCGCGGTCAAAAAACCTTTACTTTGTTTAAAAATGGCATGTTCAGTTACGTGGTGGCATTGAATGATGCGGGAAGCTTCCTTGTCGCTTATTCAAATTATGAAACTGTTCAAAAGAACGTCGAACGGAGACTTTCACAGCAAATGGTAATGAATGATAGCCTTGTTTTGTGAGCCCTTTTTGACTGTTTTGGTCCATTATTTGAGCTAGCGAAGTAAGCTCTCGTTTTGGAACGTTCTGGAAGGAGAATGAAGTGAAAACAAGCTTCGAACTGCGGCAATACCGTAGAGTCAGTGCGAAAGAACTATTGCGCACTTAGAAGTAACTTTTTGACGTTAACTCTCTTTAGATCTTTGTTAAACTTTTCAAAAAGAACTCAAAAACCATAAGCTTTATGTTCTGATTGTTCGTTTACCATCGAAACTCTATAATCTTCATCGATAGTCTCTACAGATGAAGCATGACGGCCTGTTTTGCACAGTTATGTTCTACAAGTATTCGGTCTTAGTTTAGTTAAAATATGTCTAGTGTAAAGTAAATCCTATTGAATTGGAAAGTAAAACTGAATATAAAATAGGCTGCAGAACAGGCGCCTCCACAGCCTGCAAAACTGTGTTAAATAGGAAGACCGGTCTCGGAAATCTAAAACGGTTTACTTCGTCAGTTGCTTTAACAGTTAGTTGCTTTTGGGGTTGCGATCAAAAGAAAGAAAGACCATGGGAACGTTTAGCTTTGAACTATGGACGCTGGGAAGGGTAAGCGAGAAAATGAGATAAATTAGTGTCTTGGTGGCCTGCCTACTCGTAGAATACTAAATAACAGCAAGACAAACCGTTGTGAATCAAAACCACGAGAATTTGGCTGTAAAACAAATACTTTCTTGACCAAGTATGTTCCGCAAGATAGCCGGATTCGGCACTTGCATGCACATCTCCCACAATGCACCATATATCCAGTCATATTGACCACCTCACGCTTGGTCAGTAATGCATATTTGAAAGGAATAATGATGAAAGTCAAAATAGTCGTCACGCCTTAAAACATTTTGCTTTCGTTTCGACAGCCTGTTTCCCTTCGTCATTGAAGCAGAAGTTCAATTATACCTTATAAAGACTTGGTATCTTCGAAATTTGCTGTCTGAGTCCGGAGTTCCAAAAGGTAAGAAAATGCAATAAGCAGCCGTGTTTCTACACGCGGTCAAGAAACCTTTACTTTGTTTAAAAACGGCATGTTTAATTACGTGGTGGGATTGAATGATGCGCAAAGCTTCCTTGTCGCCCCAGTTCAAACTACGAAACTGTTCAAAAGAACGTGGAACGGAGACTTTCACAGCAAATGGTAAGGAATGATAGCATTTTTGTGACCATTTTTCACTGTTTCGGTCCATTATTCAAGCTGCCGAAGTAAGCTCTGGTTTTGAAATGGTCTAGAAGCAAAATGAAGTGAAAACAAACTTCGACCCGCGGCAATAAGGTAGAGGCAGTACAAAAGATCTGTTGCGCACTTAGAAGTAACTTTTTGACGTTAACTCTCTTTAGATCTTTGTAAACATTTTAAAAAGAAACCAAAAGCCATAAGCTTTATGTTCTTATCGTTCGTTTACCTTCGTAACTGTATAATCTTCATCGAGAGTCTCTACTGGTGAAGCATGACAAACTGTTTTGCATTTTTATGTGCTACATGTATTCGGCCTTGGTTTAGTTAAAATATTTTCTAGTGTGAAGTAAATCCTATTGAATTGGAAAGGGAAACTGAATTATAAAGTAGCCTGTAGAACAGGCGTCATTTTTTTCACGTTTTTTAGGCGAGCGAAGATATGCTTAGTAGATTTCTGTTAATCTTAAAGATGTCAGCACTCGATATAATTAGATAAAAAACCTCGTTCCTAGGCGTCTCAATTGTGTTTGGAGAACGGGAAACGAGACTGCGGGCGATAGTATCGCGCGGTGGACCGTGAATGAATGAATGAATGAATGAATGAATGAATGAATAAAGAGTCGTGTATGAGAGAACAACAGACGTGCCCTCCTACAATATATTTTAACATGTGAACAGTAAATTCGGACGTCAGCATACAAAGGCGCCACTGGCAGCCGCTCTCAGTCCATTTATGATCTTACTGTACCCACCCAAACCATGATGTGAATGATGTGATGTGTCTTGGTTGACCACTCCACTGAGGTCTACGTCCCCTACTCTTTTCGAACAGTGGTGTAGGTTCTTTTATGTCCCACAAGAACCAGATAAGTGTAAGTGCTGTGAGACGGGACCTACGGTTTTTCGTCCTTATCCGAGAAGACTAGAAAGTCTAACTGTTTGCAGATGTCATTACAAAGGCAGCACTTTCTTCTCAGTTATTTAAAGACCCTGAGTGTTGGTCCGGCCGGGGTTCGAACCCCTGACCTCCCGCTCAGCAGACCGGCGCAGTCCCAATTGAGCCAACCAGGAGTCGATTAATTTAAGAACTGTTTTAAATAGCAAGACCAGTTTCGGAAATCTAAAATGGTTTCCTTCGTCAGTTGCTTTAACAGTTAGTTGCTCGTGGGGTTGTGCACAAGAGAAATGAAAAAGGGCATGGGAACGTTAAGCGTTTACGCAAAGGACGCTGGGAAGGGTAAGCGAGAAAATGAGAAAAATCAGTGTCTTGGTAGCCTGCCTACTCGTAAAATACTAAATAACAGCAAGACTAACCGTTACGAATCAAAACCACGGTAACTTATCCATAAAATAAATAAATCCTGTTTTGACCAAGCTTGTTCGGTCAAGATATAGAGAATACTTCATGGAAAGTGCTGGCGTACGGTATTTACGCACGAGTTGTTGACGTATCAGAAATCGAACGAGTGAGCGCAGCGAACGAGTAAGATTTCTGATACAAAAACAACGAGTGCGTAAATACCGTACAAAGCACTTTCCATGTGGTATTGTGTTTATTATATACATACTGAGTCATTCATCATTTTGCGGGCCTTTTTATTTTAAATCTTTCAAAAATGCTAAAATTTGCCGCTACACACTTACCGCAAAATGACAACGAAAACGAAGTATCAGCTTTTTAGTAAAAACGTTTGTTAAAAACATAAATGACGGTGAGGATATGAGGTTTAATCCAAGAACTATAAGTAATCTTAACTGTTTGTTCTCAATGCACAATTGAAAATGAGTGAATTTAAGTAAAATGGCCGGTTTCAATATAAGCTTAAGCTTAAATGAAAGGCAAAGTAGCTCCGACAAAAAGCACAACAAAAGCTTACGTCTCGTTCTGTTTATCCCTTTCCGCTGTTGTTTCGCCGGCTCTCTACCGTATTTTTTTATCGACAGTGAAACAAACGAAACTATTCCACTCCATTTTCGAAATGTTTTTCACTTTTTTAGCGGGAAAAACTCCTTGAGTAAAACTTTTCTCGTTGATAAATGTGTGCGAAGCGGCGCTGCAAGCTGCAATAAAAGGCGGGAATTTTGGCGCGAAACTCGCACACCTCTGTGGCTTCTGATTGGACGTATCATTTTTCTCACACGTGAAAAAACATCGTTCGCGATTCTGATTGGACGTATCGTTTTTTTCACGTGTGAAAACCATCGTTCGCTCCTCTGATTGGCTATAACTAATTTGCGTACGAAAATTTACGACATAGCTTTTTGGTGAGTATTTCTCAGTATGTATATAATAAAGCTGGATATTGGCGTCGTTCTTTTTTCATTTGCCTCGACTTCGTCTCGGTAAACAAAATGCTAGACTTGCTACATGTCGACCTCTCATAAGTTCTTAAAAGTGAGCAAAGCGAGCTTCAATGCATGAGGTCGCGCAGCAAGCGACGAAGTCTCATGGCATAACCAACCAGAAAAAAATAAAGGACTCCTACAAAGTCTAACAAAACGCAAAAAAGGAATTTGGCGATATATCCAGTCATATTGACCTCACGCTTGGTCAGTAATGCATATTTGAAAGGAACAATGATGAAAGTAAAAATAGTCGTCACGCCTTAGAACATTTCGCTTTCGTTTCGACAGCCTCCTTCCCTTCGTCATTCCAGCGGAAGCTCAATTATACCTTATAAAGACTTGGTATCTTCGAAATTTGCTGCCTGAGTCAGGAGTTCCAAAAGGTAAGAAAATGCAATAAGCAGCCGTGTTTCTACACGCGGTCAAGAAACCTTTACTTTGTTTAAAAACGGCATGTTTAATTACGTGGTGGGATTGAATGATGCGCAAAGCTTCCTCGTCGCCCCAGTTCAAACTACGAAACTGTTCAAAAGAACGTCGAACGGAGACTTTCACGGCAAATGGTAAGGAATGTAGCCATTTTATGACCCTTTTTGACTGTTTCGGTCCATTATTAGAGCTGCCGAAGTAAGCTATGGTTCTGAAACTGTCTGGAAGCAAAATGAAGTGAAAACACGCTTCGTCCTTCTTCAATAACGAAAAGCCAGTACAAAAGAACTATTGCGCACTTAGAAGTAACGTTGACTCTCTATAAATCTTTGTAAAACTTTTCAAAAAGAAACCAACCATATATCCAGTCATACTGACCTCACGCTTGGTGAGTACTGCATATTTGAAAGGAATAATGATCATGAAAATAAAAATAGTCGTCACGCCTTAAAACATTCCGCTTTCGTTTTCACAGCCTGTTTCCCTTCGTCATTCCAACGGAAAATCAATGATACCATATAAAGACTAGGTATCTTCAAAATTTGCTGTCTGAGTCAGGAGTTCCAAAGGGTAAGAAAAATAATGCAATAAGCAGCCGTGTTTCTACACGCGGCCGTCAAAAAAACGTTTCATTTGTATAAGTTACATGGTAGGATTGAATGATGCGGAAAGCTTCCGTGTCGGTTATTCAAACAATGAGACTGTTTAAAAATTAAAGAACGTCGAACGGAGACTTTCAAAGGAAATGGTAAAGAATGATAGCCTTTTTGTGACCATTTTTCACTTTTTCGGTCCATTATTCAAGCTGCCGAAGTAAGCTCTGGTTTTGGAACGGTCTGGAAGCAAAATGAAGTGAAAACAAGCTTCGACCTGCGGCAATAACGTAGAGCCAGTACAAAAGAACTATTGCGCAAGTAAAAGTAACTTGTTGACGTTAACTCTCTTTAGATCTTTGTAAAACTTTTCAAAAAGAAACCAAAAGCCATAAGCTTTATGTTGTGATTGTTTACCATCGTAACTGTATAATCTTCATCGAGAGTCTCTACAGATGAAGCATGACAAACTGTTTTGCATAGTTGTTTCCTACAAGTATTCGGCCTTAGTTTAGTTAAAATATTTCCAGTGTAAAGTAAATCCTACTGAATTGGAGAGGGAAACTGAATATAAAAAAGCCCGCAGAACAGGCGTCATTTTTTCACATTTTTTAGTTGAGCGAAGATATGCTCAGTAGATTTCTGTTAGTCTTAAAGATATCAGTGCTCGATATAATTAGATAAAAAACCTCGTTCCCAGGCGTCTCAAGTGTGTTTGGAGAACGCAAAACGCGACTGCGGGCGATAGTATCGCGCGGTGGACCATGAATGAATGAAAGAATGTCTTTTAACGCTGCTAGAAACAAAGTAGTACGACTTATTGAAAAAGCCAAAAAAGAAGTGGTTATTAATGTAATAGACAACAGCAAATTGAACTCCAGAGTCCTATGGAAGACCTTGAAGAGCATTTTTCCTACCAAAGCCGCGAAACAGATGAGTCGAATAAACTTTCTAAGCAAAGGCGGAACCAGCTATTCTAACCCAGAAGAAATATCCAACGTATTCAATGAGCATTTTATCTCTAGTGCTGATAACATCATTGATAACACCATCAATACTGAACCCGATCTAAACAGTTTTGTGGATTTCGTAAATGTAAAAAAGCTTGCAACTCCGCTGGTTTCAGTATACCCACAATTTCAGAACGCGAAGTTTAGAAATCATCAAATCACTCCCATCAAATGTTGCAACTGGACTTGATGGAATCAGCTCTCCTTTGTTAAAATTAATCGCTCCTGCAGTTGCTCTAAGTCTAGCAAAAGTAATAAACTGCAGCATAATTAACAGCATCTGCCCAGCTCAACTCAAACTGGATCGTGTCACTCCGATCTACAAACAGGGGAGTAAAACCGATCTTGTCAGTTACAGACCTATATCAGTCCTCCCTGTCATTTCGAAGATTCTCGAGAAACATGTCTGCAAACACTTCATTGCTTTTCTCACTAATCACGATTTACTGTACAAATGCCAATCGGGTTTTAGAGCAAACCACTCCTGCGAAACCCATCCTTATCAAAATTACAAATGAATGGCTAGCAGCAATGGATAAAGCCCTCTTTACTCGTGTTGTTATAATCGATCTGCGCAAAGCTTTCCACGTTCTAGACCATAAACTGTTGCTCAAGAAACTTCAGGTATATGGCTTGAACACTAACTCCCTTAAATGGTTCCAAAGTTACCTTAGCGGAAGGTATTAAAAGGTATGTGTTGACGGTAAACTATCTGAACCGCTCGGTATTCTCTCCGGTGTACCGCAGGGGAGTATTCTTGGTCCTGCTCTTTTTCTGCTCTTCATAAATGATCTGCTTCTAGTACTGAAGAATAATATTGGCATTTATGCCGATGGCTCGACTCTTTACGCATCTGCACCTACCTTAGCTGAAGTCGAGGAGAAAATTAGACCTGACATTGACGTAAAATAAAATGAAAATGCATCCAGCAAAGACAAAGTACAGTATAATCTCGACCAGACAAAAAAATTACAAATTCAGCAAAACAATCTCTTGACCTTTCAGTTGACTGCATGCAACTCACTAAGGTTGAGTCAGAACGTGTCTTAGGAGTATATATTGATAGTCATCTCACCTGGAACGAACACATTGACACACACTGCGCCGAAAACTACTTCAAAGAATTGAAATCTTAGCAAGAGCTCGGAAATATATACCAACCAAATATCGATTGCTTCTGTACAATGCAAGTGTCAAACCGCTCTTTACTTGTTGCTGTACTGTTTGGAGCGACTGTAGCCAAACCAACTTAGACGAACTGTTTAAACTTCAAAAACGCTGCGCTCGATTTATTTTGGATAGTCCTCGGGATGCACGATCTTATGATAATTTTCAAAAGCTTAAGTGGCTAACGGTTGACCAACTATTCAGACTCAATAAACTCGGCCTTTTAAAGAAAGTTATCGACGGTAGAGCACCGGAATACTAAATTACAACCTTGGACTCACTTCGGTTTGAACACAAGTGCTCTACCAGAGACTTTCGCAGCAAATGGTAAGGAATGATAGCCGTTTTGTGATCATTTTTTACTGTTTCCGTTCATCATTCGAGGTGCCGAAGTAATTAAGCTGTAAGGTTTTAGAACGTTCTGGAAGTAAAATGAAGTGAAACCAAGCTTTTAATTCGATCTGCGGCAACAACGTAGAGCCAGTACAAAAGAACTACTGCGCAATTAGAAGTAACTTTTTGACGTTAACTCCCTTTAGATCTTTGTTAAACTTTTCAAAAAGAAACCAAAAGCCATGAGGTTTATGTTCTGATCGTTCGTTTGCCATCGAAAATCTATAATCTTCATCGAGAGTCTCTACAGATGAAGCATGACGGACTGTTTTGCATAGTTATGTCCTACAAGTATTCGGCCTAAGTTTAGCTAAAATATTTTTAGTGTAAAGTAAATCCTATTGAATTGGAGGGGGAAACTGAATATAAAGTAGCCTGCAGAACAGACTTCAAGATATGCTTAGTACATTTCTGTTACTCTTACAGCGATCAGTACTCGATATGATTAGGTAAACTGTCTCGTTCCTAGGCGTCTCAAGTGTGTTTGGAGAAACCGAAAACGCGAGTGCGTGCGATAGTATCGCGCGGTGGACCATGAATGAATGAATGAATGAATTAGTGAAAGAATAAAGAGTCGTGTATGAGAGGACAACAGACGTGCCCTCCTACAATATATTAACATGTGAACAGTAAGGTCGGACGTCAGCATACAAAGGCGCCACTGGCAGCGGCTCTCAGTCCATTTATGAGCTTACTGTACCCACCCAACCCTTGATGTGATGTGTGAAGGTTGGCCGGAACACCGGGATCTAGGTTCCCTACTCCTTTCAAACAGTGGTGTGGGTTCTTTTACGTACGGTTTTTTGTCCTTATCCGAGAAGACTAGAAAGTCTACATGGTCTAACCCTTTGCAAATGTCATTAGAAAGGCAGCACTTTCTTCTCAGTTATTTAAAGTCCCTGAGTGTTGTTCCGGCCGGGGTTCGAGCCCGTGACCTCCCGCTCACCAGACCGGCGTTCCCCCACTTCTGAGCCAACCAGGCGGCGGTTAATTTAAGAAGTGTGTTAAATAGCAAGACCGGTTTCGGAAATCTAAAATGATTTCCTTCGGTCAGTTGCTTTAACAGTTAGTTTCTCGTGGGGTTGTGAGCAAACGAAAGAAAGACCATGGGAACGTTTAGCGGTGACGCAAAGGACGCTGGGAAGGGTAAGCTAGAAAATGAGATAATTTAGTGTCTTGGTGGCCTGCCTACTCGTAGAATACTAAATAACATTAAGACAACGGTTGTGAATCAAAACCACGATAATTTGGCCATAAAATAAATCCTTTCTTGATCAACCTTGCTCGGTCAAGATAGCTGGATTCGGCACTTGGACATCTCCCATAATGCACCTTATTTGCCCCCCCCCCCTCTCCCCCCCCCAAAATTTTGCATAACCTTAAGTTTCAGGTTGGTTTTCATTTCTCCTGGATATTATAGCCGTCCCAAGAGAAATTGAAAATAATGCTTATGCAAAATTTTGGGGGACAAATTAGGTGCGTTATGGGAGACGTGCAGGTGGCGTATATTGGCGTCGTTTTTTTTTTCATTGGCTGACTTCTTATCGGTAAACACAATGCTAGACCTGCTACAAGTCGTCCTCTCATAAGTTCTTAAAAGTGAGCGATCGAAGCGAGCTTCAATGCGTGAGGTCAGGTAGCGACCGAGCAAACGAAGAAGTCTCGTGGCATAACCAAGCAGGAAAAAAATAAAGGACTTTAAGAAAGTCTAACAAAATGCGAAAAAAAAGAAAAAAAAAGAAAGAAATTTGGCCATATATCCAGTCATATTGACCACCTCACGCTTGGTCAGTAATGCATACTTGAAAGAAATAATGATGAAGATAAAAATAGTCGTCACGCCTTAAAACATTCCGCTTTCGTTTCGACAGCTTGCTTCCCTTCGTCATTCCAGCAGAAGCTCGATAATACCTTACAACGACTTGGTATCTTCGAAAATTGCTGCCTGCGTCAGGAGGTCCGAAAGGTAAGAAATTGCAATAAGCAGCCGTGTTTATACACGCGGTAAAAAAACCTTTACTTTGTTTAGAAACGGCATTTTTAATTACATGGTGGGATTGAATGATGCAGAAAGCTTCCTTGTCGCTTATTCAAACTACGGAACTGTTCAAAAAAACGTCGAACGGAAACTTTCACATCAAATGGTAAGGAATGATTTTGACTGTTTTGGTCCATTATTTGATCGAGCTGCCGAAGTAAGCACTGGTTTTGGAACGTTCTGGAAGGAGAATGAAGTGAAAACAAGCTTTGACCTGCGGCAATAACGTAGAGCTAGTACAAAAAAATTATTGCGCAATTAGAAGTAACCTTTTGACGTTAACTCTGTTTAGATCTTTGTTAAACTTTTCAAAAAGAAACCAAAAGTCATATAATCTTTATGTCCTGAACGTTCGTTTACCATCTAAACTCTATAATCTTCATCGAGAGGTTCTACAGATGAAGCAGGACGGACTGTTTTGTATGGTTATGTCCTACAAGTATAGACCTTGTCACGGTTTTCGATGCCATCTTGACGAGTAGGCAAACGCGTGAGAAATTACAGTGTTTGTATGAGAATCTAATTTCGAATAATTTCCGTAGAACAGCTGTTCTGAAAAAAATATGATTTGTAAACTAAAGCTTCACTCCTAAGGATTTTATTGAGAAAATTTGAGGGCGTCACATGCACTAGAAGGCCTAGCACCACTTTTTAAATTTCCTATACATTTGTCTGTAGGAAAGTCCCGCGAAAATTACAGACAAACATATGGAAAATCTAAAGAAAGCCTCTGGAGAAATTTAAGCACAGGTACGCCTCCAAAATTTTTTAGGACCATCCTTTGCTTTGTAACTTTAGTTTGCAATTGATATTTTTTTCAGAACGCGCCGTTTTACGGAAATTATTCGA
Organism: Porites lobata; assembly: GCA_942486035.1. Classification (NCBI taxonomy): domain Eukaryota; kingdom Metazoa; phylum Cnidaria; class Anthozoa; order Scleractinia; family Poritidae; genus Porites; species Porites lobata. The sequence continues at coordinate 563,725 of CALNXK010000223.1, forward strand.
CTTTAGATTCTTATACAAACACTGTAATTTCTCACGAGTTTGCCTACTCTTCAAGATGGCGTCGAAAACCGTGACAAGGTCTATTCGGCCTTAGTTTAGTTAAAATATTTCTAGTGTTTCATTAAATCCTATTGAATTGGAGAGGGAAACTGAATATAAAGAAGTCTGCAGAACAGGCGTCATTTTTTCACGTTTTTTAGGCGAGCGAAGATATGCTTAGTAGATTTCTGTTAGTCTTAATGATTTCAGTACTCGATATAATTAGATAAAAAAACTTCGTTCCTAGGCGTCTCAAGTGTGTTTGGAGAATGGAAAACGCGACTGCGTGCGATAGTATCGCGCAGTGGACCATGAATGAATGAATGAATGAGTGAAAGAACGAAGAGTCGTGTATGAGAGAACAACAGACGTGCACTCCTACAATATATTTTAACATGTGAACAGTAAGTTCGGACGTAAGCATAAAAAGGCGCCACTGGCAGCCGCTTTCAGTCCATTTATGATCTTACTGTACCCACCCAACCCATGATGTGAATGTTGTGATGTGTGTTGGTTGACCACATCACCGGGGTCTACGTCCCCCACTCTTTTCGAACAGTGGTGTGGGTTCTTTTACGTCCCACAAGAACCAGATAAGTGTTAGTGCTGTGAGACGGGACCCACGGATTTTCGTCCTTATCCGAGAAGACTAGAAAGTCTAACTGTTTGCAGATGTCATTACAAAGGCAGCACTTTCTTCTCAGTTATTTAAAGACCCTTAGTGTTGGTCCGGCCGGGGTTCGAACCCGTGACCTCCCGCTCAGCAGACCGGCGCTCTCACAACTAAGCCAACCAGGCAGCGGTTAATTTAAGAACTGTTTTAAATAGCAAGACCGGTTTGGGAAAGCTAAAATGATTTCCTTCGTCAGTTGCTTTAACAGTTAGTTGCTCGTGGGGTTGTGCACAAGAGAAATGAAAAAGGGCATGGGAACGTTAAGCGTTTACACAAAGGACGCTGGGAAGGGTAAGCGAGAAAATGAGCTAAATCAGTGTCTTGGTGCAGCCTCCTCCTCAGGCGCTTCGTTTTTCGCATGGCAGAGGCGAGCGCGAAACGAGTGACTGGTGATACACCGCAAGGGACCATGGGAAGGGTACAGACGGCAGGCGAAGCCCCTTCCCGCCTTCCTTTGCGCGCACATCGAGAGAGACGTCTGGGTACGAGGCAGGTCTTGGTGGCTTTCCTACTCGTAAGTTACTAAATAACAGCAAGACAAACCGCTGTGAATCAAAACCACGGTAACTTGTCCATAAAATAAATAAACCCTTTTTTGACCAAGCTTGTTCGGTCAAGATAACTGGACATTGGTGTCGTTCTTTTTTCATTTGCCTGGACTTCGTCTCTGTAAACAAAGTGCTAGACTTGCTACAAGTCGACCACTCATAAATTCTCAAAATTGAGCAAAGCGAGCTTCAATGCATGATGTCGCGCAGCAAGCGACGAAGTCTCATTGCTTTGAAAGGAACAATGATGAAACTAAAAATAGTCGTCACGCTTTAAAACATTCCGCTTTCGTTTTGACAGCCTGTTTCCCTTCGTCATTCCAGCGGAAGCTCAATAATACCTTATAAAGACTTGGTATCTTCGAAATTTGCTGCCTGAGTCAGGAGTTCCAAACGGTAAGAAAATGCAATAAGCAACCGTGTTTTTACACGCTGTACACGCGGTCAAAAAACCTTTAATTTGTTCAAAAATGGCATGTTCAGTTACATGGTAGGAATCGAATGATGCGGAAAGCTTCTTTGTCGGTCATTCAAATTATGAAACTGTTCAAAAGAACGTCGAAAGGAGACTTTAACAGCAAATAGTAAGGAATGATAGCATTTTTGTGACCATTTTTCACTGATTCGGTCCATTATTCGAGCTGCCGAAGTAAGCTCTGGTTTTGGAACGTTCTGGAAGCAAAATGAAGTGAAACCAAGCTTCAACCTGCGGCAATAACGTAGAGCCAATCCAAAAGAATTATTGCGCACTTAAAAGTGACTTTTTGACGTTAACTGTCTTTAGATCTTTGTAAAACTTTTCAAAAAGAAACCAAAAGCCATAAGCCTTATCTTCTGATCGTTCTTTTACCACCGAATCTTTTTAATCTTCATGGAGAGTCTCTACAGATGAAGCATGACGAACTGTTTTGCATAGTTATGTCCTACAAGTATTCGGTCTTAGTTTAGTTAAAGTATTTCTAGTGTAAAGTAAATCCTAATGAATTAGAAATAGAAACTGAATCTAAAGTAGCCTGCAGAACACGTTTTTTAGGGGAGTGAAGATATGCGAGAGGCGAGCGCGGATCGCGAGAAAGCGTTTTCACCAGCCGCGCGTGTCTCGCTCTCCACCCACGCTTTGTGCCAAATAAAATAGCGGCTATTCTGCAGGCTGCAAATAAAGGAGTGGTGGTAAAATAGGGAGAAAAAATAAAAGATGATCTAATGAAAAGGGCATAAAATTAGTCCTACTAGTTACCGAGACTTTCGAGAAAAGGGCCTCCCTCTAAAATGCTTACCCATGGCCATTGTCAGAGCTGGCTCTAAACTTTATTTAGTAGTATCTGACTCTGAATAAGTTTGGATCAATTTAGGTTTTTGGGAAACTGCCCAACTACTCCTCCCCTAAGCTAACATTAACACTTACTTCTCTTTTAGAGAAGACAAGACAAGACAAGACAAGACAATGCTTTATTTGGAGTCTTACACAGTCCTATGTATATCGACTTTATCCAAATAATCTAAAATCATAACACAAATTGCACACCAGTGGAACTATAATCAATGTTAACCTAAAGAACTAATGATCTTCTTTTCTCATAGCAGTCGAATACGTATTTTACAGTTAACTTTTGTACGGGTTTGTTCTTGCTCGGAGGGTTTATTAACAACAGAAAAACATCATCTGCTGCCATTCTGTTTACTGATATTCTGTATTCTTTGTTTAAGTATTCAAATAAAGTACTTCTTTTTTCTTAATACGCGGGGAACAGAGTTAAAAAGCGTATTTCATCTTCTACGTCTTTTTTACAGATAGGACAGATCCTCTCTTCCGGTTTCTTATAAGGTCTTACATACCGACCTGTCTCTATCGCCAATTTGTGATTACTTAGACGGAGTTTAGTGAGAGTTATCCGGTGTCGGATGTTGGTGACCTGACGGAGATAATCTTCACATTTATAATTTTCTTTTATAACATAGCGCGCGTGCTTGCCCTATTAGTCAGGTGGCTAAAGGCTCAGATCTATACAGAGCGGACAAAAGCACCAAACTTTGCATGGTTGTAGCTTAGGACATGTTAGTCAATATTAGGATCGGTGCCCACAGCTACCTCTTCAGGATTTGCAGCAACTGCTCGCTGAGGTTCTTCAACAACCATCCATGATGGGTGGCCTGTGCTGAAAATTGCAATCCCTTGTTTTTTGCCATTTTTTGGTGAAAATCACATAAGAAGGCACGTAGATGGGAAAAGAAACTGTATTAATGCTATCATTGTTGAAACCGATGACTAAAACAAGTCAACTTAATGATATATAACAATAATGATATGCCATGGTGGGTACCCTGTGCTAAGACTATGAATTCCTTGTTTTTTGCCATTATTTTGATGAAACTTGAAAATCAAAAAGAAATTGTATTATGATTGAAACCAACGACAAAAAGCAAGGCAACTAAATGGAAAATCCAAAGAAGACTTTTTCATATGGGTACTCTGTCCCAAATGGCCTTTCAAGATGGCGGCTTGAAGGTGTCTTTTCATGGATTGTAATAATCCACTAGAATAAATTGTCGTTTTTTAAGGGAAATTGTGTACAATTTGAATCACTACAGGTTTAAGTGAAGTTTTAAGCTCTTCTTGGCGATAAATTTGTTATCGAAAGCCACATTTTCGCTTCATATTTGGTGCCGATTATAAATGACTATTCCGAATTTGTTTTCTTACTGGTTAGTTAAAGGTTTCTGAAGCGGAGATGTTTTCTACACACCACGATGGATATCAACTGGAATCGTTGTCATATTTGTCAAGAATCAACATAAGAAGATCTGAGAAGCCCATTGGTTTAACGGTACAAGCATTTATAGAATGCTCCTTGCAAATGTACTAAAATTCAGGAAAGAGGACTGTTTTCCTGTTGCAATTAAGTTTGATACTGAAATCACTACAGAAGTAAAAATGCAAAGAAGCAGCAATCCTGTCACCTCAAGTTTAGCAAGTCCAAGTTAGAAAAAGCAAGAGAAAGGAAAAACAAGCATGTTGAAGCAGACCAGAAACAGAAAGACAGGAGGTTGTAGATTGTGGTACCAAACGAACTTGGAAGGTTGACACTAGTGAGACCGCAAAGTGTGCGACATGAAACGAAGATGGTGGGAGCCACCTACACAGTTTCTACACATCGAAAGCCAAAATGTATTGCCAACAATTTACTGGACTATGGTCCTCCAAGAATATTTGGCGGTGGTGTGATTGCCATAGGTTCAAAATATAATACGCGCTGTTTAACTGACTTGCGAAATAGGCATACATGTGAGAGGAACGCAAGAAGAAAAGTGAAGCAGCTTGATGGAAGGCTGAGGAAGACGAGGAATTAAGTAAATCAAGAGCATTTCTTGAACTCACTGAGTACATAGCAAATGCAGTGGAGAATGATACACATTTCTTTCTACTTGCCGAACTTCATAAGCTGTATTCGTTACATACAAAGGCACACACTTTGCAGCCCCACTAGTGTCAGTCTTCAAAGCTTGTTTGGTGCCACAATCTACAATCTGCTTCAACATGCTTGTTTCTCGTTTTTTCTTTACTTTTTCTAACTTGGACGTAAGGTGAGAGGATTGATGCCACTTTACATTTGTTTACTACTGTAGTGATTTCAATATCAAAAGTAATTGCAACAAGAACACGTACAGTCCTCTTTCTTGAATTCTAGTAACTTGAATTGTCAAGGAGCGTTCCATAAATAATTGTGCCGTTAAACAAGTGGGTTTCTCAGATTCTCTCTCTTCGATTCTCACCCTTGGTAAATATGATAAATATGACAACGATCCCAACTAATTTCCATCGTGGTGTGTAGAAACGAGCTGAAACTCAATCACGATAAGACTGAAATCGTGCTTATCTTGTCGATGAACCGTACTCGTCCACCCTTTAGCGACTTCATTATGGGCATGCTGGGCTAAGAACCACCGCCAGATTATCGTTGTACCAGCTCAGGAACTTATCAAAGATAAGAAAGTGTATCACATAGGAGTCTAGCGAAATTTCTGTACATGCTTTTAGTACATCTAAAATAGACCATTAATTGCAATTCACTACCCCCAGGTCGGACTTGTAAAGGCTTTGTGGACACATTATTCATTTGACCTTCACTGGCTTCCTGTTAGTTATCATGTTCTTTTTAAACTTCTTTTGTCAGTTTTCAAATCACTTAATAACCTTCCACCTAGCTATCTAGCGGACAGACTTAGTTATCAAAGGCACTCCAGGAACTTGTGGTCTGCATCTCAGCAGCTGTTAGAACAACCTCGAAAACTCACGGGGACAAGGCTTTTTCAGAGTGCGCCCCTAAACTGTGGAACTCACTACCATTAGCTAGATTTGCGCAAGTTACCATCTTTAGCTAGTTTAAAGAAAGGACTGAGAACATATCTTTTTACGCAATTTTTAGAGAGTAAGTCAAAACGTCTTTAATATCTTTAGATCATATAACTTAACTTATAGAATGTATATTCAGTTTTTTTGCATGACTTATTATCATCATATACAAACTTTAATGGCAAAATAATTTTAAAACATTTTAATTTTTGTTCCCTTCTCTTGTTCTTTGTGAATTACAAATAGATTTTAATATATGTTATTTCATGCTCGAGAGATATATATTTTTCCTCTTAAACATTGTAAAGCACCATGAACTTGGGATATGAGCGCTATAGAAAGAAGCCATTTTTTACTATTATTAATTTTAACTGGCACAAAAGTAAACTCAGTATAGTCATTCATAATCGGCACAAAATGTGAAGAGAAGAGGTGGCTTTCGATAACAAATTTATCACCAAGAAGAGCTTAAAACTTCACTTAAAACTGTCGTGATTCAAATTGTAAACAATTCCCCCCCAAAACGGCAATATATTCTAGCGGATACTTACAGTCCATGAAAAGACACCTTCAATTAAGCCACCATCTTGAAATGCCATTTGGGACTGAATACGCGTCTGAAAAGATCTTCTTTGGATTTTCCATTCAGTTGACTTCTTTTTGTCATTGGTTTTAATAATAAAATAATACAATTTCTTTTTCTCATTTTCATGTTTCATTAATATAGAGGCAAAAAACAAGGAATTGATATTCTTAGCACAGGGAACCCACCATGGTATATCATTATTGCTATATCATTAAGTTGACTTGTTTTAGTCATCGGTTTCAATAATAATAGTATTAATACAGTTTCTTTTTCCATCTACTTGCCTTTTTATGTGATTTTCATCAAAAAATGGCAAAAAATAAGGGATTGCAATTTTGAGCACAGGGCACCCATCATGGAAGGTTGTTGAAGAACTTCAGCCAGCGGTTGCTGCAAATCCTGAAGAGGTAGCTGTGGGCACCGATCCTAATATTGACTAACATGCCCTAAGCTACAACCATGCAAAGTTTGGTGCTTTTGTCCACTCTGTATAGATCTCGCTAAAATTTTGCACTAAGCCACCGGACTATATATAAGTCCTATTGAGCCGCTATGAACAAAATCTTTATTTACGCACGCCCGTGCGTAAATAAGATGACGTAAGCATTTATTTTTACCTGGCTGCAGAGTTGTCGAAACCAGCGAAGAACTGTCCAATTTTTCTATCGGCATTGACCTTTTAGTTCCTGATCCAACAAGCAGCAAAAATAGAGCCGAATTAAAACAAACTCACTTGTTGCGCGTTTCGCAAATTTGTCGGAAGACCAGCTGCAGCACATTTTGGCCGAAAAACATTCACTGGGAACAGAACAGACACCAACTGGTCATCAACAACATTAACAGGTAAATTTCCGTTTTTATTGTTGTTTTTAAATTTGTTATGCACTTTTGTTATCTCTGGACAATCCGACTGAGACAGGAAGATTTCTCTCGCAATAACAACACAAATTACACAAGAAAACATAAATTTATTACTCACAAAAACAACTGCTGCCAGGTCTTCTCAAGAAGCCGTAATGACCAGCCAATGTTTGTAAATGAATATGAGTTTAAAGAAGGATGACAGTCGTCTTCACTAAAAACATGTTTTCTGGATTTCGCCGAGCAAAACGTAAACATCTTTTCAGCAAATCCAAACCATACTCCACGACTTCTTACGAACATGTTAGTATTTTAACTTTAGGTGAACTTTAAGACTCTTTTACCTTTGTTTCTGCTTAGTTTCCATTGATCGTTAACGAATAAAGAAGCAAATTTTCTCTCTCAGTTTTACAGAAAAGCTATAGAAAGAATATTTTCATTCAAACTAGATGATTGTGGTGTGTTCGTAATCAGCCAATAGAAGCGTTTGTTATTGTGTAGCGCGTTACGAGAATTTTGTAGTTAATCAAAAAGCAAGCATTTTTGTCAGCTATGTTATAAAAGAATTTGCTCATGCTTTTAGCTGTGCGTATATCGAGTTATGGATGCACTTGGGAAGTTTGGAGAGCACTCAAGAAGCTAGAGTTGCACTCGGCTATCGCCTCGTGCAACTCTTACGCATCTTTCGTGCTCTCCAAACTTCCCGCGTGCATCCATAACTCGATATACGCACGCTAAGCATGAACAAATTCTTAATTGTTTTAAATTTTCGGATGGTTCTTAGTTTGTTCTTTTGGTTGGCGTCTTTTCTTACGTCATTGTTTACGTCACTTAACCATCTTTGTAATTCGATGTCTTTCAGTCTTTGTTTGATAACGTTCAAGATTCCTCTGTCATTTTCATGTGCTTTTGTCCAGAGGTATTCCAGCCCTATTTGGTCTAATACGCGTTTGATTTTTTGGCTCCATAATTCCCTATTCATCCTCGACTTCATATCATTATAAACCACCTGTGATAATTTGTGTTTTGGGTGTTTGGTTAGAGTTAGCCAAAACTTAAAATTCCTATATTGTGCTTCGATTTTTATTGGGAATTTTCCTGTTTCAGCCCTACACGCATTGTTGCTGCAGTATTTATTTACACCTAGCAACCATTTCAAGAATTTAATTTGAACTAATTCTGCGGGATCTTTTTCTATTTGGTCGTTACAGTCAACACCCCAAATTTCACTTCCGTGGAGAAGTATGGGGGATATCAGAGCATCAAATAGCTGAATTGTCAGCATAATATTTTCTCTAAAGTTGTCACCCATCTCTTTTCTTAGTTTATAAAGTGCCTTAAACCCAACTTAGGGAAAAATGATGGTTTGAGAGGTGGGGAGGGGGGGGATATGAGGGGAGGGGGGGTTAGGTGGGCAGTTTCCCAGAAACCTCAATTGATCCATAAGCTTTTCGGCAAAAATACGTTTATAAACTCTTGTTGTTCCATTGAAAACGGTTCCCGTTTTGAGACTCTAATGAGCTGATCCGTTTTCATGAGACCAAAACAGCTAAAAAAAAAACCATACCGTTTGTAGTACACACCTATGAAGCTTACAAAGGGTATTACCCCGGGTATGTTGTCACTAATTGCAGAGAAAATCTTTCCCCAAAGATTGAAGCATCAGACGTACATCAAGTATGGCATCTTCAAAAGAATATACCGAGCAACAGCTGAACTATTACATAATTTGTTACCCAACTACTAATATAATAGCAAATTTGGGTTTTGGTCATGCCCCGACATGCTTGTGTTAAAAAGTCAAAGTTTTTACTTCATACACCGCGTTATCTACGTCACTGATAACTTTTCCCCCTCTGAACTAATTTGCTAACTGCAGGATTCGTTTCCCTAAAAGGTTCCAAGCATCAGAGGTGCTTTAAATATGACCTCTTTAAACGAATATACCGATGAACAGCTGAACTATTACAGAATTTGTTGTGTAACTACTGATATACTAGCGGAGGGTCTGAGAGAAATATTTAAACAGGAATGGGACAAACTGTACAAATCAACAAAAGGAGAATGGAAAGACGAGCCTCGTAATGGAATGGACTTTTATCACGGAGAGTCTCCTCGAAATCAAAAAAGAAACGCTCGTCTTTTGGCCACTATGAAAAACGGAAACAGTGAGGAATGGGATTGTACAATGCTATTTTACGCCATCCTTTTCTCTGATTGTGTCGGGCCAGGTCTTAGCGCAACAGTCAGAAAAAATGTAGGTGATCTACGAAATTTCAGGAATGAAGAATTCGCTCACATACCACAAGGTAGTCTCTCTGAGATCGATTTTCAGAATGCTATTAGCAAAGTTGACGTTGCGTTTCAAGCGCTTAGTCTTCCCACTGTAAAAATTCAAGACCTAAAATGTCAGAAAACATTTCCAACAAAAGATTTAACAAAGGTCTTCAAAGAAGTTGATATTCTGAAACAAGAAGTTCAAGAAAAAGAGAGTCAGCGCCAGGTCCTTGAAGATCAGCTCCAAAATGAAGCACCTTCATTTTGTGTTCTCCCTCCTAAACCTTCGCATGAAATCGGTGGTCGTGAAAGGGAAGTAGCAAAATTAGTCCAACAGCTGAGGGAACTTAATGAGTCCAGTGACAACAGGTTGAGTTATCTATACATCTCAGGGAATCCTGGAAGCGGCAAATCACAGCTAGCTGGCCTCATAGCTGAGAGATTCTTTGACGACCTCATAGAAATGCCAGGCGGGTCTTCATTTGTAATTACCTTAAATGCTGCAAGTCCAGATTCACTTCTGGAGTCGTATGCCTCATTTGCTCGCCATTTAAAGTGCCCAGACTATTCAATTGTGGAAACCCTCAGCTCAAAGGACTCGACCGTCGACGAGAAGATCACTAGTCTTAAGATGCTTATCGCTGTAAAAATTAAATGTTACACGTCGTGGCTTCTGGTGGTTGACAATGTCACTACTCTGTCTTCAGTGCATGTCCATTTACCACAGTTTAAAAACGAGGCGTGGGCAAGGGGCCAGTTGGTGATTACGACCCAGGACACAACATCAATTCCCTCAGAAAGCTCTTTTGTTAATCACATCTCGGCAAGCAAAGGTATGGAGCCCAATGACGCCCGTTCATTATTGTCCAAGCTTTCTGGTATCCCAGATAGCGAACTGGTAGGAACAGTAGCACAAAGACTGGACTATCAACCTCTTGCTTTAGCAGGCGCTGCCGTCTTTGTTAAAGAGATTCGGCAGGACAAAGTATCGACGGATTTTGGGTGGGAGGAATACCTGGACAAATTAGAAAAAGGCAAGCGACAGAAAACAGAGAATACACTTGTCGACACCAATCCAATTTATCCAAATTCAATGACCAAAGCAATAACGTTAGCCGTCGAAAAACTGATGAGATCCGACGAAGTTCAAAAACACCTTTTCACTTTTCTTGCCCTCTGCGCTCCACGACCATTGAACGTCGACGTAGTGGTTAGTTACATCATGAACGCACATGAAGAGTTTGATGAAGCGGACAAGGAATTAATTCGCATGAGACTAAAAAGAAGCTCACTTCTGCTGTTCCAAGATGAAGAGGATTGCTGTTTTCTTCGACTTCATCAGGTTGTGCATGATGCTATAAAAACTGTAACAAAAGAGTGTCCAGAAAGCCAAACCGATGAGGTCGTTAGTGGGGTCATTACATCATTTAACCAATTTATCGTCGCAATTCCACCAGAGAATGAGCGACTAAACACCAGACACATCGCTCCACATTTGAAAGCTTTAATTATAGTAACTGACAAGGTGTTTCTGCAAGATAATTACTTTCAAGTTCATGATAAGGAGATTTCCGAAAAATGTGAAAACCTTGGAAAAATTTGTCAAATGCACTGTGAATTCGAAGGCGCAAAAACATATTTTCAATATTCACTTAATTTTAAGCTTCAAGAACTCGGCCCGGAGCATGTTGATGTTGCAACAAGCTATAATAACTTAGCTTTGATCTACCAGGATTTAGGTATCTTTGAGCAAGCCAAGGAGTATCAGCAACGTGCTCTGGACATTTACCTGGACAAGCTTGGCCCAGAACATGTTAACGTTGCAACAAGCTATAATAATTTAGCTTCGATTTACCAGCATTTAGGTGACTTTGAGCAAGCCAAGGAGTATCAGCAACGTGCTTTAGACATCCAGCTAAAGAAGCTAGGCTCGAAACATGTTAATGTTGCAAGAAGCTATAGTAACTTAGCTTCGATTTACCCGCATTTAGGTGACTTTGAGCAAGCCAAGGAGTATCAGCAACGTGCTTTAGACATCCAACTAAAGAAGCTAGGCTCGAAAGATGTCAATGTTGCAACAAGCTATGGTAACTTAGCTTTGATCTACCATGATTTAGGTATCTTTGAGCAAGCCAAGGAGTATCAGCAACGTGCTCTGGACATTGAACTGGACAAGCTTGGCCCGGAACATGTTAACGTTGCAACAAGCTATAATAATTTAGCTTCGATTTACCAGCATTTAGGTGACTTTGAGCAAGCCAAGGAGTATCAGCAACGTGCTTTAGACATCCAACTAAAGAAGCTAGGCTCGAAACATGTTAATGTTGCAAGAAGCTATAATAACTTAGCTTCGATTTACAGTCATTTAAGTGACTTTGAGCAAGCCAAGGAATATCAGCAACGTGCTCTGGACATTGACCTGGACAAGCTTGGCCCGGAACATGTTAACGTTGCAGGAAGCTATAATAATTTGGCTTCGATTTACCAGCATTTAGGTGACTTTGAGCAAGCCATGGAGTATCAGCAACGTGCTTTAGACATCCAACTAAAGAAGCTAGGCTCGAAAGATGTCAATGTTGCAACAAGCTATGGTAACTTAGCTTCGATTTACCAGCATTTAGGTGACTTTGAGCAAGCCGAGGAGTATCAGCAACGTGCTCTGGACATTGAACTGGACAAACTCGGCCCGGAACATGTTAATGTTGCAGGAAGCTATAATAACTTAGCTTTGATTTACCAGCATTTAGGTGACTTTGAGCAAGCCAAGGAGTATCAGCAACGTGCTCTGGACATTGAACTGGACAAGCTCGGCCCGGAACATGTTGATGTTGCAAAAAGCTATAATAATTTAGCTTCGATTTACAAGCATTTAGGTGACTTTGAGCAAGCCAAGGAGTATCAGCAACGTGCTCTGGACATTGCACTGGACAAACTCGGCCCGGAACATGTTAATGTTGCGTGTAGCTATAATAACTTAGCTTCGATTTACCAGCATTTAGGTGACTTTGAGCAAGCCAAGGAGTATCAGCAACGTGCTCTGGACATTGCACTGGACAAACTCGGCCCGGAACATTTTAATGTTGCAACAAGCTACAGTAACTTAGCTGGGATTTACAAGGATTTAGATGACTTTGAGCGAGCCAAGGAGTATCAGCAACGTGCTCTGGACATTGAACTGGACAAGCTCGGGCCGGAACATGTTAATGTTGCAACAAGCTATAATAACTTAGCTTTGATTTACAAGGATTTAGGTGACTTTGAGCAAGCCAAGGAGTATCAGCAACGTGCTCTGGACATTGCACTGGACAAGCTCGGCCCGGAACATTTTAAAGTTGCAACAAGCTACAGTAACTTAGCTTGGATTTACAAGGATTTAGGTGACTTTGAGCAAGCCAAGGAGTATCAGCAACGTGCTCTGGACATTGAACTGGACAAGCTCGGCCCGGAACATGTTAATGTTGCAAGAGGCTATAATAACTTAGCTTCGATTTACAAGCATTTAGGTGACTTCGAGCAAGCCATGGAGTATCAGCAACGTGGTCTGGACATTAGAGCAGACAAGCACTGGCTCAACAAAACACCAAATAAGGTACATGAAGGACTGCTAACAGACGCAAAAAACTTTATTATGGAAATTATTTTTCTTCTAGATAGATTTTACGCTGTCTTTAAGGTTTATCGCGTTGGTGTTGTGTTAAAATTTAAAAGGCTGAAGTTTTCAGGGTTTTTTTTCACAGCAGCATAAGTTGCGTCTTAAACTGCGAAGATCGTCTTTGCATTTTTTCTTCCGCAGTTCCAGTGTATGAAATTCATATAATCTTTATAAATGATTTTAAACCGATAAACTCCATAACGTTTTACATATATTAATCGTGGAATCGATATTTGGGACATTGGTAAGACATCTCTTAATTCAGGTTTGACTGTAACAGTTTCTGTTTACACTCTATTTCTACTTTCCGTATCTTCAAGTTTCTTCTAATGAAAAAAACCTGTTAGTCCTTGCAGATTACTCATGAAGATGAAAGGCATTTATTACAATCCAAGAAAGAAGATGATGACGATGAGGATGATGATAGAGACTGTAGTAAGGACGGTAAAGCAAAAATCATTGTTAAGTTAAAAATGTCTCCTCCTGCTAACTTTTAATGATTTTAATCAATTCAAGGGTGCGTTCCTTTAGAAAAAATCCGATAAGGTTTAAACGTTGCACAATATTACAGTCTTTGCACTTGACGCGACAAAGGGAACGTGAGTAAAAACGCGGAGATGGATTCTTCAGAGTTCCAAAAATATTTGTGTGAAACGCATGCAATAACGAAGAATGCTCGACAGGTGTAACTATTTTGGACCCATGCCCAAACAAACTCATTAATTGTGAATCTATAAATGCGGATTTAGATATAATCTATCACCAAATCTATTGGGAGTGTGTTTTATAGTTGTAGTAAAGAAAGGCAAAATCCGCGTTTGGATGATTGTCTCAAAGGAAAGTGGCGTAGGTCAAAAGGCAGCTACATCCAAAAAGAAATTTTCAGGCAAACACAATTTCCGATTTGGGGCTGCTTATTCGGACAAACTACAGATGGAGTTCAACACCACGATTTATTAAAGCAATTTTCAATTTTGCTAACCTCAAGATCCAAACATTGTTTACCTCCCATGGCGTCAAGGAGGCTTTCAGCCCAGGCAAACCCAGTACCAAATATCTACGTTAAATAAACGATTTCAAAGAGAATTAGGAGGTTTTACTGATCGCAGATACAATACATTAGGTGCGGTCACACTAGACTTTCCCCCCTAATATAAGCTCCCATTGGGGAAATAGCTTGGGTTGGGGTCACACTGGATAATTGATCACTGTCATGGTTGCGGTTATACAGTTATAAATTGGCCAAAGGGAAGAAAAAACGTGAACCGGGCAGTTTTGAGGTAAATGTTGTTGTAAACATTGAATCTCACATAATCGTATTAATAACACCCGCTTCACATTAATTAAACTTAGACAGAGAGATTCAGTCTTAATTTTGAGACTAAAAAGGACGACGTTGACTTTTTTTTAAAGAAAGATAAATTCTCGCTCAAAAGTCAAAAGTACGGGTTTACAAAAGTGTTTGCAGCGACTTCACAAGGAAATAATTCTTGAATACATGTAAAGAAAACTGACGAGTGTTTTGAGTTGCTCTTAAATTTATGTGAAATTGTAAAGTACAGAAAAACATTCACAGAAGCGCTCAAAATCCTGCTGAGGTTTCGCATTCCAGTTTGGCGCCAAGACGGATTCGGCACGTAAACAACACGTGATTTCTACTTTTTGGTACGTTTCAATCTCTTGTGATTGGTTGAGCCGCCTTAGGTTCTTATTCACCAATAGAACTTACTTCGGGAACTGTCATGGGTAATCCTTTTGTTTTGATTGATGTATCCATGGAAATTTCCCCGAGGCACTGAATTTCACCTTGGGAAAACTGGTCACACAAAAAGCCGCTTCCCCGTGGGCAATGGGTAAAATGGGTAATTTGGCCGCACCTATTTGAGGTCGCATAAAAAGGATATGTTATGGTAAACGTTTGACTTTCCTCGTATCTTGTGCATTATAAGCTTAATTACTCTTTTCTTTCACAGACAAAAGAGCTAAGAGAGACAAACACAATGCTGAGCAAATGGCTAAGAAAGGCTTAGATGCTGATAGTGATGTGTCATCTGAGGGAGATGGTTACCTGGATTCAAAGGAAGAGGATCACAGATCTGACAGCTTTTCATCTTTGGATGGTGAGATATTTTGATCCTTTGATCCCCAATATCTGTCTTTGTCTGCTGCTGTTGCTGTGATCTAGTCTGTTTTTAGCCACCCCCTCCCCCTCAAACATTATGGAGCTTACGCAAAGACGGTTTTGAACAACGCACGTCAACCAGAAGTAAGGCCTTTTCTCCTTCAATATGCCTTGATGCTTATAACAAATTTATATTGCTAAATTCTTTACTCGTATAGAGACGATCTGCACAACCACCGCCCAAGAACGGCAAAAAGTTCACTTCCGGTTGGTGTGCGTCGCTCTAAAACGCCTTTCCTTAAGCTCCCTAAGTTGTTTAAAGGGAGTGGTTAGCTATACACAGGCTACTGTGCCCCAGTTGCATCACCTTGCTTGTCGTTTTTTCTTCCTCTACCGTGCTTCTTCAGTTCTTTCTTTGCCTCTCCGCTACTTTCTTTCCGCTTGCTTTCATCGAGGGATGGCGCAGTGGCGAGAGCGCTCGCCTCCCACCAATGTGACCCAGGTTGAAATCCTTGCGTTGACGCCATATGTGGGTTGAGTTTGTTGTTGGTTCTCTTCTTTGCTCCGAGAGGTTTTTCTCCGGGTACTCCCGTTTTCCCCTCTCCTCAAAAATCAACATTTCCAAATTCCCATTCGACCAGGAATCAGGTAGACGAAGAACCACTTTGTGGATGTGCTACCTTCAAATCATTATTTATTTATTTATTTATCCCTGCATTACCATCATGTGTAACAGCTGTCGTTTCATTAGCCAATCAAGAAGCGGGAAATATTTAAGTTAAGTAACGTCTGTTATAAAGGGTACTACTGTATAATGGGCTCCTAATCATCTGCTGCAACTGCTCCAAAGATATGGAACGTCTTACTGGACTATATTAGGAAATGGACGAATTTCGATAAGTTTAAGAAACTTCTTAAAAAGACCTACTATTTTATAGAAGCGTACAGTGAGGTTCTTTTATTTTCTACTCTTATTTCCCTTTTTTCTCTCTTGCTCGTTTTTTGTTATGCTAAATTATTGATGTAGCAATTGAAAGTGTACATAATTTCAGTTATAATGCAGTAAGTAGTATAACTTTTGTTCTATATAGGTTTCATTTTTGTGTATGCGCATTTGATCGTGACCTATGTTAAAATGCGCTATAGAGGTATCAACTATTATTAGTAGTAGTATTACTATTTCTGTTACTATTACTATTACTTGTGTAATAAGGTCTTGAATGGGAGTATGTCACTGCTTTCTTTGCAAGGTTACAATTCACCACAGTACCTCTTGGATGCTCTCATCACTATCATCACCATCAATAACAACATCATCATCATCATTATTTTTGTTACTATTATCTTCATCGTAAAGACCTGTATTGCATTGTCTGGCTCATTATTTCTTTTTCATGAAAGCTACGGTCCTTAAAGATTTAATTCCATGTATGGAGAAAATTCGTTGCAGTTGACACTTCGTTCCTTGTTTTTATTTATCTCGTTGTCCTGTCGAGCACACAAGACAAATTCCTGGCCTTACTCTTTAAGTAAAAGAAAAGATGTAACATAAAGCATTTAAAACAAGCATTTAGTTTCCATCTTAAATTATACGACAACAACAATAGCGCTATCGTACTACTGTAACGGTTTTCACTACGTTTTCGCATAGCAGAAGATGCAACAACTTTGAAACTTGAAGATGACCTTGATGCAGAAGAGACATCAAGTGAAGATGAGGATGAATTACCACAAGAAGGACGTTGGCTAAACGACTTGTGGGAACGAGATGAAGAAAAGGAGTCCTGGGACGAGGACGAGGACGAGGACGAGGACGAGGACGAGAATGAGGACGAGGACGAGAATGAGGACGAGGAAGAGGACGAGGACTCGAACGTGGACGAGCACGGGCATGAGGGCGACGCCGACGACGACGACGAGGATGAGGACGCGAGCGAGGATGAGTACGAGCATGAGAGCGACGAGGACCAGGACGACGAGGACTCGAACGAGGACTCGAACGAGGACGACCACAAGGAAGAGGGCGATGACGACTACGACGACGAGGACGAGGACGCGAACGAGAATGAGCACGAGCATGAGGACGACGACGACGACGAGGATGAGGACGAGGACTCGAAGAAGGACGAGCACGAGCATGAGGGCGACGAGGACCGGGATGAAATGAAGAGAACGTCTGCGTTGTTTTTACAAGGTTAGAAATAATGGCAGCTTGATAAGACTTATAAGATATAGAGCATCGTAAGTCAAATCCAAGCATAGAACACTGCTGTGGCAAATCATCATCATTGCTGTCAGCCCGATGCTACTAAGAATGATGGACTTAAGTCTATTGGGTTCATCAGAGTTTGATCGGTCGTTAGCACTCATCTGACAACGGTCGAGATCGATGTTTCTCCTTTTCATGTTTCTCTTAGCAACGTCTTTGAACCTTAACCTTGGGGTCCCTTGATTACGCATTCTCAAACAGAGCTGAGAGTATAATAGCTGCGTTGGATTATCCATCCTACGCACGTGACCAGAGACTCCCTGTGAATGTAGCCCCACCAACCGGGGGTGAAATATCTATTTTACGCAGTCTGTGGATGAAATCTTATGGAGTAACCATTTATTTAATAAAGCCTATTCAGCAAGAACTTTTACTATGTCGGATTTTGTTGTATTTAATCCTTATCAGGTGTGTAAGCAATTTTTGAATGAACTGTTCCCTTTCTTTTTCAGGAAAAGCTCAGAAGCGTCCAACAGGTGCCGGTAAAAGAGGACTTTTCAGCGAAGAGGAACTTCCGGAAAGCAAAAGACCTCGTGTATCCCCGGCACCTTTCTCGGGTGGGTTGGGAGAAGGTTCAGGAACAAGTAGCCAATTCTAATAACCGGTAATGAAAAGAGCCCTCAGGGAAGTAAGAAAGTACCTCACAAGTAAGCCCATGACCTGTAAGGTCCTTTTTCAAAAACCTTCAATAGCAACCGGAACAGGACTGTCTACTAATGTCACCATGGAAAAGCTTGCTGCTATTTTGACGAAGATACTATGAGAGCAGAAGGCCATCAAAGGGAATCTTTATCTTTCGCTGAGATAACAGAGCTTAGATCTGCATGCTGATCATTTCTGGATTCAAAGATAACCAACGGACTTGCTTTCGATCATTTAGCAAGAATATTTTTAAGGTAGCACTTGCAAAATGCACTTTGTAGTAATTACCGGGATATGATTAACAAACAGAAAAAGATTTCCGTTCCACATTGGATGGATACTGGATACGTCAAATTGTCAAACCTTTTCTCTGAATTGCCAAACTGGATTTTTAACAGCACGTAAATGATGGAAAAGGATAATGTTTCAATTTAAATATACATGGGTTGATTTAGGGGTGGTCTGAGGAGGTCGCGCCCTCTTTTTTTCTTTGAAAATTTGCGATTTTTTCTCGAAGAATTCTCAGTAATGTATAGCTTGCAATTGTCCAGCAGATCATTCCCTACCCACTTTCTGAATTTTCTATACCCCCTTGTAATGTAAGCTTTCAGTTTTTGTTAGTATGATGTTGAAGTTGTTCATTTAAAACTCCATTTTCTTAATAGATTTACTAATAATATTGTAAACTTAAGACCACACCATTTTCAACATGAGATTTTATAGGTCTGCAAGGGACTGTCCACCATGATGTTGTGAAGAATTTTGTAGGTTGTTATGAAGATTTTTGTCATTTGGTATTTACTTAGATGATTTTTTGTTTGCGCTTGAAGATTCACTCGTGCTTAGCAAGAGTCTCGTTATAATTAGGTTTGTATATCAAGGTTAATCCATAATTGTATAGACAGGTTTTGGAATTTTATTACCTTAAAAGGGGTTTCTGTAACATAATAGTATCATTTATTAAATTTGAGTGTCAGTCCTTGAAGTGAGCACGTTTTTGGGTTATAGCTGAATATGTTTGTTACCTACATCAGAGTTCCTATTTTGTTTAAGTTAGAGCCTCGTGGGTTTAGTTTTTAGAAAGTGCGTTCATAACTCGGCTCATGGTCAGCAAGAAAAAAATTCACTTTATATGCACGAGTGTCAACGCATTTAGCGCGAATTAAGTACTAATTGGGGACACTATTTTGGCTCCAACTGGAGACTATCCTGGGATACCCGGGGGCGGTCAGTTGAGTCGGAAAAAACGGCAGTGGCCAAAAATAGACCCCATCTTAGTCACTTTTGGGCAAATGAAATTTTGTCGATCCCACCATAGTTACGGCGATGTTACACGGAACGATTCGCAACGACGGTTTTTAGCGCAACACAGCATTACAACATTGTTGCGACATTATTTTGAATGGTTGAAACACTGTTCCAACATTGCTACGCTGTGTTGCGCTAAAAATCATCGTTGCGAATCGTCCCGTGTAACATCACCTTTACTTTCTATTTATGTATCTACAGTACTTTATAATGAATGAAGAATACTTCACTTTTCACCTACAGTACAAACATTCTGATACGTTTGCTAACCGTAACTGTGAAGAACTTTTTTTACCCCCAAAATCCGAAAATGTGCGGCCCCATTCTAGTAAAACTCCAATGAAAATGCGACCCCATTACGGTCAATCCAGAGGTGAAAATGCGACCCCATCCCGCGGTGCATCCCCATTAGCCTCTTATGAGGAAGTACCCCCCCCCCCACCGGAATGACCTATACCGGCGGACTGAGAAAGTACATTTCTGTCATTAGATTCCCTGTGATAATAAAAATACTTTTCTGTTCTGAAAATGGAACACCTGCCTCCTTCTCCGCTAAAGCCCTGCCATTCGGCTCCGTTTTCTCGTCGCCATATTGAAAAACGAAAAAAACCTGCCAGGGAACTGTCAGGGGACAAACCTAGAATCCCTGGAATCCGGCCTGAATAACATCTACCCCAGGTCTTTCCACAGTGTTGTTTGGAAAGAAAAAAAAATTAACTCATTAGAATTCTCCACTGTCAAAATTGGCTCTCCCTTTATAATAGTAAATTCAACATGGTTTCCAAAAAGCTGGCACAATCCCAGCGGGGGAGGGGGTGGTACTCAACAAGTTTCAATATTTATAGATCCCGCCCTACCTCTAACCCCCTGGCCTTTAATAAATCATTTTACATTGTACATTTACATTGTATTGAAAAATGGTATCCCTTTATTTTATCAAGTTATACACTTCAACCAGAAGTAATCGGCTTCTGCTTCAACTAGTGAAATCCCTGTACTTTTTCATATACTTGAAGCAGTAGCCCTTTAGGGCGTAGCCCCAGGCCCCTCTATAGGGTCATTATATAGGGAGTATCCCCACTCCCCGGGGTCACAATAGCTCTCTTCTTAAAACACAGTTTGAAGAATATTTCTTCCAAGCATTTTTGGTTTGTTAGAATTGAATGGTCTATGAGTGCAAGATAATTGGGGCAATCTTCTTGGTTGTTAAAGACCTCCATCGGGAGAAAAACACAAAAGTGAAAAACTTAGCGTACCTCCCTTTGTGCCATCCGGGATAAATGTGCCCCACACACCAACAACCAAATGCTCTTGTACCCCTCGCCGCTTTAAACGTCAATTTATTAGCAGAACAAATTTCGAACGTTTTAAAACATATTAAACAAAAGATATTCGGCAGGGTACCAGGCTCCAGTATTCGGTCTTTTCGCTCCGTGTCTTTCCCTGCCCCTCCCCTGCTAACAAACACCTGAAAATGAGTGACCTTGGGTGAACCTTGCTGTCGGTACATGATGGCGAACCAAGTGATTAGGGCTCTGTTCGTATACAGTTTGGCTTTGTTTTATGGCTTTATGGTATGTTTTTTTCTGTTTTTGAGTGCTATTAGGAACCTTGAAATACCGAGAAGAGGAAAGCGACGAGAAAAACGTAAGTAACGATCGGTAAATTTGCACCGGTGCAAACTCGGCCTGGTCGATTCATCTTGTCTGTTGTGCTTTGTATCTTTAGTTAATTCGGTCATCTTTTTGCGTTTAATAGTGCTCACTACAGCAGGGACTCTTCGAAACATTAGCTTTACATCAATTAATGAGAAAGCTGGCAAAATTGCTTTCCCATCCAGAGCATACTATTTTTAAAGCGGCACGCAGAGAAGAAAGCGAACTGTTTGCTAAGCTAAAGCTTATGTGTAAGCTCACTTTGGGCGACTAAAAACTGGTTTTCCTAATGACCATAAAAAAACCCATGTCATTATTTTCTCTGTGATGATTAGTTACTGGTTATTTTATATTTTTACAGTCAAACCAGGTCA
Source organism: Porites lobata (assembly GCA_942486035.1). Classification (NCBI taxonomy): domain Eukaryota; kingdom Metazoa; phylum Cnidaria; class Anthozoa; order Scleractinia; family Poritidae; genus Porites; species Porites lobata. Next base: position 585,082 of record CALNXK010000223.1, read on the forward strand.
AGCGTTCCCGTCGCTAACGAACTAATGAATTCATTCACGGAAAAATGATTTCGTTTGTTGATTCAATAATCCATTCATAAAATGAACAATCCAATAGTCATATTTAGCCTCGATTCCATAATCGAATGTTGATTCGATTACTGTTTTTTGAAAAATTATCCTTTCCACAAGTTGACCTCAGAATTTTGTTTTTTCCTCTTTTTTTTCTGAGAGTCGAGTGCTGGCGAGTTCTGAAGTTCAAACCCAAACAAACTGTTACATGTACGCCAGTTTGCTGCCAATAATCAGTGCAACAGACCTAGGCCTGACCTCTTAGAAAACACGACGGTCAAACTGAGGTCAGTGTACGGCGGTGATTGGTGGATTTCGATCCTCGGCCTTTGTCAGTTTCTTTGCGTTTGCGGTCTGTCTATTCAGCTGTTATTTTGATTAAAGGCAATGAAAAACGCAATCGTAAACGGCAGGAAAAGGGAAGCAAATACGATTGAACACAACAGACAAGAATAAAGAACAGGTAGATTTTGTTCATAAACCAAATCAACATTTGATTATTGAATCGAGGTACAATTTGACCGTTGGATTATTCATTTTATGAATGGATTATTGAATCAACAAACGAAATCATTTTTCCATTAATGAATTCATTAGTTTGTTAGCGACGGGAACGCTTGACCTGGTTTGACTGTAATACCACTCTTTGTTTTCGATTCATTGACTGTCCAAAGAACTGCTATGAAGGACGCCATGTGAATAAACAAATCGAACTAGTAAACACAAGTGAAATACTTTTTTACTATGCGTAACCGTGAAATGTTATTCCCTGTATTTGAACAGTGACTTCTGCTATTGCAGGATAACGTGCCAATCAATTTGAAACTTCACCATCCAACACCCCAACCCCCACCCCCGCCAGGGCAACCTCTGGGGCATTTGAACTTTTTAAAGGGACAGGTTCACGGTATTGTGCATTTGCAAGTCTGACAGTACCTGATTGTTTTTTTAAAAACCAATCGGAAGCAAGTTGGATGCACGCAGGGAAATTTACGCAGGAGTATTTCTGGAGGTTTGGTTCGATTTTATGTTTCCCCATAATTCATATTCTTTGCTATTCCTCAGATATGTCTTGCAGCCAGTAAGAATAAGATTTACAGCCCTGTCCTGCTCTGAAACAAACATTTACCTACGTGTATTTTTATGAGGTCTTTTACATACTCATGCTAACAAAGCAGTCACCAATTGGCAAACAAAATTTGTAAACAAACCTAAATAATAATTAATTAAAAATTTTTAATGTGCCTTTTCCTTGCCTTTTTCCACCTTTTCCAAAAAACCTTTTATTACTGATCTCTGTGTTTGCCCTATATAAACCTAGAAATACCTGCAAATAGCACCTGACCAATGACAAAAACACAGCGAATGAGTATAAAGATTTTCCTAAATTGAGCTTAAATTTCAATTGCTTATCAGCAAATGAACAGATAGATCAGCTAAGCTTCTCTATCTCCAAAGACTCTTGAGAACGTTGTGTTGCTGGGTGCCTGTGATGTCGCTTCCGAGACTCCATTCACAAAATTGATTCTGAAAACAAAACAACACTCACCAGTACTTTAGAAATAGCAGACTTTACTTGCTTACGTAGAGCTATGGATGAGCAAATTTAAAGGCAGATTCCTGGATTCCTTGGATTTGCAGTTGATGTCTTCTTTGTATTTAGTGTTGGCCTGTATGTTTTATTCTGCACGCGGTTACGACACACATCAAACTGTAAAGATAGGCCTGGTCAATGCAGTGTTCAAATACCACACTACTGCATGGCAAGCGTTTGAAGGGAAAAGGGACTTTGGGCGGGAGAGAAATGCGAAAGGCGGAGGGGGGGTGAGGAGGGAGGGTGGGAAAGGCCTGCAAGGAGGCCATTATTTTTGTGTTATAAACATCCACCAGAGAAATGTTAAAATCCTAATAGGTCAGTTTTCAAAACATGTCAATCACGGCCTTGATACTTAATCCGATTGGTTGAAATTAACATCACGGCCGATCTTTCAGTAATCATTTAAAAATATGTTGTTTGTGAAGTGTAATGAGATTTCTGTACAGAATTCATTGTTAGAATTACAAACTGAAGGCATCAATTTCAGCTTGAAACGAGAATAGAAGAAAGCAGTTTTCTTGCTTTCTTCTATTATTTAATGAACCATATAAAGGAAAAGACCTGTCAGCTAGATGAGTTTTACTGACTGTTTTTGAGAAGTCTCCCAATGGCTTGTTTTACTCACTAGAAGAAAGAAAGGAAAAATCATGCTGCCTGTGTTTGTTATCTGCTGTTTGACCACAAGTGCCTGTCATATGGGCTATGCCTTATCAATGAATCTGAAGTTAACAACTGCTAAAGGATTCTGCTTTGCATATTCATGCTTTGTGTATATGAATTGTTTATTTATTTATTTATTTTTTCTTTTTAACTGTAAATATTTAACAATTTCTGGACAAGGTTGAGCAAAATATTCTAATTTGTCTGTGGCGAGCAGATCAATTATTTGCCAAAACCGAAGGCTGAAGCAAATAATTGATCTGCGAGACACTGACAAATCACGATATTTTGTGATAACCAAGTTCAATAATTGTTTTATCATTCGATCACTGAGTTTGTTTTTTTTAATGAATATCCTTTTCATTTGCCATTTTCATGCAAGAGCGATCGCAAGAAGGAGAAAAGCACGGTTTCCTTTTCGCATGAGCAGAATATTATTTGCAGCCAAATACAATTGGACAGCATTGTGCATGAGCAGACCATTATTTGTAGGCAGTTATTTGTCGGCCAATGAAAAGAGAGAAGAATTTGCTTCGAATGATAATTGATTTTATTGCTGTACATATATATCTTTATACTTCATAGGTTACCAATTAGCTTCATAGCTAAAGTACCTGACACTTAAATAGAGTTTATTATTATTATTATTATTATATTTATAATTATTCATTAATGAAATTTTCATGGGGGTTATATGCTTGACCTGGCTTGACTGTTAAAGAGTTGATGTTTTCATTTCTCTACAGCTCCTTCGTGCCTTCTTGACCCTGAGCTTGGTGAACACCATTTCCTGAGAACAGCATCAAATATCAGGATCCATTATGTTGCTAAAGGAGACACAGGGAAACCACTTATGCTGTGTATACATGGGTTCCCTGAGGTAATGTACGCATGTTGCTTATGTTTTATTATTTTTACTGTCATGGCAGCAGATGTTTTTGTAAACCAAAGCCATGAAAAAGTTTAAATCATCCTGCCATCTGGATCTAGAAGTACAAGGGTTTGTTATTTGATCATTAAATTTTATTAATGAAGTTTACCATACCCTAAGAGAAACAAAAAAACGCCTTGAGAGGACTCACTCCAAAACATCAGTTAAAAAAAATTAGAATAGAAATAGTAATTAGTCAAAAGCAGCAACAAAGCAAAGAAGATATTTAAGGAATGCTAACAAATGGAACGTACATATTTAGGTATTTTAAAATATCTTCAATTCAGATATAAAGGACTGGACATGACAAAATAAATCATTATTTTGCTTCAGAGGCAGTTATAATTTGTGCTTTAGACACAGAAGACCACCTTTTAGTAAGGGCTAACAAGCTAGGGTAAACATGCAAATAAAAGTTGCCTGATGATTGCTTGGCAAGAGACATGAAACTCTGAGTATAGCAATAAATGTTCAAGATTTAATCCAGTTCCATCAGTCTACTTGTAAGTATATTTTGTAATTTATTGGCAGATGTAGTGCCATTTTTTCATGGAAATACTGTTAATAAACCATTATTACAATATTATTATAATTATAATTATATTTATTATTATTATTATTATTATTATTATTATTATTAATACAAAGAAGTTAAATATATAATAATGAGTAACTTAGAAAATATTATGCATTGAAAACCACTGACCCTGTTTTAAAATCACTTTGCAGTTTTGATATTCCTGGCGATATCAGCTGATAGCTTTTAGTGATAATTTCAGGATGGTTGCTGTGGATTTGAGGTACTGTAAAAAGTATAGAATGATTTGTAAAATACAAATTGCAAGTAGCCAAACTGTGTTATGCACAGCTGCTACATCTGTAAAACGTACCTGAGTAATTAAGTTACACAACAAAATGTGGGATTTTCGTCCAGTTAGCTAACTTATTTTTGGCATCCTTGAGACTGACAGAAATTATAGCTCAGTCACGTGGCAATTTAATTCAAAACTGTTGAATATGACCATCCCCTATCTCATTCTCAGCAGTTTATTTTGATTTCATGAAAAACAAAATTACAGAATTTTTAAAAAGCTAAATCTTACAGCAGTATTTTGTATTTAAGGGGCTATGGTGAAAGTGACAGTCCTAAAGGGTAAGAACACTACAAGACGTCATTATTGGTTAACGACATTAAAGAAATTGTAAGTGCACTTACATGTATTGCTGAAACAACAGACTGAGTGAAGAAAATATAAAGACGTTTAATCCTCTGTATGCACCTCGTGAACTTTGTTATAAAATATTTTGTAGATTCAAAGGACACTTTTAAATTAATCATCATAGTCTAGAAGATTTTGTAAAAAGATCACAAATGCAAAAAAACAAAGAAACAAAACAAAAATTAAATAAATAAGAAGAATAAAATTTTTTCTTCAATGTCTGTACAGCTTTGAGTACATGTTGTCCAATCCAGAAATAAGGGCTATAATATTTTATATTATACTGTGTTGCAAAGGAGGTCATCAGAGTTTTCTTGCAGCTGGTAAAAGAAGATTTTTATTTTTTTTTTATATCAATACCCGTAATGTATAGGATTGATAATGTGAGCTCAGAAAAGATATTAATACAATTTATTAATTTATTTACAGATTGAGGCACTTGATTACAAATCTTGCACTTTGCTGAGTCATGACTGGGGTGGAGCTTTGGCATGGTAAGGTGGCCACAGACCATAATATAATCTCACAGACACTTGTCCATTAGACAGAAGTTATCAAGCCAATTCCTCTAACTCATGCTTGTGGATGCCATCTTTCTGAGTGATAGTAATGACCCTTCTTGAGAAGTGTTGATATACCGGTAACCTGTCAATTCTGAACAAACAGAAGGTATACCAGGAGCTGGTATACCAGAACAAGTCTTGTAAACAAATGATTACAGGCTCTGCCACCCTTCCCCACTCCAGTTTCCTTCTGTTTTATTTTCGTGTTCGGGCTTTCTCAATTTTGCTGACCTGACTATCTCGGAGCCTGAAACAGGCTAGCCTCCCACGCAGATATTCTTAGGGGTTCATTACGTGTTCCTGCCCCACTAACCTCTGATAAACCCCTAAGAACGTGTACGTGGGAGGCTAGGAATAGCTACTGCAGTGAAGGCATGGTATTAGGGCAAGCAAGAACTTAGTATGTCCAGCAGTCATATTATCCTTGATTTTAAAAGCATAAGAGAGTTGGGAATGGTACAGAGTTCAATCAATAGCGGAGTCATAAAGCAAACAAAATCTTCCATTCAGGGCTTATTTGTGAGGGATAGCGGGGTATCTGCAATTTTAGTTGGTGGGGAATGTGAACTACCTTTGGTTCTATTTTTTGTTCATTCTGTGAAAGAATGAAAGAACTAGGATGGTTATATGCTTGTGAAAGCTGAGGGAAATACCCATGCAGCTGCCAGCCCTTTGTGACAGCCCAAACTGATTGAGAATTCAAGGCTTAAGTGTATATTCAGTGTGCAAAGAAAGAAGTGTCCGATAGCCCGGGGCTACCGCTAGTGGAGTTTGCTATCGGGTGAGTGATTCTGTTTTTAACTTGCGTGATGGGCAAGTGATGTTAACAATAACAATACCAGTACTTCAATGACCACTGAAGTTCATTTAGCGTAATCTACATGTAGCTGCGGGAAAAATAGCCTCAAATACGCTAGATATTTTTTGTAATTAGAATGTGTAGCATTAAAAACAGAGAGGGATGTTTCTGTGCGGGGTATCATGGTTGTAAAACCCCGTCATACTTCATTATAATCTTCATCACATTCATTCATTTATTTACTTATTTATCTATTTTATTTATTTATTTTTTGGCTGCTTGGATTATTCATAGAGGTCTAGTGGAACCAGGCAGCCAGTTGATAATGGTAATAATACTGAGTGGAGTCCAATTTGGTCTGTAATCATACGAGTGATAAACAAAATCAGACGACCGCGTAGCGGGAGTCCGAGGTGCTTAATCACGAGTAGAGTAAAGACGCGGCGGTCGCATAGCGCGGGAAAATTCCATGACTTGCTTCCCTATGTGGCCGGTTACAGAGCCGGAAGTGACGTAGAATTAACGAAACTGACTCATCACCAAGCCACTTAACGAAGCAGTAATCGAGGTGATTACGATTATCCAAAGAGAGGCTATTGTAAGTCAAATGCAACAAAGGGGATTGCTCTGGCCAATCAAATGAGAGGCAACTAATTAAATGAACCAATCAAAATACAGAGTAAAGACTTGGAGGTGGCAAAGCGCGGAAAATACTATGACTTGTTTCACTTTTAGTTGCTTGACACGTGGCCGGTCACAGCGTTGAGGCGGGAAATTTGCCTTAAGTGCGAAATAACTTAAATGCTAACTGGTGAACAAATTGTTTATCTTGAGAGTGTTTTCCTTGTATATGATCTGAAATATATGTTGTGTTTGTAAAGGTGACAAGAATAAAAAGAAAAAGTCTGGGAGTGGCTCCAGTACCTCTTCTAATAGCGGTTCATCGACCCCAACGATTGCTACAGACGGCGCTGCTAATACCATTGCTGCCGCTGCTACAAAGCTGAGTCAGGACAGACCAGGGACTCCCTGTAAGTATATCCCCACTATTTTCCGGGTACGTAGATGAAATTGTACGGAGTGACCGTATAAATGAAACCTATTTAGCAAAACCTTCGTCAGGTACTATTTCTTTCACAGTATTTTACAAACTAGCATTTTGGATGTTGTTCCATTTGTTCCCGATCAGCTTCATGTTCCCCGTGTTGAAACAATTTTTTAAATTGTCTGGGTTTTTGTAGCAAAATCAAAGAAGCGCTCAGCAAAAGCAAGTAAAAAAGATACCCCAGGCGAAGAGGGAAGTCCGGCAAGCAAAAAACCTCGTGTATCCCCGGCACCTTCCGCGGGAGGGGCAGGAGGAGGCTCAAGAACAAGCACCCCAACACCGACCGGTGGTGAGGAAGGCCCTCAGGGAATCACTGAGGAAGGCATGAGAAGGTACCTAACAAGAAAGCCCATGACCAGCAAGGACCTTTTGCAAAAGTTCAAGAGCAAACGAACGGGCCTGTCAAATGATGAGACGGTGAAAAAGCTTGCTGCTATTGTTAGAAATATACAGCCCGAACAGAAAACCATCAAAGGGAAACTTTATCTGTCGCTTAAACCACAGAGCTGAGGTGTGCGCGAGAGAAGGTCTCTTGTTTCGTCCCATTCTCGCTTAAGGTGGCTCCGTAATTAATACAAGAGCGTTTAGCTGTGACAAATTTTCCGTCATAACTTTTTCGATTTTAACGCGATGGCTGCGAAACTTTGCAAAGAACAACATATATCATTCGGCAATAATACGAAATATTCCGATTTCATTGATGGTAAATATTTCTTGAGAAATTAGCGCTTAAAAGGACCCTAATGTTCAAAGAAAATCGCGTCTAGTAAAAAATTTTGCTGATATTTTTTACTGAAATTTCTGGTATCGGCTTTAATTGATATAATAAATATGCCAGAGGAATTTCAGAAAAATCGTTGGAGCAGAAGTCCGTAACTAAAAGTCGCTCAAAATTCAGCTGCGAAATTGTTTTGGAATTTCAAAAATAAATTACTATCAGGAAGAAGGAGACACCAGTTTGAATTTTCGGGACAAGTAAATTCAATGTTTGCTAATTCTTAAAACAAAAGCCGATTGCCTATCGTGCTATTCTTTAAAAGGTACTTTTCAGTTTTAGAAGCACTATAAATTGCTCCAAACCTTGCTCTGAAGTAGAATGACTTGTTCCTCGACATTTTTAAAATATCCCTTGGCAGTTTTGGTTCAAACTCCTGCTACATACATTTTGATGTATTGCAATGCATCCTCAACGGCTTTTCTTGCTGTACGTTGTTTCCAATTCAGGAAAAAGGTATTGGGATTGTAAGCTACCTTGTATCGAACCTCAGATAGAACTGTCCAGCGCCTTTGTTTATGACCAGAAAATGAGCACGTGCGGTAGCTCTGCGAGGAATTCGCACCTCAGCCAGGGGGGACGAATGATAATGATACCCATGTCTGTGAACCGATCTGTATAAACATGTATTGCAGAGCAAAACATAATAATCAAGAAAAAATACCCATTCATTGAAGGAAGGAGTGACAAAAATTTCAGAGTTGTAAATTTATTCACGGGCAGTATTTTTGCGATAATTTTATTTTGCACTGTGATGTTATTCGGTTCACAGGCATGGTCATCATTGTCGTTCGTCCCCCCTGGGTGAGGTGCGAATTCCTCGCAGAACTGCCGCTCGTGCTCATTTTGTAGTCATAAACAAAGGTGCTGGATAGTTCTATCTGAGCTCTGATACGAGGTAGCGTCCAATCTCAATACTTTTTTCCTGAGTTGGAAGCAACGAACAGCAGTAAAAGTCGTTGAAAATGAATTGCAATACATCAAAATGTATGCAGCAGGAGTTTGAGCCAAAACTGCAAAGGGATATTTTAAAAATGTCGAAGAACAAGTCATTCTACTTCAGAGCAAGGTTTGGAGCAATTTATGGTGCTTCTAAAACTAAAAAGTACCTTTTAAAGAATAGCACGATAGGCAATCGGCTTTTGTTTTAAGAATTAGCAAACATTGAATTTACTTGTCCCGAAAATTCAAACTGGTGTCTCCTTCTTCCTGATAGTAATTTATTTTTGAAATTCCAAAACAATTTCGCAGCTGAATTTTGAGCGACTTTTAGTTACGGACTTCTGCTCCAACGATTTTTCTGAAATTCCTCTGGCATATTTATTATATCAATTAAAGCCGATACCAGAAATTTCAGTAAAAAATATCAGCAAAATTTTTTACTAGACGCGATTTTCTTTGAACATTAGGGTCCTTTTAAGCGCTAATTTCTCAAGAAATATTTACCATCAATGAAATCGGAATATTTCGTATTATTGCCGAATGATATATGTTGTTCTTTGCAAAGTTTCGCAGTCATCGCGTTAAGAACCAAAAAGTTATGACGGAAAATTTGTCACAGCAAAATGCTCTTGTATTAATTACGGAGCCACCTTAATCTTCACGTGCGCGCCTGATTAAGTCGCTTTAATAATAGATCTTTTTACCTTGGGTTGTGTGTTAACCCATTCTTAGTTTAGTCAAAAAACATCAGCGTTAATTGCAAGTTATGCGTCATTACTACCAATAGAGGCCAGCATCTATGTAAATTCATTGGACCAAAAGAAAGTGTTTACACAAGAAAAGATCTCAACTACCACAAGAATTGCTTGGAAGACCAACATGGCCGCCATTTTATTGTAACCAATATGGCTTCCGTGGCGTCACGTGAAACGTTCTATTACGCATGCGCTTTCTAGCCAAAAATCCGCGTCGCATGCGCAGTGAGTTTATCTTGAGCCAGTACAGTCAAACCCCGTTGTCCGTATTAAGTGGGTTGAATTTAGAGAAAATGTAAGAACTTTCTTTCCCCAGGGACAAAGCAAACTGTCTGTAATAACGAGGTATCCGTAAAGTGAGGTTTGACTGTACAAGTTCCTGATCTTATCCCGGTACAGATAACGACTGAAGAGGATCCCCTACCAAAACACCTTTTAGACTGTTCACAGTTCCCTATTCTACCGTACGATTGTCGATATCGTGCACCTATCATTACGGGCGGCCATCTTGCTTTTATGGGCGTCCCCCACTCCCTAAGTGTAATTGATCGTCATTCCCAGGTTAGACTCGGTAAATAGGCGACTGTGAACAGTTCATAAACCTTTCCGCATTCCATTGTTCCATTCCAATGAAACAAGCTTGGGATTAAATTTCATACAAATCACTGTATTTTGTCAGTACACCTCTTAGACTGGAAAACGGTCGTACTTTTTCTCAAAATCAGTTTTGCAAGGTGCGAATCGCTGGGCTGATCGATATTTGCGTGCTAAGCACGTGGGCTTCACACGCCCATGGGGCGTGTGTCTCTCTCCAGTCTCACTCTCCGTTTGCACCCTCACTCCAGACCTTTCCTATTCGCGAGCGCGTTCGCGTGCATCCGCGTGTATATGTATGCGTAATTTATGGCGACACAAAAGATAAATTCTGGGATTGCCTGATCTGAAAGCAAAACATTCAAGCTAAAAAGGTCTCTTCTAGGCACAAGTTGGTAATTTCCTTCAAAGGAATGGGGGAGAGATCTATCTATATCTTTAAGTCGTGCCACAGGTCTACCATCCGAAATGTTCAAGGCATCATGATGTCACGCGCGCTATTTAATCTCATACCGGTCATGCGGGTATCTTGTCTACACACCTCATGCTTAGTAGATTTCTGTTAGTCTTTAAGATGTCAGTACTCGATATAATTAGAGAAACTGCCTCGTTCCTAGCGTCTGAAGTGTGTTTGGAAAACGGAAAACGCGACTGCGAGCGATAGTATCGCTCAGTGGACCATGGGAACGTTTAGCGTTGACGCAAAGGACTCTGGGAAGGGTAAGCGAGAAAGTGTCTTAGTGGCCTGCCTACTCGTAAAATACTAAATAACAGCAAGACAAACCGTTGTGAATCAAAACCACGATAATTTGCCAATAAAAATAAATCCCTTATTGACCAAGCTTGTTCGGTCAAGATAGCTGGATTCGCCTTGCACATCTCCCATAATGCACCTTATTTGCCCCCAATTCATTTCTCCTGGATATTACAGCCGTCCCAAGGGAAATTGAGAATAGTACTTACGGAAAATTTTGGGGGGCAAAGAAGGTGCATTATGGGAGATGTGCAAGTGGTGTATATTGGCGTCGATGTTCTTTTTTTCATTGGCCCCGACTTCGTATCGGTAAACAACATGCAAGACTTGCGACAAGTCGACCTCTCATAAGTTCTTAAAAGTGAGCGAAGACGAGCTTCAATGCATGAAGTCGCGCAGCGACCGAGCGAACGACGAAGTCTCGTGGCATAACGAACCAAGAAAAAAAAGGACTTTTAGAAACTCTAACAAAATGCAAAAAAAAAAAAAAACGAATTTGGTCATATATCCAGTCATATTGACCACCTCACGCTTAGTCAGTAATGCATATTTGAAAGGAATAATAATGAAAATAAAAATAGTCGTCACGCCTTAAAACATTCCGCTTTCGGTTTGACAGCCTGTTTCCCTTCGTCATTCCAGCGGAAGCTCAGTGGTAAAGACTTGGTATCTTCGAAATTTGCTGCCTGAGTCAGGAGTTCCAAACGGTAAGAAAATGCAATAAGCAGCCGTGTTTCTCCACGCGGTCAAAAAACCGTTTTCTTTGTATAAAATGGCATGTTCAGTTACGTGGTAGTATTGAATGACGCGGGAAGCTTCCTTCGTTGTGGCTTATTCAAATTATGAAACTGTTCAAAAGAACGTCGAACGGAGACTTTCGCAGCAAATGGTAAGGAATGATAGCATTTTTGTGACGATTTTTGACTGTTTGGGTTCATTATTCAAGTTGCCGAAGTAAGCTCTGGTTTTGGAACGGTCTGGAAGCAAAATGAAGTGAAAACAAGCTTCGGCCTGCGGTAAAAGTTACCAACGTAGAGCCAGTATAAAAGAACTATTGCGCACTTAGATTAAGTGTGCTTGAAGTAACTTATAGACGTTAACTCTCTTTAGATGTTTGTGAAACTTCTCAAAAAGAAAACAAAAGCCATAAGCTTTATGTTCTGATCGTTCATTTACCGTCGTAACTCTATAATCTTCATCGACAGTCTCTACAGATGAAGCATGACGGACTGTTTTGCATAGTTATGCCGAACAAATATTCGACCTTAGTTTAGTTAGTGAAGATGTGCGCGAGAAAGCGCTTTCATCCGTCGCGCGTGTCTCGCGCTCCACGCACGCGTCGTGCCAAAAAAATAGCGGCTATTCTGCAGGCTGCAAATAAAGAAGTGGCGGTAAAATAGGGAGAAAAAATTAAAGGTGATCTAATGAAAAGGGCATAAAATTAGCCCTACTACAGTCGAACCTCTCTTATACCCAAGGGACAGAGCGAAGTGTCCGTAATAGAGAGGTGTCCGTATTGGAGGGGTGTCCGTACCGAGAGGTTCGACTGTAGTTACCGAGACTTTCGAGAAACTGGCCCCCCTCTAAAATGCATAACCACTTGCCAGAGCTGGTTCTAAACGTTATACTCGGTTTTGGGAACCCATTACCTCGTCCAAGTGAATTCAAGCTATTTTTGAGCCTTTTTTTATCTTCACTTAGTAGTATCTGACACTGAATAAGTTTGGACTGATTTGTTTAGATTTCTGGGAAACTGCCCACCTACCCTTCCCCTAAGCCATCATTTTGCGCTAAGTGAGAAGTAAGTGTTAATGTTAGCTTAGGGGAGGGGTAGGTGGGCAGTTTCCCAGAAACCTAAATTGGTCCATAAGTTTTTTTAGGCAAAAATACGTTTATACACTCTTGTGGTTCCATTGAAAACGGTACCCGTTTTGAGACTCTAATGGACAAAATCCGTTTTCATGGACCAAAACGGCTAAAAAAAACCATACCACTTGTGGTACACACCTATATAGCTTATAAAGGGTATAACTCCCGAGTATCAGAAACACTTGTGAAGGCAAAACCACAACGACAAACCAGTGAGGGTCCGCCAGATCTTTAGTAGACCTGGATAAGTAAAATCTTGACTACCAAATTTTAAATTGAAAACAGTAAAATGATCCTCACGGCAGGAAGAGTGATAGAAGAAACTAAAGAAAGAAAGCAAAAATAAAGTGGTGAATTATATTTGCCCGATATATCAGTTTGCAACACAGACTTTCAACGGGGGCTATAAAAGAAAAATGAATACAGATAAAAGATGAACGGGTAAGTTGTCACTAATTGCAGAGAAAATCTTCCCCCAAAGATTGAAGCATCAGGCGTACATCAAGTACCTGAAGTATGGCATCTTCAAAAGAATATACCGATGAACAGCTAAACTATTACAGAATTTGTTATCTAACATCTGATATACTAGTAAATTTGGGTCTTGGTCAAGCTTCATGAATTACATGCTTGTGTTGGGAAGTCAATGTTTTTACTTCATAGACCGTGTTATCTACGTCACTGATAATTTTTCCCCCTCTGAACTTGCTACTTGCTACTTGCAGGATTAATTCTCCGAAAAGGTTTCAAGCATCAGAGGTGCATCAAATATGGCCTCTTTAAACGAATATACCGATGAGCAGCTAAACTATTACAGAATTTGTTATGTAACTACTGATATACTAGCGGAGGGTCTGAGAGAAATATTTAAACAAGAACGGGACAAACTGTACAAAACAACAACGGGAGAATGGAAAGACGAAGCCTCGTAATGGAATGGATTTTTATAACAGAGAGTCTCCTCGAAATCAAAAAAGAAACGCTCATCTTTTGGCCACTATGAAAAACGGAAACAGTGGGAAATGGGATTGTACAATGCTATTTTACGCCATCCTTTTCTCTGATTGCGTCGGGCCAGGTCTTAGCGCAATAGTCAGAAAAAAGGTAGATGATCTACGAAATTTCAGGAATGAAGAATTCGCTCACATGCCACAAGGTAGTCTCTCTGAGATCGATTTTCATAATGCTATTAGCAAGGTTGATGTTGCCTTTCAAGCGCTTAGTCTTCCCACTGTAAAAATTCAAAACCTAAAATGTCAGAAAACATTTCCAACAAAAGATTTAACAAAGGTCCTCAAAGAAATTGATAATCTGAAACAAGAAGTTCAAGAAAAAGAGAGTCAGCGCCAGGTCCTTGAAGATCAGCTTCAAAATGAAGCACCCTCATTTTGTGTTCTCCCTCCTAAACCTTCGCATGAAATCGGTGATCGTGAAAGTGAAGTAGCCAAAATAGTCCAACAGCTGAGGGAACTAAATGAGTCCAGTGACAACAGGTTGAGTTATCTATACATCTCAGGGAATCCTGGAAGCGGAAAATCACAGCTAGCTGGCCTTGTAGCTGAGAGATTCTTTGACGACCTCAAAGAAATGCCAGGTGGCTCTTCATTTGTAATGACCTTAAATGCTGCTAGTCTAGATTCACTTCTGGAGTCGTATGCCTCATTTGCTCGCCATTTAAAGTACCCAGACTATTCAATTGTGAAAACCCTCAGCTCAAAGGACTGGACCTTGGACAAAAAGATCACTAGGCTTAAGAAGCTTGTCGCTGTAAAAATTACCTGTTACACGTCGTGGCTACTGGTGGTTGACAATGTCACTACTCTGTCTTCAGTGCATGTCCATTTACCACAGTTTGAAAACGAAGCTTGGGCGAGGGGCCAGTTGCTGATTACGACCCAGGACACAACATCAATTCCCTCAGAAAACTCTTTTGTTAACCACATCTCGGCAAGCAAAGGTATGGAGCCCAATGACGCCTGTTCATTATTGTCCACGGTTTCCGGTATCCCAGATAGCGAGCTAGTAGGAACAGTAGCACAAAGACTGGACTATCAACCTCTTGCTTTAGCAGGCGCTGCCGTCTTTGTTAAAGAGATTCGGCAGGACAAAGTATCGACGCATTTTGGGTGGGAGGACTACCTGAAGATCTTAAAAAAAGGAAAAAGAAAGAAAACGGAAGATACACTTGTCGACACCAATCCAGTTTACCCAAATTCAATGACCAAAGCAATAAAGTTAGCCGTAGAATCACTAATGAGATCCGACAAATTTCAAAAACACCTTTTCACTTTTCTTGCCGTCTGCGCTCCAAGGCCATTGAACGTCGACATAGCAGTTAGTTACATCATGAACGCACACGAAGAGTTTGATGACGCGGACAAGGAACTAATTCGCATGAGATTAAAAAGAAGCTCACTTCTGCTGTTCCAAGATGACGAGGGTGGCTGTTTTGTTCGACTTCACCAGGTTGTGCATGACGTTATTAAAACTGTAACAAAAGAGTGTTCAGAAAGCCAAACCAATGAGGTTGTTAGTGGGGCCATTACATCGTTCAACGAATTTATCGGCGCGACTCCTCCAGAGAGTATGAGACTGAACACTAGACACATCGCTCCACATTTCAAAGCTTTAACTATGGTAATTAACAAAATGTTTTCGCAAAATAATTTCTTTCAAGTTCATGATAAGGGCATCTCCGAAAAATTCAAAAACTTTGGAAATATTTGTCAAATGCATTGTGAATTCGAAGGAGCAAAAACATATTTTGAATATTCACTCACTTTTAAGCTTCAAGAGCTGGGCCCGAAACATGTTGATGTTGCAACAAGCTACACGAGTTTATCTTCAATTTGCATTGATTTAGGTGACTTCGAGCGAGCCAAGGAGTATGAGCTACGTGCTTTTGACATCAAACTGGACAAGCTAGGCCCGGAACATGTTACGGTTGCAGGAAACTATCATAACTTAGCTAAAATTTACCAGAAATTAGGCGACTTCGAGCAAGCCAAGGAGTATCAGCAACGTGCTCTTGATATCCGACTGGACAAGCTCGGTCCGAAACATGTTGATGTTGCATCAAGCTACACGAATTTAGCTTTAATTTACAAGACATTAGGTGACTTGAAGCAAGCCAAGGAGTATCAGCAACGTGCTCTGGACAATCATCTGGACACGCTCCGCCCGGAACATGGTGATGTTGCAGCAAGCTACGAAAACTTGGCATGCATTTACAAGCATTTAGGTGACATCGAGCAAGCCATGAAGTATCAGCGACGTGCTCTTGACATCAAACTGGACAAGCTTGGCCCGGAACATGTTAATGTTGCAAGAAGCTATAATAACTTAGCTTTAATTTACCAGAAATTAGGCGACTTCGAGAAAGCCAAGAAGTATCAGCAACGTGCTCTTGACATCGATCTGGACAAGCTCAGCCCGGAACATGTTAATGTTGCAAGAGACTACAATAACTTAGCTTTGATTTACCAGAAATTAGGTGACTTCGAGCAAGCCAAGGAGTATCAGCAACGTGCTCTTGACATCGATCTGTACAAGCTCGGCCCGAAACATGTTAATGTTGCTGGAGACTACAATAACTTAGCTTTGATTTACCAGAAATTAGGTGACTTCGAGCAAGCCAAGGAGTATCAGCAACGTGCTCTTGACATCGATCTGTACAAGCTCGGCCCGGAACATGTTAATGTTGCAGGAGACTACAATAACTTAGCTTTGATTTACCAGAAATTAGGTGACTTCGAGCAAGCCAAGGAGTATCAGCAACGTGCCTTGGCCATCAGAGCAGACAAGCAAGGCCACAACAAAACAACAAATAAGGTAAGGACTGCTAACAGACGCAAAAAACTATATTATGGAGATTATATTTCTTCTTGAAAGATTTTGCACAGTCTTGAATGGTTATCACGTTGGCACTGTGTCTTTGAAATTTGTTAAAATCTAAAACGACTGATTTTTTTTTTTTACAGCAGCATAAGTTGTGTCTTAAACTGCAAGGGTCTTCTTTGCATTCTTTCTTCCGCAGTTCGAATCTATGAAATTCATATATTCTTTCTTAATAATTTTAATTTGATAAACTCAAAATCGCTATATACATTAATTATGGAATCAATAGCTGGGACGTTGGTAGAACACCCCTTAATCCAGGTTTGACTGTAATAGTTTCCGTTAACGCTCTAATCCTGCTTTCCGTATCTTTAAGTTTCTTGTAATGAAAAAAAAAAACCTGTTAGTTCTTGCAGATTACTCATGCAATTGAAAGGCATTTATCACAACCCAAGAAAGAAGAAGATGATGAGGATGACGATGAACAACGCAGTAGTAAGGAAGGTAAAGCACAAATTATTGTTAAGTGTCATTGTCTGAGAAAGTGTTGGGTGTGATGAGATATTTCAAAAGCCACTTTGGCTCACTTCTCTGACTTTTAGTTTTGTATTTACGGGGGGGTGGGGGTCTCATTTTAGCCCTTTGAGCATCGAAAATCCAGCCTTCCAGGGGGCATTTTGAAAGTGTGATAAGACCCCACTGGTAAATTGTACTGTCAAATGAATTTGACCATGAGCTCTACTATAATAGAGCTTTCAGTTTATGCATGTAACTTTGCCGTCAAGGTATTGCACAGAGAGGAGCCTGGGGCTAGAGTTTGGTCAAAATTGATGTTAAAATTACAACCCAAAATAGTCATTTTTCAAAATTTCGCTATATTCACCTGCCTTCTTGCATAACTTCCATACCTACACCACTGTTTACTTAAGTCAACCAGTTATCAAGATCATTTGAGAAAAATTTGGCTTATTATGGTTTATTGAATTTTTGGGACAAACACTTCATGCCCCTCTAAGGCGATGCAAAATGGAATTTTGAGCATAACTCAGGTCATAAACAAACCAAATTGTTGACAAGAAGCCCTTATTCTGTATTTTGTAAGTGAAAATTAATTGTCAAAGCCAAATCAGTGTCGTTGTTTTGAAATTGGTGTAAAACGGGCCTCTGATTAGCACAAAAAACACGATTTAGCAAAACGAAGGTGATTTTATTCTTTGAAAACCTAGCAACCACCATGGGAACACAAATGCTGATGTTCTGACGTAGATATAACGATCTCTTTACAAGATGCCTAACTTTTTCTTTGATTTATATTCAGTTTCACCACAGGTAGCCCAAGCGTAATTTGGGCCACTTGTGGCATAATATGAGAGTTTGTATGGGAAAAATAGAGTTTGAAACTTAGATGAAATAAATGAAGCAAAGGCGATAAAAGTTATCCATAAAGTGTAAATATTGTTACCTGGAGTCGTTGTCTTCTTTTTACAAAGTTTCAGCTCGATTTGAGTACTTTTACATCATCTGACCTGACATTTATTTCATCTAAGTTTCAAACTCTATTTTTCCCATACAAACTCTCGTATTACGCCACAGGTAGCCCATATTACGCTTGCGGGACACCTGTGGTTTCACGTCATGTTTCTAAGCATTACTCTAAGTCTCCATACTTTGCAGGGCCCATTTTTTTTATATTTTTACCAGATAAATTTAGCTTATCAAAAGGTTCACTAACATATATTCTTCGTCTGACCGTGTAGTAGCCTGAACAGTTGTTGTAAATATACCCATCAGCAAAGGAGTATGACCATACATATGTAGATTATACAAACATACACGAGCTTCAGTGAGCGGTATCGGGGTGAACTGTCATTTTCCGAGTCCTTTAGAGATGAAAAAATGAAACCATCCATCCACAGTTAGGAGAGCTGGATAACAAAAAGCTTGTTTTGCTTTTATAAAGAAAACAATCCAAACAAATCCTTGCATTGAGATGATGCAATTGTTATTACATCAAGTTAGCTGGCCTGCAATTTTGGAGTGTGGAGACTGAACGGAGTTCCCGTCCAATCCTTCTCCTTTTCGCGGGAATTTGTTGTGTTTTTTATGAGGGCCGAGTTGTTCAAAGCAGGGTTAAGATAACCCGGGGTTAGTGCGAGATTTGAATTCAGATTTGAAAGCTTAAAAAGCATTTCAGTTTTAATTTCTTTTTGTCTACAAGTTGATGATTGGAAGCTCTAAAAATAGCAGAGAAAATTATCCGAGAAAATGCTTTTAAACACAAGAAAAACAAACACGGGTTAAATTTAACTCCAGGTTAAGCGCTAATCGGCCTTCGAGCGACTGGGTCCTGGTGTGTACGAAATTCTAGAAAGGAATCTGTTTCAGTATTGTTTTTCGATTGCACTTTATATATTCCTTTGGAGGGGTAAGTGACCAGTGCAGTGTCACGTCGTGGGCTGTTCAAGAAACAGGAATGCTTCCTTTGTTGTCTTGCGATAGCGGCATGAATGCATGGTTAAAGCACAAGTATATCAAGTGTGTCCGGAGAAGAAGAGGAAGACCTGGTGATGCCAAAGCTACAGGAGATTCAAAAGATCAGTTAGGGATCATACACGCGCACAAATGGCTCTTATTGCGGTTTACGGAACTCTTTTGCTTGAAGAAAGACGATGATATATAATTTATGATATTGTCGTCTCAGATTGTTTGTTTATGGTTTATCATATATCATCGTCTCTCTTCATGTGAAGGAGTCCCGTAAACCGCGATAAGAGCCATTTCTGCGCGTGTATGATCCCTAACTGATCTTTTGAATCACCTGTAGCTTTGGCATAGCCAGGTCTTCCTCTTCTTCCCCGGACACAGTTGAACCCTTATACTTGTGCTTTAACCATGCAGTCATATCGCAAGACAACAAAGGAAGCATTCCTGTTTCTTGCACAGCCCACGACGTGACACCGCACTGGTCATTCACCCGTTCAAAGGAATAAAATGCCATCGTAAAATCATCCTGAAACAGATCACCTTCTAGAACTTCGAACACACCTGATGTAAAACACAAAAAAATTCCCGCGAAACAGGAGAAGGATTGGACGGGAACTCGGTCCAGTCCCCACACTCTCCAAGTCCAAAATGGCAGGTATAAATGTGGATAAGGCAATTTCCCACGTCACTTGCCCCTTGCTTGATCATTACTCCCTTAGACGGTGCTAGGCGCGTTATAAGATACTAGAGCAATAAAAGTTGGCTAGTATTGGCTTCTACATGATACGTCTTTTTGTTTTTGTTAAGATGCCAAGAAGAGAAAGAAGAAGTCAGGAAGTGGGTGTCAACTTTGTAGATGTCAATAATAAATATTCAGCTTTCATTTTTGTAATTAGGTAAATTAGTGTTTTGATAGCCTTTTACTGTACGATAAATTTTACTGTGGAAAATTGGTCGGGTTAACCGTGATATAGACTGTAGTT
>CALNXK010000223.1:610000-768467 GCA_942486035.1 Porites lobata
TAATTTCCATTTATATTACAGTGCTAGAATTCATTTAGTACAACGGCCAGACTAAGGCTCCTTGACTTACGCTAGGGTACAAGAAATGTAGTATTGGATGTTTTAAACCTTGCGAAGTGTTCAACTTCCCTTTTGTGACGGTGCTTAGTAGTGTGCAAACAATCAAGTAAATATCTGGCCATCAGCCACGGTTAAAGATGTGAAGGGAAACTCTATTATATTGAGCGCAAGGAAGTGGTAAACATGAAAGAACTGACTGTCGCATACACGGTACACAAAGGCTTTGAGTCTGAGCCATAAGCTACGCAATTGTGTTTTCTATGAAATCGAAGGGGGAATCGGGGGTAAGCGGTCGTGATGACGCATGGCGAACGTTGTTGCATTTATTAGAAATGTTAAAGTTAATTTTTGAAGCTGCAAAAACATAAATTAGGTAGGCTTTCATATTTCGAATTGGCGTATTTATTTCGGCACGGTCAGCACCGGGTCAGAAATCAAGTGAATGTGTTTTTATCTGGCCCCATGCAAAAGCACTCAACGATGGAAGCAGTGCTAACTTTAACAACCGGTATTATATATTCAAGTTTCTGCTTTAAGGTTCTCTCGTGTTTGTGATCCTATAATTCAAACGAAATTATGGCAAACGCATTGCCGCTTATATGTTTGTCTTAAAGTGAAACTAACGTGTTTTAGCAGGGCCTGAACTACATTGCACCCCAACAGACCCCAGAAAAAAAACACGATTTGACAAGCAAAAGAGGGCATCTACACATTTCACGTTTTATTTCTGTGACTGAACAACACATATACCTTGTGGCTGCAAAATTTAATACCTCAAAACGTTGTGGACTTTGAAAATCTCAAGTGTGCTTCTTAAACTGGCCAACCGATACATTTTTAATTGCGAAAAGTGATATCATTAACCAAAGGCTATATTTCCTGACGACTGGAAAAATGCCCATTTTCTCCAAAGCGAATGACCGATATAATGTCTCGGCGAGAGAATGGCGCACACGTAAGAACTCGAAAAGACTGCGTGGCAGGCGCGTGGAATTAATAGAGATAGAAGTGCAATGGAGACGCCCTCCTGGTGTTGGCTACAAATAATAATAATGACAATCACAATGATAATGATAATGATAATAAATGATAATAATTACAGGGGATTTGGGGTTTTTCCTATATATGATTCCTGACCCTCAACTCCCTTCCAATTCATTCGAGTGTACCCCCCTGTCCATGACCTATGAAATTGCGTGAACAAATATGTGCTGTTCCTTCCATAAACTGACGTAAGTAATCCCTAATGAAAATAAAACCATTCGCCACACCAAGGAACGTTCAAACATCCTGCTTTCGTTTTGATAGTTTTCCCTTCGTGATTCAAGCGAAACCTCTTTACTGTCGTGCTGCCTGCCTGGTACCTGACTAAGGCTACAATCGGTAAGTATATACAGTTCAAACAAGTCTTTTTTCAGTAATTTTAATTTATATTACAGTGCCAGAATTCATTTAGTACAACGGCCAGACTATGGCTCCTTGACTTACGCAAGGGTACAAGAAATGTAGTATTGGATGTTTTATACCTTGAAAGTCAGGGGTACCCAACGGGAAATTTTGAGAAAAAGACCTAAAAACAACAATAAAGCGTGAATAAAGTTTTCTGAGACTATTTTAAGCATTTTGGGAGATTGCTGGAAAAGAATTATCTGTTCCTCACTCCCAGCAAGACTGATGGAAGAGTTCCAAGCCAGCAACCTTACAACCTGCAACCTGACTTACTGGGAAGTTTCATAGGGCTCAATTCAGATCTTGAGTGGTAAGCAACCCATACAAGTAACCCGTAGCAGCTATTCTAGACTTCAAATCCCCTCTGACACCCTGAATTATCTTTTTCCCAGCAACACTTTCTTTCCAAGGACTATTATTTCTTCCACATCTCCCAGCCAGCAAAAATTTGCATGAAGAACAGATATTTTGAGGAACAGATCCATTGGGTGCCCCTGGAAAGTGTTCGACTTCCCTTTTGTGACGGTGCTTAGTAGTGTGCAAACAATCATGTAAATGTCTGGCCATCAGCCACGGTTAAAGATGTAAAGGAAAACTCTGTTATGTTGAACGCAAGGATGTGGTGAGCATTAAAGAACTGACTGTCGCATACACGGTACATAAAGGCTTTGAGTGTGAGCCATAAGCTACGCATTCGTGTTTTCTGAAGGGGGAATTGGGGGGAAGCGGTCGTCTAAAATTGAAGAACCTTTGATGATGCATAGCGAAAGTTGTTGCAATAGAAATGTTAAAGTTAATTTTCCACATGATTTGTAGAAACATCAGTCATATAGGCTATCATATTTGGAAATTCGCGTATCATTTTGGGCACGGTCAGAATTCAAGTTAATGCAGTCGACCATAGAAGCAGTTATAACTTTAACAATCGGTCATATGTTCAACATACAATCCAGACGATATTAGCGGAAACGCATTGCTGTTTATATGTGTTTGCCCTAAAGTTAAATGAAACGTGTTTTGGCAGGGAATGAGCTACATCAGTACTCCAACGGTCCCCAGAAAGGTAAAAAAACACGATTTGACAAGCGTCAAAAGCAAAACAAGCAAAGTCATTTCAAATTGCTATACCGCCTACTTAAGTAAACTAGAACCACTACGTGGAACTTACCGGGGCCCAGTGGGACACGGGATTGCATAGATATAGTTTATCTCTCGCATCTCTCCCCGCTCCTCTGTGGAGGCTAATACTTAGTGTGAATTAACTCATGCAGAAGAAAAGCAACAAAATGCATGAGAAAGGAGGATGTTGTTGGAAGTTTGTTCAGTGTTATTACAGCTAACGGTCTGTGTTATAGTAGTGTTTTTAGTAACACTGTGATGTCAATAAGTGTGATCTGTATAAGGTTTTCATTTGTTTTTAAGTTTGAGTGAAAAAGCAAAAATCACTGACAGTTTTGGGTTGAATGGTAATGACAAAGTTTGCAAAGAAGTTTGTTACAGAATTATCACAATTTCACATTTTCTCAAGTACGTTACCATCAGGTTTATCATTGAGATTTATTAATCACATTTATCTATTTTTTGCGAAAACACTGTGAATTTGAAATGATAACAGACATAAGACATTTTTGAAATAGATCTTTGTGGTCATGGATTGTTGTCTTGCACTGTAAAAAATGTCATCCAGTGTTATATATAGACATAATAAAATGCTTATTTATTGGTGACTGAGTATCATTTGTTAATTCATTGCACATTGAAATGGAGGCACTTGATTGTAAGGCAGTGGTTGATACATAGTAGCATTCATCAATATGAGCTATAATAATTGTAGAGGAAGTATTTCTTTCCTGAACTGGGTAAACAGTAGTATATCTGCAACTGCTTGAATGAGAAGTGCATCAGCCCATGTACCTTGAATACACATATTATTCAGATATCTTAGCCATGAATTTTCGGTATTGCTCTCAATAAATCTCTCTGGATTGTCTCTCATAAATTGAACCCCAGCAGTACGTATATGCATATGATGGTTGCTATTGCCATATAACTGATGTGATACAGATCTAAAGAAACAATCACCTGCACCGCCAACATCTATTGATTGTAAACAAAGTGCACCTAATCTTGACTGCATCAAATTCTCAGAGGAAATAGGAGAGTTCAACTGCATTGTTGAGCTGTGATTTTGCATAGAAGGTCTAATTATTACTTCATGATGATCAGTGTTGTATTGAGTAGGTCCTGGCATTCTTCTCAACATCTTTTACTTAGTTTGAAATTCACATAATTGGTCATATGACTCACACAATTACAAGAAAACAATGATAAATATCGACGTGCTTTACATTTTAGTTTCATTATCCTGTGATAATGCCTGCTAAAGAAAGACAACAAATAAGCTTTCTTGGGTATAGCCATTTTATTTAAGTTAATTATCTTTGGATCGCGTTTGTTATTACATTTATATCGTGCATGATAAAGTTTTCTCACCTTATTAACATAGCGATGGAGCTTTGAAGACTTCGGTATGTCAATCATTGAAATCTTTTTGAAGACAAATTTTGATAAGTGTTCGCTTTGATTCTCGATAAATTTCACGATGGAAGGTTCACTCAGTTTCTCGATAAGTTTCACGATGGAAGGTTCACTCTTAAGTGATCGCTCGTAAATTTGTCTCTCCAAATATTCACTCTTAAATTTTCGCTCATAAACTAGTGCATCGTACTGAGGTTGGGGAACGTGTCGTTCCCCAAAAAGCTATAATCTTTCTCTTGACTGTCCTCCATGAGCTTCCATGCCTCGTTCTTTTCAAAACGGCGGATAAGATTTCAATGAGCCAGCGATATATCTCAGTCAGCGATATATCCCTAACAATGTAACGTTGAAAAAACGGACCGTCTGCATTTTTAGACCGGTGCCAGCCTTCGGCTGGGCCCCGGTAATAAGTATCATTTACAAAGATTGCAGTATGTACAAAACGTGGTGGCTAGAGTTGTGTTGCAAGTGAGTAAGTTTCAGCATATCACACCTGTTTTGTGTGAGCTTCACTGGCTACCGATTCAATATCGTATTATTTTCAAGATTCTGCTCCTCGTGTATAAATCACTGAATGGGACATCGCTTAGCTATTTAGCTCAGAAACTACATTATCGTTCTCATACTAGATCATTGAGATCTGTTAGTAATGAACTTTTAATGCAACCTAGATCGTATACCAAGACCTACGGAGATAGAGCATTCGCTGTTCATGCACCAAGAGAATGGAACTTAATACCCTATGAAATTCGGAAGTCCAACACCATCTCGAGTTTTAAAAGATCACTTAAGACGTACTTGTTTACTAAATTCAGTAATAACGGATCATTGTTTTTATAGATTTGAATATATTGCGTTATTTTTAATTTCCCTTTTTTTATCATTATGAATAAAATGGTTTAATAGTTGCAATTAGTTTTAATTTTTTTCCTTTTTTACTCATTGTAAATATAATAGGATATGGTTGTAAATTTGTAAATATCTTTCAATAATGTTGTTTACATGACTGTAAAGCGCCTTGAACATAGGATAAGAGCGCTATAGAAATAAAGTTATTATTATTAAAATACTTTAGAGATCCTAAAAAAAATGATAAGATCCGTTCTTATGGGTTAAAGCTATAGGTCTGATTATTAATTGCTCTTTTAAATCGATGTATATTCATACACTCTTCTGAACTCAGAACGCACTGGAATATCTATCGTTATATAATAATATCCCTGATATCCATACACTCCATGCGTGTCCAATTGTATTAAATTATAATAAATAGACAGGTCTGAGGTCTGAATTACATGAATAACGTTGAATACGTTTACAACATACACCGATCAGAAGCACGTACGTGAAGATTGTTAAAACATCCTGTGTAAAAAGTCTTTTAAAAATACATTAAGCATCTGGAAGGGAAGGGGCGGGGGTATTCCCTATGATGGCCTATACGGGGAGGCTCGGCCCGAAAGGGGTATCTTCAGTTTAGGCTTCAGGTATATAAAAGAGTAGGGAGTTCACTGGTTGAAGTGTATTTAACACTTATTCCTCGACCCCGAATGGGCTCTGAGTGCTCTGAGTCAATAGCCCTGAGGCCGAAGGCCGAATGGGCTATTGACTCAGAGGCAATGAGGGCGAGAGGAATAATTGTTTTAGTAAAATCCAACTAGTTGGTCAAAAATATCGAGACAAAACAACTTTAGCCAGCAAAACGCGTTTCAGCCGTCACTGTTTTTGGTTTTCAAATCAAGCGCTTTTCTCTACTAGTGGGGTATAACATATAGCCTAGTAGTAGCTTAACCAGTCGGAACGCAGTATTGATAATAGGCCACTAGTTGGATATACTAAAAAAAGATAGGGAAATCTGTCATTTGGGTCTGCGAAACGGCCCAAAACGGCTAACAGATAAATTTTACGTCTTTAAAAACTCGAGAAAACGTTCTATTTCTACCTTATTTATACCCTATTTAAAAGACAATGCATTTACAGCAGCTGAAAAGGATGCAAAGTTCTCAAGGGGTTTAAGGGCTGGGTCAATTGTGTTGTCGGAGCGTATGAATGATTGGCGGTATCTTTCGCTAAGAGACCTAGAACAAAATGAATTTTTTCCAAAAGTAAATCTTAAGGTCTTCTTATACCTTAACGTTAATTATGGTCTCGTGACATGCCACGTGACCAAAAAATAAAAATTAAGGAAATTGGCGAATTGGTGGCGAATTTACTTTATTTTTGTTTAAATCCCATCGGCCGTAGCCCCTTTCTCCCCTTACGAAATTTACACAAGGTTGAACTGTTTTCTGTTTTTATTACACTTAGATGGTATTTCAAGTTGGAAATGTTCATGAAAGTGTAAGTCTCTTCAATTTGAAAGAAAAAAAAAACTGTTACGAAGATGGGAAGACTTGATCTCACAACCTAGAAAACCTAGTATACTACGCTAATCACTAGACCACTGCGGATTTGATGGATGGAGAGGAAATAATTTAAGTACATAGAGCATCAACCCCAACTCAAAAAAAGAACCTAGCCAGTTTCGAAAGAGCGCTTAACCCTAATCAGTAAAAGCAGTGCTTAACACTAATCAGTAAAGGCAGTGCTTAACCCAAATACATAACGAGGAAAATTACGTTGTGTGAATTTCATGAGGTGTCCGAAGGGACTACGGTGGATGGGATCTAATGATGTATCGAGCCAGTACAGTCAAACCCCGTTAATAACGACACTGAGGGGGCCATAGAAAGTGTCCGTAGTAACAAGGTGTCCGTATTAAGCGGGTTGAATTTAGAGAAAATGTAGGGGCTTTCTTTCCCCAGGGACAAAGCAAACTGTCCGTAATAATGAGGTGTCCGTATTAAGCGGGCTGAATTTAGAGAAAATGTAAGGGCTTTCTTTGCCCAGGGACACAGCAAACTGTCCGTAATATATAGATTTAGCCAGGGCTAAAAGCGAAGCTCCCGTTAATAAATTTATATTTTAAATTAAACAATAAAATTGTAATCCACAAATCAGTTAACTTAAGGGCACATTCATTTGACTTTTGAGGGAAAGGATAAGTTATTTTAGAGTGAAACATCTTACATCGAGTTGATAGCCTAAATATGTACATCCAAAAAATAGCAAAAAATAACCCAAAAAATATCTTCGATCACATTCAAGAGCCATAATGGCTCTTGATCACAGTAGATTAGGCCTCGAAAACAAATTCTTGGAAAACAAATCAGGCCGAATTTTCTTGCGTTCGATAGGTTTACTTTACAATTTATTCTTGCCAACAAATCTGAGGGTATGAAAACCAACCTTTTATACTTTATATACTGTACATCACATCTGAGGTGAAAAAGTACCTATTTATCATACAGACCTCGGACAGTATATACGGTATTTCACAATTTTTCAAGACAAATTGCACTCAGTCAATGTTCAGGACGATCAATCGTGGGCTTTTAGCGAAACCGTTCAAAAAATTTCCAAAATCACCCCTACAGCCGGTTCTCATTTCTAGTGCGAGCAGCCAGTCAAGGTCGAGTGTTTGAATGAACTTTAACAGAGATACGCTTCAACATAATCTCAAATTTATTATCATTATTTTTTGTTATTTAATGGTTTCAGTTATAACGATGTGTAATCTTATAAAGCGTTTGATACGCGCGACATTTATAACATTTTTAAGTACTCCTGTAAGCGATGTTCATGAACGATGAAAACAAACTCAACGGACAAGCGATTAAAATTGCAAGAGAGACTACTAACAATCAATAAAAGAAATATAATTCGGTGAAACATTTACAGAGACAACAATTTTCATTCACGAAGACAAGTAAGTTTATGTTGGTTTACTTCTTCAGCCGGCCTTCTGGTGTTTGCCTTTTTCAAAGATGAACTCCTTGGAGCAAGAAAATCGCTCAAAGTTTTTTTTCTACAGCCAAATTTATAACTAAATATTCTTCGGAACGTTTTCTTTCTATTTGCCGTGAGAAAATATATCTGAAGGCCTTTTAAAGTTCTGTAAGCTTATATCAAACCTGATACTAGGTCAGATCATTGACTCAAATCTTACAAACGTGCAAAAACTTGCCGCATAAACTGTGCTCGACTTCATGAAATCAAATATAACAAAAACTAACATCAAATACAATAATTACTCAGGCTTACCATTCGAGATTCAGTTCCTGAAAGATATCAAGGAAGGCCACAGTTGCTTGAGACTTTTAAACCCTCTTACGCATTAAGCTAGGTGAAAAACAAAAACGATGCCATCCGAAATCGGATTACCCAATTTTGAAAAGCGACGCATTTCTCAACCAAAAACCCAATAAACAAACCAACCATGGATAACAGAAGACTCTTGTTAGTAGCTGTATTTCATTTTGTACATCCAGTGGAAAAAGACAGCTGAGACAGCTAAAAACATCACAAGTTGACACAAAACTCTGTCAGCTTCAGCTGTCAAAGTAACAAACTTTCAAGATGCTGTATGAATTTTCCGCATGAACTCACCTGTCAAATTTTGACCAATCAGCGTACACAAATTGGGCGTAGAGCGTGACCAACGCGTGATCATGGTAAGAAAAGGTCTTCCCGCCTGTATTTTTAAAAAGCTGGCTAAATTTTCGCGTCCGAGGTGAGTTTGAAATCAAAATCTTGACAGTGCGGGGCCATAGTGACAAAAACACAACACATTTCATATGAATCATTGGAAAAAATAGACTTGATCATTTGAAACTATTAATTTGTCAGCGGATAACTTCAAAAAAGTACTCGACTTCGATGGGTCGACACTCGAGCCCGCGGTACGGTCAGGTGATATTGGTCAGCGGATATCCTGTTTTGACAGCTGTCAATTGATCACAACATTGATGTGCAATTAGCCTTTCTCTTATTAAAGCTCCCAAACTAGCTAGAAAGTGTGAGAGTAAACATTGGTTTCCCTGTTGTGCGGACGGACGGTCGGGCGTACGGTCACGTGATTACCAAATTTTCTCGAATGGGTAGATTACCACATTTCCTTAGCAATGAACCATGGTAACGTTTAGCTTTGACGCAAAGGACGCTGGAAAGGGAAATGGAAAAAACGAGATAAATTAGCGTCTTGGTGGCCTGCCTACTTGTAAAATACTAAATAACAGCAAGACAAACCGTTGTGAATAAATACCACGATAATTTGGCAATAAAATAAATACTTTATTGACCAAGCTTGTTCGGTCAAGATAGCTGGATTCGTCACTTGCACATCTCCCATAATGCACCTTATTTGGCCCCCAAAATTTTACATAACCTTTCAGGTTGTTTTCCATTTCTCCTGGATATTACAGCCGTCCTAAGACAAATTGAAAATAATGCGTACGCAATTTGGAGGACAAATTAGGTGCATTATGGGAGAAGAGCAAGTGGCGTATATTGGCGTCGTTCTTTTTTTCATTGGCTGATTTCGTATCGGTAAACAAAATGCTAGACTTGCTACAAGTCGATCTCTCATGAGTTCGTAAAAGTGAGCGAAGCGAGCTTCAATGCATGAGATCGCGCAGCGTACGAACGAACGAAGAAGTCTCGTAGCATAACCAACCATGAATAAAATAAAGGACTTTTAGAAAGTCTAACAAAATGCAAATAAAGGAATTTGGCCATATATCCAGTCATACTGACCTCACGCTTGGTCAGTAATGCATATTTGAAAGGAATAATGATGAAAATAAAAATAGTCCTGACGCCTTAAAACATTCTGCTTTCGTTTTGACAGCCTTTTCCCCTTCGTCATTAAAGCAGAAGCTCAATAATACCTTATCAAGACTTGGTATCTTCGAAATTTGCTGTCTGAGTCAGGAGTTCCAAACGGTAAGAAAATGCAATAAGCAGCAGCGTGTTTCTACACGCGGTCAAAAACCCTTTCATTTGTTTAAAGGGAACCTCCACTCTTACTACAGAATAAGTTTAAATCAAATAAAATTATGTTGATAAACAAATTTGTTCGAAATTTGTCCTTAAAAAAGTGTTTATATCAGGAAAAGTGAATTTTAAAATCGCTTATTATCACTTTCAAATTTCGCGGGCGCCGCCATCTTGAATAATTGTGACGTGTTACGGTTGCTCTATTGTTCTGACACAAAGAGCTTTTGTTTAATAACAATAGAGCAACCATAACACGTCACAATTATTCAAGATGGCGACGCCCGCAAAATTTGAAAACAAAAATAGGCGAATCTAAAAGTTATTTCTTTCGGATACAAACGCTTTCTTTAAAAATATTTTAGATTGACTTGACTGTAACAGTTATTTCCTGTGATTTAAAGTTATCTTTTTGTTGAAGTGGAGGTTCCCTTTAAAAAAGGCATCTTCCCTTACATGGTAGGATTGAATGATGCGGAAAGCTTTCTTGTCGGTTAATCAAACTATGAGAATGTTCAAAAGAACGTCGAACGGAGACTTTCACAGCAAATGGTAAGGAATGATAGCCTTTCTGTGACCATTTTTGACTGTTTCGGTCCATTATTCAAGCTGCCGAAGTAAGCTTTGGTTTTAGAACGTTCTAAAAGCAGAATGAAGTGAAAACAAGCTTTGACCTGCGGCAATAACGTAGAGCTAGTACAAAAAAATTATTGCGCAATTAGAAGTAACTTTTTGACGTTAACTCTCTTCAGTCATATAAAGTCAAAAAAGTGATATAAGCTTTATGTTCTGAACGTTCGTTTACCTTCGAAACTCTATAATCTTCATCGAGAGTCTCTACAGATGAAGCGTGACATACTGTTTTGCATAGTTATTTCCTACAAGTATTCGGCCTGAGTTTAGTTAAAATATTTATAGTGTAAAGTAAATCCTATTGAATTGGAGAGGGAAACTGAATATAAAGTAGCCTGCAGAACAGGCTTCATTTTTTCACGATTTTTAGGCGGCTGAAGATATGCTTAGTAGATTTCTGTTAGTCTTTAAGCTGTCAATACTCGGTATAATTAGATAAACTGCGTCGTTCCTAGGCGTCTCACGTATGTTTGGAGAAACGGAAAACGGGACTGCGTGCGATAGTATCGCCCGGTGGACCATGAATGAATGAATGCATGAGTGAAGAGGACAACAGACGTGCCCCCTTACAATACATTTTAACATGTGAACAGTAAGTTGGGACGTCAGCATACAAAGCGCCACTGGCAGCCGCTGTCAGTTCATTTATGAGCTTACTGTACCCAGCCAAACCATGATGTGATGTGTTAAGGTTGACCACTACACCGGGATCTACGTCCCCTAATATTTTCGAAAAGTGGTGTGGGTTCTTTTACGTCCCACAAGAACAAGATCAGCTTAAGAGCTGTGAAACGGGAACTACGGTTTTTCGTCCTTATCCGAGAGGACTAGAAGCTGTAACCGTTTGCAGATGTCATTACGAAGGCAGCACTTTCTTCTCAGTTATTTAAAGATCCTGAGAGTTGGTCCGGCAGGGATTCGAACCGAGACCTAGTGGGACAGGGAAAAGGGACAGGTTCACGGTTCAGCGCATGCTTATTAATTAAATTAGTTTTTCCACTTTATTATTAATTCTATCGGTTAATAATCCCACTCAACCTCCGGGTATGTTGTCACTAATTGCAAAGATAATTTTCCCAAAAGGTTAAAGCATCAGACGGACATAAAGTATGGCGTCTTCACAAGAATTCACCGATGAACAGCTAAACTACTACAGAATTTGTTATCTAACTACTGATATACTAGCGGAGGGTCTGAGAGAAATATTCAAACAAGAATGGGACAAACTATACAAATCAACAAAAGGAGAATGGAAAGACGAGGCTCGTAATGGAATGGACTTTTATAACGGAGAGTCTCCTCGAAATCAAAAAAGAAACGCTCATCTTTTGGCCACTATGAAACACGGAAACAGAGGGGAATGGGATTGTACAATGCTGTTTTACGCCATCCTTTTCTCTGATTGCGTCGGGCTGCGTCCTAGCGCAATAGTCAGTAAAAATGTGGATGATCTAAGAAATTTCAGGAACAAAGAATTCGCTCACATGCCACAAGGTAGTCTCTCTGAGTCAGATTTTCAGAATGCTATTAGCAAAGTTGATGTTGCGTTTCAAGCACTTAGTCTTCCCACTGTAAAAATTCAAGACCTAAAATATCAGAAATCGTTTCCAACAAATGATTTAACAAAGATCCTGAAAGAAGTTGATAATCTGAAACAAGAAGTTCAGGTCCTTGAGGATCAGCTCCAAAATGAAGCACCTTCATTCTGTGTTCTCCCTCCTAAACCTTCGCATGAAATCGGTGGTCGTGAAAGTGAAGTAGCCAAAATAGTCCAACAGCTGAGGGAACTAAATGAGTCCAGTGACAACAGGTTGAGTTATTTATACATCTCAGGGAATCCTGGAAGCGGCAAATCACAGCTAGCTGGCCTCGTAGCTAAGAGATTCTACGACGAAGTGAATGAAATGCCAGATGGGTCTTCCTTTGCAATGACCTTAAATGCTACAAGTCCAGATTCACTTCTGGTTTCGTACACCTCATTGGCTCGCCATTTAAAATGCCCAGACTATTCAGTCATAAAAATACTCGAGTCAAAAGACTGGAATGTGGAGAAAAAGATCACTAATCTTACGACGCTTATTGCGGAAAAAATTGGCTGCTACACTTCGTGGTTACTAGTAGTTGACAACGTCACTAACATGGCATCTGTGCAAGACCTTCTACCACAGTTCACAACAAATGCTTGGGACAGGGGCCAGTTGCTGATTACGACCCAGGACACAACGTCAATTCCCTCAAAAAGCTCGTTCGTTAATCACATCTCAATAAGCAAAGGTATGGAGCCCAATGACGCCCGTTCATTATTGTCCAAGCTTTCTGGTATCCCAGATAGCGACATAGTAGGAACAGTAGCACAAAGACTGGATTATCAACCTCTTGCTTTAGCAGGCGCTGCCGTCTTTGTTAAAGAGATGCGGCAGGACAGGATATCGACGCATTTTGAGTGGGAGGAGTACCTGAAGATCTTAGAAAAAGGCAAAAGACAGAAAACGGAGGATGCACTTATTGACACCAATCCAATTTATCCAAATTCAATGACCAAAGCAATAAAGTTAGCGGTGGAAACTCTGATGGGATCCGACAAGTTTCAAAAACACCTTTTCACTGTTCTTGCCCTCTGCGCTCCACGACCATTGAACGTCGACATAGCAGTTAGTTACATCATGGACGCACATGAAGAGTTTGATGAAGCGGACAAAGAATTCATTCGCATGAGATTAAAAAGAAGCTCACTTCTGCTGTTCCAAGATGACGAGGGTGGCTGTTTTATTCGAGTTCACCAGGTTGTGCATGATGCTATAAAAACTTTAGCAAAAGAGTGTCCAGAAAGCCAAACCGATGAGGTCGTTAGTGGGGTCATTACATCATTTAACGAATTTGTCGTCGCAACTCCACCAGAAAATGAGCGACTAAGCACCAGACACATCGTTCCACATTTGAAAGCTTTAACTATAGTAACTGACAAAGTGTTTTTGCGAGATAAGTTCTTTCAAGTTCATGGTAAGGAGATTTCCGAAAAATGCGAAAACCTTGGAAATATTTGTCAAATGCACTGTGAATTCGAAGGAGCAAAAACATATTTTCAATATTCACTCACTTTTAAGCTTCAAGAGCTCGACCCAGAACATGTTAATGTTGCAGCAGGCTACAGTAACTTAGCTTCGATTTACCGGGATTTAGGTGACTTTGAGCAAGCCAAGGAGTATCAGCAACGTGCTCTGGACATTGAACTGGACAAGCTCGGCCCGGAACATGTTAATGTTGCAACAAGCTACAGTAACTTAGCTTCGATTTACCAGGATTTAGGTGACTTTGAGCAAGCCAAGGAGTATCAGCAACGTGCTCTGGACATTGAACTGGACAAGCTCGGCCCGGAACATGTTAATGTTGCAGGAAGCTATGCTAACTTAGCTTTGATTTACAAGGATTTAGGTGACTTTGAGCGAGCCAAGGAGTATCAGCAACGTGCTCTGGACATTGAGCTGGACAAGCTCGGTCCGGAACATGTTAATGTTGCAACAAACTACAGTAACTTAGCTTTGATTTACAAGGATTTAGGTGACTTTGAGCAAGCCAAGGAGTATCAGCAACGTGCTCTGGACATTGCCCTGGACAAGCTCGGTCCGGAACATGTTAATGTTGCAACAAGCTATCATAACTTAGCTTTGATTTACAGGGATTTAGGTGACTTTGAGCAAGCCAAGGAGTATCTGCAACGTGCTCTGGACATTGACCTGGACAAGCTCGGTCCGGAACATGTTAATGTTGCAACAAGCTATAGTAGCTTAGCTTTGATTTACCAGGATTTAGGTGACTTTGAGCAAGCCAAGGAGTATCAGCAACGTGCTCTGGACATTGACCTGGACAAGCTCGGCCCGGAACATGTTAATGTTGCAACAAGCTATAGTAGCTTAGCTTTGATTTACAAGGATTTAGGTGACTTTGAGCAAGCCAAGGAGTATCAGCAACGTGCTCTGGACATTGAACTGGACAAGCTCGGCCCGGAACATGTTAATGTTGCAGGAAGCTATGCTAACTTAGCTTTGATTTACCGGCAATTAGGTGACTTTGAGCAAGCCAAGGAGTATCAGCAACGTGCTCTGGACATTCAACTGGACAAGCTCGTTCCGGAACATGTTAATGTTGCAACAAGCTATCATAACTTAGCTTTGATTTACCAGGATTTAGCTGACTTTGAGCAAGCCAAGGAGTACCAGCAACGTGCTCTGGACATTCAACTGGACAAGCTCGGCCCGGAACATGTTAATGTTGCAACAAGCTATAGTAGCTTAGCTTTGATTTACCAGGATTTAGGTGACTTTGAGCAAGCCAAGGAGTATCAGCAACGTGCTCTGGACATTGACCTGGACAAGCTCGGCCCGGAACATGTTAATGTTGCAACAAGCTATAGTAGCTTAGCTTTGATTTACAAGGATTTAGGTGACTTTGAGCAAGCCAAGGAGTATCAGCAACGTGCTCTGGACATTGAACTGGACAAGCTCGGCCCGGAACATGTTAATGTTGCAGGAAGCTATGCTAACTTAGCTTTGATTTACCGGCAATTAGGTGACTTTGAGCAAGCCAAGGAGTATCAGCAACGTGCTCTGGACATTCAACTGGACAAGCTCGTTCCGGAACATGTTAATGTTGCAACAAGCTATCATAACTTAGCTTTGATTTACCAGGATTTAGCTGACTTTGAGCAAGCCAAGGAGTACCAGCAACGTGCTCTGGACATTCAACTGGACAAGCTCGGCCCGGAACATGTTAATGTTGCAACAAGCTATAGTAGCTTAGCTTTGATTTACCAGGATTTAGGTGACTTTGAGCAAGCCAAGGAGTATCAGCAACGTGCTCTGGACATTGACCTGGACAAGCTCGGCCCGGAACATGTTAATGTTGCAA
The DNA here is from genome assembly GCA_942486035.1 of Porites lobata. Lineage (NCBI taxonomy): Eukaryota > Metazoa > Cnidaria > Anthozoa > Scleractinia > Poritidae > Porites > Porites lobata. Next base: position 625,460 of record CALNXK010000223.1, read on the forward strand.
CAAGCTATAGTAGCTTAGCTTTGATTTACAAGGATTTAGGTGACTTTGAGCAAGCCAAGGAGTATCAGCAACGTGCTCTGGACATTGAACTGGACAAGCTCGGCCCGGAACATGTTAATGTTGCAGGAAGCTATGCTAACTTAGCTTTGATTTACCGGCAATTAGGTGACTTTGAGCAAGCCAAGGAGTATCAGCAACGTGCTCTGGACATTCAACTGGACAAGCTCGTTCCGGAACATGTTAATGTTGCAACAAGCTATCATAACTTAGCTTTGATTTACCAGGATTTAGCTGACTTTGAGCAAGCCAAGGAGTACCAGCAACGTGCTCCGGACATTCAACTGGACAAGCTCGGCCCGGAACATGTTAATGTTGCAACAAGCTATAGTAGCTTAGCTTTGATTTACCAGGATTTAGGTGACTTTGAGCAAGCCAAGGAGTATCAGGAACGTGCTCTGGCCATTAGTGCAGACAAGCACTGGCTCAACAAAACACCAAATAAGGTAAATGAAGGACTGCTAACAGAGGCGAAAAACTTTATTATGGAAATTATATTTATTCTAGATAGATTTCACGCAGTCTTTAAGGTTTCTCGCGTTGGTGTTGTGTTAGAATTTAAAAGGCTGAATTTTGCAGGGGTTTTTTTTCACAGCAGCATAAGTTGCATTTTAAACTGCGAAGATCGTCTTTGCATTTTTTCTTGCGCAGTTCCAATATATGAAATTCATATAATCTTTATAAATGATTTTAAACTGATAAACTCCATGAAGTTTTACATATATTAATCATGGAATCGATATTTCGGACGTTGGTAAGACACCTCTTAATTCAAGTTTGACTGTAACAGTTTCTGTTTATACTCTATTCCTGCTTTCCGTATCTTCAAGTTTCTTCTAATGAAAAAACCTGTTAGTCCTTGCAGATCACTCATGAAGCTGAAAGGCATTTATCACAACCCAAGAAAGAAGATAATGACGTCAAGGATGATGATAAAGGCAGTAGTAAGGACGGTAAATCAGAAGTCAGAAGTACGGGTTTACAAATTAAGTGTTTGAAACGATTTGATAAGGAAATAATTCTTGAACACATGTAAAGAAAACTTACGAGTTTTTTTCATGTGCTTTTAAATTTATTTAAAAGTGTAAAATACAGAAAAACATTCACTGCGGCGCTCAAAATCCTGCTGAGGTTTCGCAGTCCAGTTTGGCGCTAGATTTGGCGCCAAGACGGACTCTGCACGTAAACAACATGTGATTTCTACTTTTTGGTACGTTTCAATCTCTCGTGATTGGTTGAGCCGCCTTAGGTTCTTATTAACCAGAAGACCTTACTTCGGGAAATGTAATGGGTAATTTTTTTTTGTTCTGATTGATGTATCCATGGAAATTTCCCCGAGGCACTGAGTTTCACCTTGGGAAAATCGGTCACACAAAAAGCCGCTTCCCCGTGGGCACGATTCACCTCAGTTCCTCTTTGATGATGTTATCATTATCATAACAACATCATCATCGTCATTATTGTTGTTATTATTATCTTTATCATAAAGACCTGTATTGCATTGTCTTGCTCATTATTTCTTGTTCCTGAAAGAATCTCCTTAAAGATATAATTCCATGTATGGTGAAAATTCATTGTAGTTGACACTTTGTTCCTTGTTTTTATTTATCTTGTTGTCCTTTCGAGGACATAACACAAATTCCTGGCCTTACTCTTTAAGTAAAAGAAAAGAGGTAACATAGAGCATTTAAAAGAAGCATTTATTTTCCATCTTAAATTATACGACAACAACAATAGCGCTATCGTACTACTGAAACGGTTTTCACTATGTTTTCGCATAGCAGAAGATGCAACAACTTTGAAACTTGAAGATGACCTTAATGCAGAAGAGACATCAAGTGAAGATGAGGATGAATTACCACAAGAAGGACGTTGGCTAAAAGACTTGTGGGAACGAGATAAAAGAAAGGAGTCCTGGGACGAGGACGAGGACGAGGACGAGGACGAGCACGAGCAAGAGGGCGACACCGACGACGACGACGCGAACGATGATGAGCACGAGCTTGAGGGCGACGACGACGACGACGATGAGGACGAGGACTCGAACGAGGACGAGCACGAGCAAGAGGGCGACGGCGACGACGACGACGACTAGGATGAAAACGCGAACCGGGACGAACACGAGCACGAGGGCGACGAGGATGAGAACGAGGACGAGCACGAGCACGAGGGCGACGACGACCAGGATGAAATGAAGAGATTGTCTGCGTTGTTTTTACAAGGTTAGAAAAAATGGCAGCTTGATAAGACTTATAAGATATGGAGCATCGTAAGTGAAATCCATGCATAGAACACTGCTGTGGCAAATCATCATCATCTGCTGTCAGCCGTTGCTACTAAGACTGATGGACTTAAGACTATAGGGTTCACCATAGTTTGATCTCTCGTTAACACTCACCTGCCAACGGTCGAGATTTATGTCTCTCCTTTTCATATTTCTCTTAGCAACATCTTTGAACCTTTACCTAGGGGTCCTTGATTACGCATGCTCAAACAGAAATCAGAGTACAATAGCTGTGTAGGATTATCCATCCTATGCAAGTGACCGGCCAGAGACTCCCTGTGAATAAAACCCCACCAACTGGGGGTGAAATATCTAATTTCCGCAATAAGAGGTTTGAACTTGAAATCCGTAAAACAGTGCTCAATACATAAAGTAGAGCGAGTATACGTATGGTTGACGGAAGAAAACAAGTAACTACATAAGTATCCCTACAAGCCTGTTTCGTGGTTGCCCACTCATCAGGGGATTTTAATGAGAATAACTTTACCATTACTTATATACTAGACTGATTTACATAATTTATTCAGTGCGAGGTTCGTTACATCAGTTGTTGCGCAAGAGGGCTTTGTTTCTGTGGCGGCAGGAAGACACGAGTTCATTACGTTTGTTAAGTGTAGAGAGTTCAGGTCGGCAGATGATAAGGAATTTTTCTTTAAGACATAAGTTGCATCGTTTGCTTGAGCTGTTGTACGGCAGGTGTGAAGATAGAATGCGCCAGGCGATAGAGTAGTTGATGTTGTTTTCTTTAAGAGTCCAGACGTGTTTGCTGAGTTCAGTGGAGTTTCTGTAATTTCCGCAATACGTGGATGAAATTTCACGGAGTAATCATTTATTTAGTAAAGCCTCGTAAGCAAGAACTTTTACTATTTCGAATTTTTTTGTATTTGGTCCTTATCAGGTGCGCAAGCAATTTTTATATGAACTGTTCTTTTTCTTTTTCAGCAAAAGCTAAGAAGCGTCCAGCAGGGGCCGGTAAAAGAGGACTTTTCAGCGAGGAGGAAATTCCGGAAAGCAAAAGACCCCGTTTATCCCCAGCACCTTTCTCGGATGGGTTGGGAGAAGGTTCAGGACCAAACACCCCAGTTCTAACCCGTAATGAAAAGAGCCCTCAGGGAAGTGAGAAAGTACCTCACGAGTAAGCCCATGACCAGTGAGGACCTTTTTCAAAAACCTTGAAGAGCAAATGTACAGGACTGTCTACTAATGCCACCATGGAAAAGCTTGCTGCTATTTTGACGAAGATACTATAAGAGCAGAAAGCAATCAAAGCGAATCTTCATCTTTCGCTGAGATAACAGAGCTTAGATCTGCATGCAGTTCATTTCTGGATTCAAAGATAACCAACCAAAGACTTACTTTCTATCATTTAGTAAGAACATTGTAAAGGTAGCACATGCAAAATCCACCTTTTAGTAAATGTAATGTAAATGTGTAAATGTAAATGTCATATTATCCACTCCCCTCAGGGCTTTTCAGGGATAATTTACAACACTGGTTGGGGGACTTTGCCAGACTGCTTAAGGTGATGCCCCCATACATGAGTGTGAAAGTGAGATAGACCACTACACCGGGCACCTTGTTGAAGTTGTTCATTTAAAACTGCATTTGCTTAATAGATTTGATAGATTTAATAATTTCTTATTGTAAACTTAAGACCACACCATTTTCAACATGAGGTCTTACAGCTCCGCAACGGACTGTCCACTATAATGTTGTGAAGAATTTTCTAGGTTGTTATGAAGATTTTTGTCACGCGGTATTTATTTTCTGATTTTATGTTTGCACTTGAAGGTTCACTCGTGCTTAGTAAGAGTCTCATTATAATTAGGTTTGTATATCAAGGTTAATCCGTAATTGTATAGACAGGTTTTGGAATTTTATTATCTTGTAGGGGTTTTTTTGTAACACAAACGGCAGTGGCCAATAATAACGGTGGCCAATAATAGACCCCATCTTAGTCACTTTTGGGCAAATGTAATTTTCTCGATCCCACCATAGTTAAGGTGATGTTACACGGAACGATTCGCAACGACGATTTTTAGCGCAACACAGCATCACAACATTGTTTCGACATTATTTTGAATGGTTGCAACGTTGTTCCAACATTGCTACGCTGCGTTGCGCTAAAAATCGTCGTTGCGAATCGTCCCGGGTAACATCATCTTTACTTTCTATTTATCTGTTTATGAATCTACAGTACCTTATAATGAATGAAGAATACTTCACTTTTCACCTACAGTACAAAACATTCTGGTACGTTTGCTAGCCGTAAATGTGAAGAACTTTTTTACCCCCAAAATCCCAAAAATAAATGTGCGACCCCATTCTAGTAACTCCGTTAAAAATGCGACCCCGTTATAGTCAATCCAGACGTGAAAATGCGACCCCATTCAGCGGCGCATCCCCGGGATTGGCCTCTTATAAGGAAGTACTTTCCCCTGCCCCCCCCCCCCGGGAATGACTTATACCGGTGACTGAACTTAAGATAGTGAAGGACTGAGAAAATACACGTCTGTCATTAGATGCCCTGTGATAATAAAAATACTCTTCTGTTGTGAAAATGGAACACCTGCCCCCTTTTCCACTCGAGCCCTGCCATTCGGCTCCCGTTTTCTCGTCGCCATATTGAAAAACGAAAAAAACTGAAACAACCTGTCAGGGGACAAACCTAGAGTCCCTGGAATCCCTATCTACCCCAGGTCTTTGTAGATTGTTGTTTCGAAAGAAAAAAAATCTCCACTGTTAAAATTGGCCCTCCCTTTACAATATTGAATTCAACAGGGTTTCCAAAACGCTGGCACAATCCCAGTGGGGGAGGGGGTGGTACTCAACAAGTTTTATACGGGGAGGCTCCCGCCCTAGCTCCAACCCCTTGCCCATTTATAAACCATTTTTCACGAAAAAGGTTCCCTTTTCATATACTTTGTATTTACAAATGGTACCCATTTCTTTTACCAAGTTTATTAGATTTTTTTCATCCCTTTTAACTGCTGTGAATGCAATGTCTTTTAAAATGAATCAATCACTGCAAAATCAGAACTTTTTAACGCCATAAATTTATCTTTTAGCCCTTTTGGGCCTTTTTACAGTCCAAAATGACAGATTTCTCTACTCTTTCTTATATTTCAACTAGTGAAATCCCTGTACTTTTTCATATACCTGAAGGTAGCCATTTGGGCCCCCGGCCCCGTAAGGGCCCATTATATAGGGAGTAGCTCTCTCCTTAAAACACAGTTTGAAGAATATTTCTTCCAGGCATTTTTAGTTTGTTAGAATTGAATGGTCTTTGAGTGCAAGATAATTGGGGCAATCTTCTTAGTTCTTAAGAGCAGTTGTCTGTAAGATTCGAGCTATATTAAAAAGGCGCTGCCACACTATCTCACCGAATTGGCTAAAAATTGGCATGTAGACTTGATTTGAGGTCTTTAATAAGGAATAGGTAACTTTAGGTTCTAATTCCTCCTACTTCGGAAATTATCGACATGGCCGGTTTTTGGGTGCCTCGGACCGGCGCCATATTGGTTAATAGAAGCTGCTTTTGGGCCTTCGACTACAACCCTGTCTTCAAAGCTAATCTTCCTTTGCCAATACAGATTGAAAGAACAATCCCTCTTTATTGTATTTTTAGAAACTACTTCGAAATTGATAACGTTTTCGAAACGATCGATTGAACTTTTGGTGGGTATACTTTTTGAATTTTTTACACCAGCAAAATTAACAGAATTTTAAAGGCGTATATCTCTTTTGCCACATCGCATTGAAGCTTGCCAATCTGCCTGAATACTCACTGTTTGTAGTTAAATCGAGTTCATTAATAAAAAAATTGGGCAAATTTAACGGAGCAGAAACAAAAGTAATGAATGGAAGACTGTTCTAGCGACTTTGTCAATAATCTGTACACCGAATACTCGCCAGGTGCTGCCAAAATTACAATCGATAATAGAGTTTCTGTCATTAAATCTGAGTGATCTGTGTAATAAAATTAGCCTCTGTAATATAATCGATAACTCTGCTGCGAAAAACAGTATAAAAAAAGGCAGATTGTATAAGGAAAAGGAAAATGAATTTGTTATGTTTACGCTATGACGCGTAAACAAAATTCAACCATCACAGTCGAACTGGAATTTTCCTGATTTTCCTCTAGTTCCTTTACCGAAACCAGAGCTTTTAAAATTAACCATAGTAATGAAAATTGAGATGTATTACCTTACTCGACGACAAAGTTGCCAGTTTCCACCTTGATCGAAAAAAAGTAATATTTTCCCACGCATATCGCGGATCGTCACGTTCCTTGCCTGGCGTTACAACTCACGTGAAACCGCCTGGTTTCAAACAACTGAACTGAAGAATCCGTGAAAATCTTAGCCAGGCAATAAATAATGGAAGTTGATATAAGTTATCATTATTAGTGAGCAAGGATCGATGCGATGATAGTTCCAGCTACATGTGTTTACAGCGTTTGAAGATTTACTCAAAACTCATGAGACATGAGCCCTTGAAATAAACATGATTACTTCCGGTTTTAAAAATTGGGCGTTGGCAAAGTAATGAATAGACTCATTCTACCTTGTACACCGTTAACAACGGTTCCGTGTACAATTTTCAGGTGTTTTGTCTCAATCACGAAGCCCGTTTTGAGGAGATTCTTGATAAACAGAAAAATTGGTTTGGAAGGGGTTAAGAAGAATGAGGGATGAGCCCGGGGCAGCAAAAACCACAGTCACCCCACCGAAGGGCTTTAAAACTGTGCGCAAATGCCTCACCCTAGGGACAATTCCAGATTTTTGTTTCCTTGAAAAAGCTTAAAATCGCTAGACAATGCATGGACAACTCAAGACAGTCCTAATTCAAAATAAAGTAAACAGCAAAGAAAATTCAGTTAGAGACCAGAGTGTTTATCCGATATCGCGAACAATAAGGAGTGATTGAATATGTGTCTGCAGTTTAAGGTAAAATCATTTACCATGCTCACGGACCTTTCGACAACATAAGTGTGCCGATTGACGTAATATCAGTGGTAAAAAACGAACGCTTTTCACTGTAGGACGATGACGTCATCATACAAAAGGCGTCTTCACTCTGGCATCCAGAATTTCAAACAGTCAAAACCTAATTTTCTCTGCTCGTCAAATGAAAAACGCCTCTGACGGCACGTAGTGGTAATATGCTTGTTAGTAAGACGTCCAACATAAGGAGACATTCATAATCAACTCGGTTAATGCATTGATAAAGGGAAACTTTCTCCTTTACCCTTAGGGACAGAGTTCAAAGGCGCAAAAGATTTTTAGTTCAGCTCTAGCATGTGTTGTCCAGCGATTTGCCTTGAGTTTCTCTAAATTTTCCAGATGAGCACAAGCTGTGCCCATCGTACATAATCTTGTCTGGGCTCCCTTGAAAAATTGCAATTCATCAGATGCCTTCAAGTTCATCCTCCGCCGCGACAACTTCGTGATCTATTGTAATGGGTGGTTTTCTGGAACTATCCTATGGCTTGTCCTTTCTGGTCGTCACTATATTAGCGAACATGTTTCAATTTCTCTCCAGCAAAAGTCTCTATCAGGAGCGTAGCCAGGACTTTCCAGGTGTGCGGAAAATTTCCAAAACTTACCCTAACATCTTACTCAGTTCTCTCGCAACGTTTCCCCACTACATTTGCTAATTCTGTTAACTAGGTGAGGTTATGCGTGGATGAAATGGCACTTGCAATCGGTGAGAAAATTAGGTTAGACACTTTACCCTCATAAAAAGGACGACTCTCACGTTTTGCTAACACTTTCTACCTTAGAAGAGATAAGTGAAGCTTTGCCTTCCCACTCCGTGTAAAAAATGTCGTTCGGCTGTTCAAACTACTTTTAGAAAACAACAAACTTCCCAACTTTAATTTTTAATAAAGGTATAAGGGTAGGAATCCAAATTGTTTTGGAGTATTTCACTGATTTTAACACGATGATTGTAAAGTAGTGTCTAGTGAGTACGGGGGCTAATGCCCCATCGTAAAAATCTGAAATTGAAAACAAAAATCTTGTATAACCGAGTAGTACACAATTTAAGTTATTTTATTGAGTTGTGAAAAATCACAAATTTGTTTCTTCTTGAATGTGTTATACTCTCATCCATTCAGTCTTTCCGATATGTCCGTCGGATAGCGGAAGTTAACGTAAATGATCGATTACCTGAAAAGAAGCTACCATCCTAACTTTCCACCTTCGGGTCTTTTCCCTAGCCATAATTTTTTTCCCTCAAGGAATTTTTCTCTGTTTTACATAATAATTGGTCTTGCATTCAGCTTATCGATTTTGAGAGCCTAGTCCTATGCCGTATTCTGATGCGATCTACTTTATGTAGCTTTCCCCCCATCTAACAGCTCCTTACTGAACAAAAACGGCTTTAATTGAGTCTATTCAAAGAACTAGCCAATATTTTTCCAGCGGTAAGCACAATGTTCCTAATTCTCCCTAGTCCCCTTCTTAGATCCTGTTTACATGGAGTGGGGGACCCCGGTCTAGTGGGGTAAGTTTCTTTTGTTTTGTGTCCCCCAGAGCGTGAAAACAAAAGAAACCAACCCCACCAGACCGGGGTCCCCCACTCCATGTAAACAGGCCCTTAGACGCTTTCATGTGCATCAGGTGTTAAATTTTCTTTTCATAAGCTACAATGCTCATAATCGCGCATTCTGATGTCATTTATGCTTAAAAAATTAAAAATTAGTTTATCGAAGAAAGAGTGAATTAAAGGTATCATGAGGCGTTTGTGATTTCATGAACTATTTGACGCGGTCCTTTTCTTACGGCTTATGTCCGTTGGTGAAATCGCTACTTGGGTTTTCTTGGATTGAAAAGGGCGGGCTCTTTCTAAACGTGGCGTTGTTTATGGGACCTTAGTATTCAGAACAGAATCAGTCGATGGCAAACAACGAAAAGGCTTTTATGTGGTAAGTTACAGTGACGAACCTTGCCTCGAGATGGTCATATTTTTGTACATACCTTCATGCAATTCAGTGTTGGTCTGAAAATTTTTTGTTATGGATGGGGGAAGGGTGGGGGGAGAGATCAGAACATGTACCTCGTGTTGTTTACGAGACATTAAAGTAATGAAAACTGTTAAACAGTCTTCTACAAATCAAAATAGTTGCAAATGCTTACGGGAGGCCCTAACTATATGATGATAAGAAGGGCTATATTTGGAAAGGTGCATGGTCGTGGAGTTAAGGAGATTTGACTAATCAACCAATTTCCCGCTAAACATAAGGGCGTGGCCAGTGGCTCCAAAATTGTGTTTGCTCGCCCCGGGCTGGTTCGACTTTTGGGATACGGTTATGGGGTTATAAACAATGAGTTCATCATCTATATAGCCTACTCGCCCCAAGTGACTGCATTTCGCTTTTCAGAGACCCATCAGTTACTGTATGACCCTCTCCGATCAGATTTTATGTCCGTGGTACTGGTGGTGAGGTCAGTCTACAAGCAGAGTCGTGAAAAACACCGCCACTTGAGCCTTTACGTTCAAAACATTCCTGGCTATCGGGAAAAAAAGGAGCTTTTAAAAATACTAAATAAAATGTCATTTCAAATATCACTTTGTCACCGTTCGAAAATTATTGTGAATCAGACCGAATGAAAGTTCACTCAAAGATAGAGGGGGAGGGGGGAGGGGGGTTGGTAGTTCTTAACAGTTCCAGTTAGCTAGAAAATTAAAAATTACGAAAAAATAGTGGGCGAACTGCAGAATACGTGCAAGAATGAGAAAGGAAATAGAAAACAACTTCCTGTTCAAATTCGGGTGAAACGTTTAATAGCGTCAAGAAGACTGAACTTGATTGAGGTTGTTCATTTCAGTTCCGTTCCAGCGTGCAGTTCCTTGTCCTCCTAAGAATAGCTTCGTCTGCCACCGATCATTCCATGTCATATTTTGCGGACTTATTATTCAGTAATGACGGTACGATCAGGTAATTTGACTTGATGAGTTCTTTAATTTCATTTCATGTACTAGTTTTATATCTTACGCTGGAAAGATCTGCCAAACAGTGTACATTAGCAAAGGTAGATTCCTGTTTACACGTGTAATTATCGAATACCATACAATTTGCATAAAGCTACAGTGCACGGTTGGTTTTTCTAGCCTTTTGAATAAAATTGACAACGTTTGCGTTATCTTCGCCTAAGAAAATAGGAATTTGTAGCTGTATACAGCGAAATACTACAGAGAAAATTGTAACTGTGCAGTACACGAGCGGCTCCCGATTGGTCTGGGAAATCGAAGAGCGAACTTGAGCTAGTACCGTGTGTAACAAAATATATAATTTTCATTTTAGCGCATATTTCAAGCTCTTCGCAAGATCAGAATCAAAAGATCATCTGTTTACATTACAAGGGAGGGTTTTTAAGCGATAGATAGGGTTTAAGAGGCACGATCAATTTTAAAGAATTTTCTTTTCAAATATTCACCGAATTTTGTTTTGAAGTTTTAGCGGCGAAGTGGCTGAACCACTGCGCATTCATGCAATCATATTTCTGTTCCGTTGCATTTGCCCAATTATTTTATTCAACAATCTAACTTAGCTATAAACAAACTATGTTTAGTTAAAATGGCTTAGTCTAAATCGATGTGGCATGGGTGATATTGGCCTTCCAATTTCTACCAAATTTGTGTACCGTTTAAGTACCGAAAAAGTGCTGTGAGAAGTTATAGCCGTTCGTAGCTCAGGCTTAACCATTTTCAGATAAGAGTAGGTAAATGAAAGGAGGAAGGATAGTTCTTTGCAACTGTATGAGTCACGATTAAGTTATTTTAATGATAAGGCTAGAATTAATTACTGTAAATCTCCTTCAGTTCACCAACATGGCGGCCGCTCGAGGCCTCGTCAAAACTGTCATTCCTGTATCTTTGAAACCAACGAGAATTCGAACCTTAGAATATGCATTCAGTATTTAGGACACCATTCTAAGACTACATGCCAAAAATCAGCCAAATCGATGAGGTACCGTGTCAGGCCGAGGTTCGAATTTTACAGAAAATCACTCTTAAAGACCTCTATCGGGATAAAAACGCAAAAGTGAAAAATTTTACGTACCTCCAGGCTTTTTGCCATCCAGGATGAATATGTCCCCACACACCAACGCCCAAACGCTTTTGCACCCTCGCCGCTTTAAACATCAATTTATTAGCTGAACAAAAGTTGAAAGTTTCAAAACACATCAGACAAGAGATATTCGGCAGGGTATCAGGCTCCAGTATTCGGTCTGTTCGCCCCTTGTCTTTCCCCGCCCCTCCCCTGCTAACAAGCGCCTGAAAATGAGTGACCTTGGGTGACCTTAGTCCTGATTTCGGTGTACCTTGGTGGGTCGCGGTTGGTACATCATGGCGAAACAGTTGATTAGGGCTCTGTTCGTATACAGTTTGGCTTTGTTTTATGGCTTTATGGTATGTTTTTTTCTGTTGTTGACTGCTATTAGGAACCTTGAAATACCGAGAAGAGGAAAGCGACGAGAAAAACGTAAGTATAAACGATCGGTAATGCACCGGTGAAAACTCGGCCAGGTCGATTCATCTTGTCTGTTGTGCTTTGTTTCTTTAGTTAATTCGGTCATCTTTTTGCGTTTGATAGTGCTCACTACAGCAGGGACTCTTCGAAACATTAGCTTTACATCAATTAATGAGAAAGCTGGCAAAATTGCTTCTCCATCCAGAGCACATTATTTTTAAAGCGGCACGTGGAGAAGAAAGCGAACTGTTAGCTAAGCTTAAGCTTATGTATACAAGCTCATTTTGGGCGACTACAAACTGGTTTTCGTAATGACCATAAAAAACCCATGTCATTATTTTTCTCTGTGATGATTAGTTTGTGGTTATTTTATATTTTTAATACCATTCTTTGTTTTCGATTCATTGACTGTCCAAAGAACTGCTATGAAGGACGCCGTGTGAATAAACAAATCGAACAAGTAAACACAAGTGAAATACTTTTTTACTATGCGTAACCGTGAAATGTTATTCCCTGTATTTGAACAGTGACTTCTGCTATTGCAGGATAACGCGCCAATCAATTTGAAACTTCACCATCCAACACCCCAACCCCCACCCCCGCCAGGGCAACCTCTGGGGCATTTGAACTTTTTAAAGGGACAGGTTCACGGTATTGTGCATGTGTGAGTCTGACAGTACCTGATTGTTTTTTTAAAAACCAATCGGAAGCGAGTTGGATGCACGCAGGGAAATTTACGGAGGAGTATTTCTGGACATTTGGTTCGATTTTATTTGTCCCCATAATTCATATTCTTCGCTATTCCTCAGATATGTTTTGCAGCCAGTAAGAATAAGATTTACAGCCCTGTCCTGCTCTGAAACAAACATTTACCTACGTGTATTTTTATGAGGTCTTTTACATACTCACGCTAACAAAGCAGTCACCAATTGGCAAACAAAATTTGTAAACAGACCTAAAGAATAATTAATTAAAAATTATTATCGTGCCTTTTCCTTGCCTTTTCCTGCCTTTTCTCTCTGTTTGCCCTATATAAACCTAGAAATACCTGCAAATAGCACCTGACCGATGACAAAAACACACAGCGTATGAGTATAAAGATTATCCTAAATTGAGCTTAAATTTCAATTGCTTATCAGCAAATGAACAGATAGATCAGCTAAGCTTCTCTATCTCCAAAGACTCTTGAGAACGTCCTGTTACCGGGTGCTTGTGACGTCGCTTCTGAGACTCCATTCACAAAATTGATTCCAAAAACAAAACAACACTCTTGAGTACTTTAGAAATAGCAGACTTCACTTGCTTACGTAGAGCTATGGATGAGCGAATTTAAAGGCAGATTCCTGGATTCCTTGGATTTGCGGTTGATACCTTCTTTGTATTTAGTGTTGGCCTGTATGTTTTATTCTGGAAGCTGTCTTGACACACATGCGCATTACCATAAACTCTCCACTTTAAGACAGGCCTGGTCAATGCAGTGTTGAAATACCACACTACTGCATGGCAGGCGTTTGAAGGGAAAAGGGATTCTAGGCAGGAGAGAAATGTGAAGGGGGGGGGAATGGGGAGTGAGGGTGGGAGAGGCCTGCAAGGAGGCCGTTATTTTCATGTTATAAACATCCACCAGACAATTGTTAAAATCCTAATAGGTCAGTTTTCAAAACATGTCAATTACGGCCGATACTTAATCCGATTGGTTGAAATTAACATAACGGCCGATATTTCAGTAATCATTTAAAAATATGTTGTTAGTGAATTGTAATGAGATTTCTGTACAGAATTCATTGTTAGAACAAGATGCCTATAGTCTTTTCCGTGGGATGCTTTGGTCTATGGAAGCATAATGGCATTCTATCTGAATTTGGAAAAATTAGGGAAACCGGAAAGATGTGTCATGTTATGAGCATCGATGAGTAGGTTACCAGTATGGGTTGGTTTAATGTGCTTATGACTGAATTTATAGTAGCCTGCGTGGCAGGCTACTATTTCTCCCCAATCCACATCCCCTTTTTGCTTTCTCCCTATCCCCTACCTCTTTCGACACCTGCTACGCAAGCTAAATTTATAGTTGTCAGTGGTCGCAAGGATGGAGTTGATCTTGTTTTGATCTATAGCTATGTAATTATTTTCGTAGCACGATTTGGATAAGAAAAAAAGGCTATTTTGCATCAAAACAAGGTTTACCCGTGTAACTTAAATTGGAATGTTAACGGAAACAAGTAATGGAGAACATGCGCATAATGCTCTCTGATTAACCTGAACATGAACTATATGTATAAAGATACGTCAAGTATAGGTTAATGGAACAAAACAAAACAAAACATCCGCTTGCTTTATCCAGGGTCGAACCCAGGGTTACAAAGTTCAATAAAGTTCCAATGTTTTAATCCAAGATGAAAGTTAAATATTCCAAGATGCTCTTGATATGGTTAAAAATTAATTGCAATGTGTTTCCAAGGTCTCAAAGTTAACATAGTTCCAATGATTATCCCTGATTCCAACTGGTATAATAAGTTTACTAAGGTCCTGATCCGTGTCCCATCCAGAAGACCAATCCATGCCGAAAGCGAGTCGTCGATTGACGAGGACAATATTTGTGCGATTTCACCGCCAATCGTCGAGAGTACAAGTTGAAATTTATGCGATGTAACCTCCCATTGTCAAGGTGTTTTCGATAAGAATAGAAAAAAACTGAACTCTAGCTGTGCTCGGCAAAAACTGGCGAACTCCGAATAGAAAAATCTATTGGAAATCACAGCCTGCAACAAGACGCTACTAAAACCTTATGAAAAAGATAGACCTAAACAACAAAAGAATCATGAGGGGAAGAAATAATTTGGCTTAGGTCGCCTTTCGTGACTTGCCAGTATCCTGAAGGATTTCGCTGGTTAACAAGCCATCCTAAACCATGAGTGGGAAAACTCAAGGGCGACAAATCTGGCAAGGAACGTTCTGATTTCAACGTTCTTCAGAGGAAGCAAATCAATTAAAAATCGATACAGATTTTGTACAATCTGATTGGTCGGCTTGGAAGAAGAGATAATCGATAAATATTTTAGACAATCCTTTTGGCTGGCTTTGCAATTTGTTCGTACAATGAAACATTCTGAAACGTTCTTCAGAGGAAGCAAGTTGATCAAAAATTGATAAAGGTTTTGTGCAATCCCATTGGTCGACTTGGAAGAAGAAATAATTGATAAAAATTTTACGCAATCCTGTTCGCTGGCTTTGCAATTTTGGGTACAACCAAACCGGATTTTTACTGTGGGAGTGCCACAGGCATCCCACGGAATTAGAAACTGAAGGCATCAATCTCAGTTTATTTGCTTTCTTCTATTATTTAAAGAACCATAATTATATAAAGGAAAAGACCTGTCAGCTAGATGAGTTTTACTGACTGTTTTTGAGACCACAAATGCCTGTCATATAGGCTATGCCTTATCAATGAATCTGAAGTTTAACAGCTGCTAAAGGATTCTGCTTTGCATATTCTTGCTTTCCATATATGAATTATTTATTTATTTATTTTTTCTTTTCAACTGTAAATATTTGATTTTATTGCTGTACATATATATCTTTTTATTTCATAGGTTCCTCAAAGCTTTATAGCTAAAGTACCTGACACTTAAATAGAGTTTATTATTATTATTATATAATTATTCATTAATGAAATCATGGGGGTTATATGCTTGACCTGGCTTGACTGTTAAAGAGTTGATGTTTTCATTTCTCTACAGCTCCTGCATGCCTTCTTGACCCTGAGCTTGGTGAACACCATTTCCTGAGAACAGCATCAAATATCAGGATCCATTATGTTGCTAAAGGAGACACAGGCAAACCACTTATGCTCCCTTGTAAAAATTTATTAGCGATCGCGCCGCGATCGCGGCGCGATCGCTGTCAAAATCGCGTAGCGTTTTTGGCCGGATTTCGCGGCGCGATCGCTGCGTTATTCGCGGAGCGATGGGAGCGATCGCGGCGCGATCGCTGTCATCAATCGCTTAGCGTTTTTGGCCGGATTTCGCGGCGCGATGAGAGCGATCGCTGAGCGATCGCTGTCGTCGATCGCTTAGCGTTTTTGGCCGGATTTCGCGGCGCGATGAGAGCGATCGCTGAGCGATCGCTGTCGTCGATCGCTTAGCGTTTTTGGCCGGATTTCGCGGCGCGATGAGAGCGATCGCTGAGCGATCGCTGTCGTCGATCGCTTAGCGTTTTTGGCCGGATTTCGCGGCGCGATGAGAGCGATCGCTGAGCGATCGCTGTCATCAATCGCTCAGCGTTTTTGGCCGGATTTCGCGGCGCGATGAGAGCGATCGCGCCGCGATCGCTGTCATTAATCGCTTAGCGTTTTTGGCCGAATTTCGCGGCGAGATGGCAGTGATCGCTCAGCGATCGCTGTTCTCGATCGCTTAGCGTTTTTGACCGAAGTTCGCGGCGCGATTGGAGCAATCGCACCGCGATCGCTGTCATTGATCGCAGATGGTTTTCGGCCGAATTTCTCGTTGCGATTACGGTCCGAACGAAAAAGACATAAATGAGTATTTCTTATCTCAGAAGAAGAGTAGTGAGCTGAAATTTGTCCTGAAAGTTGCAGTAACATTTTACTAACTTGTGACAAACGGAGAGCTTCTGAGCTTTGCCGAAAATCGTGCATCATAGAAAATGACCGCTCCGTTTGAGAAGCTCCTGGTCCGGCCAGTGATTCCGGCCACTTTGGCTACTTTAATTGGAAGCCGACATCAAAAGTGCGTTAAAAGAAACCTTCCAAGCACCATCTGATCTAAATTCCTGTATAATTTTTATAGGCTGCTCACTTAAAATTCGAAACCAAACTGAGATTTCTGTGTAAAGAGCTAACGTTTGGTCTCTCGAAGAAACTAAACCGTGAAAAGGTCAATTCGCCACCATTTTAAATGAATTCAATCAAAGTTTAGAGGGAAAAAATATTTGTCGTCGCTTGTTTACGTCCTCAAGAAACACCTCCCATCACCAAAATGTTGTAAGACCCTGTTTAAGTCAGTGGGGTAAGTTTCTTTTGTTTTGCGACCGAAAAGCGTGAAAACAAAAGTCATAATGCCCCACCCATGTAAGTCATGCCGCGACCGAAAAGGACGTGCAGGACGTGCAGAGTAATGTTTTCCTTGTTAGGCCATTGCTTGCCAAGTTTTTGACTTTGCTAAATGCTACAGCTCCCAAATGAAATATAAGTTTCATTTTATGGCCTTCTATACCACTGCTTAATAAATAAAGTGCAGTGTTACTGGGAAATTTTCAAACAGGCTTTCCCTTTTCAATCACTATTTGGCTAGTTTGGCCGGACCAAGGACATAGTACGCAAAATTTATTTTGGAATATTATCTAAACTTTGGTTTTAAAATTCAACCAGTCGACGGAATTTTTTTTTTTTTTGCAAATCGAAAGAACATTTCTTGTACGCCGTGTACACCAAAAATTAGCTTTCTTAACACTTAATTGCATACCTGAACTAAAAAAATGCATACAAGTAATTTAAGGCGCCATAAAAAGCAAAAATAACAGAACAAAATTCACCTACGACAATCGAGCTTCAGAAGGCAAACAGATCAATAAAAATCGGAAAGTTTCGTTTGTAGTTTAACCTTATTTTCTTCCCGAAAATTACGTACATCACAAATTAAAACGGGCCGGAACTTATCCGAACTTATCTAGGAAAGATCGAAGCTACTCAGTCTGCAAGCAGGGTAGTATAAATCATGTCAAGATAAAGCTAAATTTTCAACTTAAACGGATCTAAATAGGGAATGAATTTTCAAAAGAAAGGTCTTATGTGAGAGTTCAGTGAATCGTGTTTTTTTATTTTTAGCTAAGTGTGAGCAGAGTAAAACGTTTTATATCCTGAAGTATTGAGATAATGAAACCGCCTATATGCATTGACTTCTTTTCTTTTGATCCACTTGTCCATGTCTTCAGATAGGTTCATCCTATTAGGGATAAAAATATTTTTTCTTTTTTCCTCACGCTAATGATATGTTTCATGTTCATTTACCGTGCTTAAATATTCTCACCGAAATTCTCCATACTTCTTTATTAAGCCAATTTAATGTGACGTCCCACATGTTTTGTCTTCAGCCTAAACGTTAACTTTGAAATTTACATAATGTACAAACTGAGTACTCACAACTGTTGTCTTTGCCAGATTAATTGTTGCTGCAGAATATTCAAGAGGCCATCATGGCTCTTGGTATATTGCCATGTTTATGCCCCACAGTACGTCCAGAGCGGTTTTCCTGTTTAGAAATTAAAACCAGTTAACCAAGAGAGTTATTCCCGAAATTAGAGTATTGAAATATTCAAATTAAGACAAATCACTGAGTTGTCCAGCTCAAGTAGCTTAAGACTTACACCCCTCGAAGGATATAAAAAATGAGCTAAAAACGAAGGCCCCAAAATCAGAAGTTTTGCTTTCTCGAACTATTAAAAGGTAGCTCGAATTTTTTTTAGCTTTTGTTTGTTTGAGAAGCCTAATAAAAAGGCTAACCTTAATTGTGTTATAAACTACGAAAAGTGCCGGAAAGGATAAAATCGACAACACCGAATGAATATCAAGCTTAACCTTAATTAGGTTTAAAATTAAACTTAGTGATAATAAGAAGTGAGTAGACTTACCTTTTTAAGTATGTTTCTTTGTTTGAACTTTCAACATGTCAAAAGAATCATGAAGAAAAATTTTCCAATGTTTAAACAGCAATAAACGGCCATTGCCAATTGCATGACAAGTGAAATTGAGAGCAATTTTCTTTTTCAAGGTACGCGTCAGCCTTGAATCTTGGCCACCCGCGTCGCAGTGGCGGGAAATCGGATCTTGGAATCCAGTCCCCAAGGGCGCGATCCATTCAACCAAAATTTCCGGAATATTTCGGTCCAAAACTCAATGGATCGGTTCGGTCCAACCGGAAAAGTTTCGAAAAAACGGGTCCACCTTTTTAGGTGGACCAATTTTCCCGGTCGGACAGGTTGGAATTTTGGTTGAATGGATCGCACCCCAATACTCTGCATTAAACCGTCACGTACATGCAGGATTCATTTCTGTTATTAAGGACCATTAAGTAAAAATCATGTTGATTACATCCTTATATACAGCAGCTTAAGGCCTGGAGCGTAACAGAAATTCATCCTTGGGCTTAAAATGACTCAATTAGAGGTGAGCGAGAAAAGGTTTCCTAGCTTTTTGCTAATGTAACTCTGGTCAAAAACACAAGGAAAACCGTGCCTTCTCTAGAAACCGATAAAGTTCTAACAAACTGAAAATGACTGTTATTATAAACTTATAGTTTTTCCGAATGTTCGACGTCCCGATATTGATATATTTCTGTAGTCTTTTAGTTACTTAACTTTCCAGTGTTTTATTATAATATTATTACTATTTTGCCTGCCCTAATAATTTTCACAATCGCAAGTTTTGAAGAACAACATAATGGAATATAAAAATAAAATAATATGCCCGGCAGCCGGGAAGGGTCTAAGCTGCACGGCAGTCAGAATGTTTTTTTTTGATTTTCTTCAAAATCTTTTTTCTAAATATAATCGTTTGAAAGTATTATATCTTCGTTTAGAATTACCAAGGGATTAGGAAAACAGGAATGGCTTAGCAGTAGAGCGTTTGTGGTTTCTTGGGCATAGAGCCTGAGAGTCGACGCCGTTTCGACACTTAGAAACATTCGAGACTCACGAGTACGTTTTCGCACAGGCTAAATATCCGGCAGTTTGAAAGCCATCTGGAAAGTTAGAAAGCCTGTTAGTAAGCCAAAGGATGCATACTGGCCTCGATTAGTTTTTTAAAGCAATAACGAAAATATTAAGTGCTTTCATTATGAAACCTTAGAGTCAATGCACTGTGTGAATCAACTAACGTGTGGAAAAAAAGGGTGCAAAGGCAAATGCAGTGCGAATTACGGCCCATAACGAACGGGAAAGGC
The DNA here is from genome assembly GCA_942486035.1 of Porites lobata. Classification (NCBI taxonomy): domain Eukaryota; kingdom Metazoa; phylum Cnidaria; class Anthozoa; order Scleractinia; family Poritidae; genus Porites; species Porites lobata. The sequence goes on from CALNXK010000223.1 coordinate 645,237, forward strand.
GGTCCCTGATAACACCAAATTAAATATAGCCAGTTATAAAAAAAACAACTAACGAGTCACGAACGATAAGGAATAACAAGACGAGCTAGTAACCAGACTAAAAGGGGCGTGAAAGACGTGAGAGCTCAAACAGAATAATAACCATACGACTAACTTATAACAGAAATCGCGACGATAACTGTGATCCTCGGTTATCTCCTTCGCGATGTAAATGGCACTGAGATTGCGGACGCGAACTTAATTAGAATTGATCGTGATCACCACCTGGCGATCGCGATTACTGCACCACGATCGCGAGCAATATGGCACTCGACGATCGCCGATTACAACTTAACTAAATCGCACCGCGATCACAATCACCGCTTCGCAGTAAGTACAATGCCCCTGCGATCGCGATTACCAAACCGGGATCGTAGTCCTGACATATAAATCACGGATTTGACTTTACTAAATCAAGCCGCGATAAGTACAATGTCGCTGCCATCGCGGATACTATTTTTCAAAATTGCACGACCCCATCAGCTGCTTAGCGTTTAATATCATCGAGCTAAAATAAAAACTGTCTGTCTTCGCGATCGCAATCATCTCCCTACGATCACGATCATTCCGCTGAGATCGCTATAACTTCGCCACGATCGCTCTATCTTCACCATCCTGACCCTGAGATCGCGGATAATATTTTTTCTGAATCGCGCCGCGATCGTAATCTTCTTCCTGCGATCACGATCATCGGGCTGAGATCGTTATAACTCCGCCGCGATCGCAATTTCATCGCCAGCATCGCAATCCTAACCTTGGGATCGCAGATACGACTTTTCAAAATTGCGCCGCGATCGCGATCATCTTCCCGCGATCACGATCATCACGTTGAGATCGCTATAACTTCGCCGCGATCGCTCTATCTTCCCCGCGATCACGTTCACCACGCCGCGATAAGTACAATACCGCTGCGATCGCGATTTCATCGCCAGGATCGCAATCCTGACTCTGATATCGCGGATAATATTTTTCTGAATCGCGCCGCGATCGTAATCTTCTTCCTGCGATCACGATCATCGTTCTGAGATCGTTAAAACTTCGCCGCGATCGCGATTTCATCGCCAGCATCGCAATCCTGACCTTGGGATCGCAGATACGATTTTTCAAAATTGCGCCGCGATCGCGATCATCTTCCCGCAATAGAGATCATCGCGTTGAGATCGCTATAACTTCGCCGCGATCGCGATCATCGCGTCGCTATTGCAAGCGCGATTTACTTCAATTGCATCGCGATCGCTGATATCGCGCCGCGATCAAAATCATCGCGCCGCGATCAAAATCATCGCGCCGCGATCGCGATCACCGCGTCGCGATCGCGATCACCGCGTCGCGATCGCGATCATCGCATCGCGATCGCGATCACCGCGCCGCGATCGCTATAACCTCGCCGCGATCGCGATCACCGCGTCGCTATCGCGGGCGCGATTAATCTAAATCGCGCCGCGATATGCACAATCGCGCCGCGATCGCTGCCATCGCTCCGCGATCGCGGTCATCGCGGCGCGATCGCGGCGCGATCGCTAATAAATTTTTACAAGGGTCGACTGTATACATGGGTTCCCTGAGGTAACGTACACACTTTGCTACTGTTTTATTATTTTTACTATCATTGCAGCAGATGTGTTTGTAAACCAAAGCCATGAAAAAGTTTAAATCATCCTGCCATCTGGATCTAGAAGTACAAGGGTTTGTTATGTGATCATTAAATTTTATTGATGAAGTTTACCATACCCTAAGAGAAACAAAAAACGCATTGAGAGGACTTACTCCAAAATATCATAAGAAAAAAATTAGAATAGAAATAGTAATTAGTCAAAAGCAGCAGCAAAACAAAGAAGATATTTAAGGAATGCTAACAAATGGAATTTACATATTTAGGTATTTTAAAATATCTTCAATTCAGATATAAAAGACTGGACATGACAAAATAAATCATTATTTTCTTCTGGAGACAGTAATTATAATTTGTACTGCTTTAGACACAGAAGACCATCTGTTAGTAAGGGCTAACAAGGGTAAACATGCAAATAAAAGTTGCCTGATGATTGCTTCGCAAGAGACATGAAACTTTGAGTAACTTTGATGAATTTAAGTATACTAGGTAATACGGACTTCAAGTTACAAGATTTGTAAAACGTTTGACTTTTATTAAATAGAAAGGCGTGTAAATAGGTGCTCGGTGCATGCGATATTTGTAGTTTAAGTAAGTAAGTAAGTAAACATGTAAACATGTAAACATGTCATTAATGAACTCCCAGCTCTTGTTAATTAAATGGAAACAAGGAAGTTTTAATTCTTGGTTTTTATCTTGAAATCTTTTTTTTTTTAGAATAACGTGGTCAAAAATGAGGGTGCGTATTATACACGGGCGCGCATTATACACGGGTAAATACAGTAGCAATAAATGTTCAAGATTTAATTCAGTTCCATCAGTCTACTTGTAAGTATATTTTGTAATTTATTAGCACATGTAGAGCCATTTTTCATGGAAATACTGTTAATAAACCATTATTATTGTTATTATTATTATTATTTTATTATTATTATTATTATTATTATTATTAATACAAAGAAGTAGCTAGAAAATATTATGCATTGAAAACCAATGACCCTGTTTTAAAATCACTTTGCAGTTTTGGTATTCCTGGCGATATCAGCTGAAAGCTGTTAGTGATAATTTCAGAATGGTTGCCTTGGATTTGAGGTACTGTAAAAAGTTTAACCCATTCGCTCCTGGAGATTTTGCCGAAAAACGCGTTTTGAAGCTAGTCGAGTGGTTTTCTGGTCACTGTCGTGCTATAAAGAGCTAAAACTTACCACAAACCGGTTTACAGGTTGTACACTTGGTGGCCTTTTGATCCAGATGCAAAATATCAGCTTACGAAGCTCGGGCATGCGCAGAAAGCAAAATTTCGACATAGTTTTTGGGTTTAAAAGTGACACAGCAGTCTTGACTTTTACTTTTCGCTTTCTCTCCTCCCTTCTTTTTTCGCTTTTCTTGCCTCATTTTTTTGGTCTCTTGCTGGGCATTTAGTAGGCTTCATTTTGGTGGGAAGAGTTTTTAGGAAAGCTTTTAGGATCTTAGGATTAGGTGAAAGGAAAGGTAGGTGGGTAATGGAACAAGATTTTCATGGAGATTTTCAGGTCCTTGTCACGTGGTTTTTTGCTTCTTCCTCCGGTGTCCTTGACTGAATTGTGCTCATTCTGGTATGGTTTGAAAGATCTCTTCACCCTGCACAAGTTAGTGAAGAAAGTTGTCCTTGACCGTTAAAACTGATGACGTCACAAAGGGTAGAAAGGACCTGGATCCGCACGGGCGGTTATGGGCGGTTCAGGGGCGAATGGGTTAAGAAGGATTTGTAAAATACAAATTGCAAGTAGCCAAACTGTATTATGCACAGCTGCTACAACTGTAAAACATATCTGAGTAATAATAAGTTACACAACAAAATGTGGGATTTTTGTCCAGTTAGCTAACTTATTTTTGGTATCCTTGAGACTGACAGAAATTATAGCTCAGTCACATGGTAATTTAATTCAAAACTGTTGAATATGCCCATCTCCTATCCCATTCTCAGCAGTTTATTTTGATTTCATGAAAAACAAAATTAGAGAATTTTTAAAAAGCTAAATCTTACAGCAGTATTTTGTATTTAAGGGGCTATGGTGAAAGTGACAGTCCTAAAGGGCGAGAACACTACAAGACGTCATTATTGATTAATGACATTAAAGAAATTGTAAGTGCACTTACATGTATTGCTGAAACAGCAGATTGAGTATGCACCTTGTAAACTTTGTTATAAAATATTTTGTAGATTCAAAGGACACTTTTAAATTAAACATCATAGTCTAGAAGATTTTTGTAAAAAGATCACAAATTCAAAAAAACACAAAACAAAACAAAGCAAAAATTAAATAAATAAGAATTAAATTTTTTTCGTCAATGTCTGGACAGCTTTAAGTACATGTTGTCCAATCCAGAAATAAGGGCTATAATATTTTATTATACTGTGTTGCAAAGGAGGTCATCAGAGTTTCCTTGCAGCTGGGAAAATAAAATTTTTATTTTTTTTTATATCAATACCAGTAATGTATATGATTGATAATGTGAGCTCAGAAAAGATATTAATACAATTTATTAATTTATTTATAGATTGAGGCACTTGATTACAAATCTTGCACTTTGCTGAGTCATGACTGGGGTGGAGCTTTGGCATGGTAAGGTGGCCACTGTACCATAATATAATCTCACAGACACTTGCCCATTAGACAGAAGTTATCAAGCCAATTCCTCTAACTCATGCTTGTGGATGCCATCTTTCTGAGTGACAGTAATGACCCTTCTTGAGAAGTGTTGATATAACCTGTCAATTCTGAACAAACAGAAGGTATACCAGGAGCTGGTATACTAGAACAAGTCTTGTAAACAAATGCTTACAGGCTCTGCCGCCCTTCCCCACCCCAGTTTCCTTCTGTTTTATTTTCGTGTTTGCCCTTTTTCAATTTTGCTGACCTGACTATCTCAGAGCCTGAAACAGGCTAGCCTCCCATGCAGATATTCTTAGGGGTTCATTACATGTTCCTGCCCCACTAACCTGTGATAAACCCCTAAGAACATTTACGTGGGAGGCTAGGAATAGCTACTGCAGTGAAGGCATGGTATTCAGGGAAGCAAGAGCTTATTATGTCCATCAGTCATATTATCCTTGATTTTAAAAGCATAAGAGAGTTGGGGATGGTACAGAGTTCAATCAATAGGGGAGTCATAAAGCAAAAGATTGGACTGTGGGGAGGGGAAGTGATGAAACAAATCTTCCATTCAGGGCTTATTTGTGAGGGATAGCGGGGTATCTGCAATTTTAGTTGATGGGAATATGAACTGCCTTTGGTTCTATTTTTTCTTTTGTTCATTACCTTGAAAGAATGAAAGAACTAGGGTGGTTATGCTTGTGAAAGCTGAGGGAAATACCTATGTAGCCGCCAGCCCTTTGTGACAGCCCAAACTGACTGAGAATTCAAGGCTTAAGTGTATATTCAGTGTGCAAAGAAAGTAGTGTCCGATAGCCCAGGGCTAGTGGATTTTGCTATCGGGCGAGTGAATTCTGTTTTTAACTTGCGTGAGGAGCAAGTAATGTTTTTTGAGGAATTTGAATAACAGAAGAACTGTGAAATCAATTCTGCTAGTCAAAAAGTTTTTGGGGCTAGTTGCAATGACGTCTGGGCTAGTAAATGCGAGCTTCAGCTTTCCCGAATGGCAAGCTGTAAAAATGATTTTCTTTGCACCCTGATACTTGTTGTTTTAAAATTGGTGCGGACCCTGAGGAGTCGGAGAAAGTGGGTGGAGAAGGGAGAAGTTAACCTTTTCTTCTTGCACTGTCTTCAGCTTCCTTCTCGGTTTACTTGTTCTTCACAGTCCAGCAAAGCCCTAGTCTTTTTTGCATACCTCAGGCTGGAGTCATGCAGTGCTTCCTGGCCCAATGCGGGAGGGGGGGGGGGGGGGGGGGGGGGGGGTGGGTCGGTTGGGGTGCATTGTGTGATTTCCAGACCAAGAAACATGCTTTTTTCTCTGTTGAGAACCTGTGTCATTTTAAAGAAGAAACCCTTGTAACCCAGATTGTTGGGGTCGGTTGTTTAGTCAGTCCCCTCTTCTCTTGTGCTGACCAATTCAACTGACTAAAACCAAAGGAGTGTCGTATTAATTTGATAAATCTGTCTGTGTAACTTTTAACCTCAGGTCTTTTGCACACATGCATCCAGAGTTTGTAGACAAATTGATATTTTGCAACATCCCACACCCAAGGTTAGTTCTAGCACCCACCACCTCTCTTATTTGTTATGTACAGTCATTTTTACAGTCACCCACCTAATTTGGACACCTCAGTATTACAGACAGTTTGCTTTGTCCCTGGGGAAAGAAATCCCTAACGTTTTCTTCAAATTCACCCCCATAAAATGGATACCCCGTTATTAAATATGGACATATTATTGGGATTTGAATGTATAGACAATATGAACTATACTGCTATATACTGGGTTTCCTGTTTCACTAATTTTCAGAAAGTAAAAAAAAATTATGCACTTAGTTTCCACCAAGTAAAACTCTGCAACTGCACCTTAAACTCCATAAACACTGCTTCCGTCACACTTGACTATGCAAGACCAACGTTAAACTCTCTTCGCTTGTGAAAGCTAGTTAATACCTCGTCTGGACTCATCTACTTATAAACTTACACAGTAAAATTCTAGAACCTTTTTCAAATAGTCTAATTTTAAAATGATTACAAAATATATGCTGTAGAAAGGCTAACACAAGATCCTAAAATAAAATAAAAAACTATGAACTCATGCGAAGCTTCTAGAATGTCAGCTGGTCACCGAAAAAAAATTTTGGTAACACCCCTATGCCCTAACCAACATGGCTCGCGCATGCTCCCTTCTTGATCTGATTCTCTAAAACAGCTCAGTTTTCTTTTTTGTTAGTTCAATAACCACACCAGTAGTTCAATGACCACACATTAGTTCATTGAGCTTAAACTACGTGTAGCTGCGGGAAAAATAGCCACAAATACATTAGATATTTTTTGTAATTAGAATGTGTAGCATAAAGTAAAAACAGAGAGGGATGTTTCTGGGCGGGGTATCATGGTTGTAAAACCCCGTCATACTTCATTATAATCTTCATCACATTTATTTATTTATTATCTTCATCACATTCATTTATTTATTTATTTATTTATTTATTATCTTCATCACATTCATTCATTTATTTACTTGTTTATTTATTTATTTATTTTTTGGCTGCCTGGAATAACCATAGGGGCTAGTGGACCCAGGCAGCCCGTTGATAATGGTAATAATACTAGGGGAGTCCAATTCCGCCTGTAATCATACGAGTGATAAACAAAATCAGACGACCGCGTAGCAGGAGTCCGATTTGCTTAATCACGAGTAGAGTAAAGACGCGGCGGTCGCATAGCGCCGGAAAATTCCACGATTTGTTTCGCTATGTGGCCAGTTACACAGCGAAGCGACGTAGAATTAACGAAACTGACCAATCACCATTCGTGCAAGAGACTTAACGAAGCAGTAATCGAGGCGATTACGATTATCCAAAGAAAGGCTATCGTAAGTAAAATGCAACAAAGGGGATTGCTCTGGCCAATCACATGAGAGGCAATTAATTAAATGAAGCAATCAAATTACAGAGTAAAGACTGGGAGGTGGCAAAGCGCGGGAAATGCTACGACTTGTTTCACTTTTAGTCGCTTGACATGTGGCCGGTCACAGCGTTGAGACGGGAAATTTGCCTTAGGTGCGAAAACACTTAATTACTAAACTGGTGAACAAATTTTGATTATCTTGAGTGTGTTTTGCTCGTATGTGATCTCAAATGTATTTTGTGTTTGTAAAGGTGACAAAAAGAAAAAGAAGAAGTCTGGGAGTGGCTCCAGTACCTCATCAAATAGCCGTTCATCAACCCCTACGATTGCTACAGACGGCGCTGCTAATACCATTGCTGCCGCTGCTACAAAGCTGAGTCAGGACAGACCAGGAACTCCCTGTAAGTATATCCCCACTATTTCCTATTTAGTAAAACCTTCGTCAGGTACTAGTTCTTTCACAGTATTTTACAAACTAGTATTTTGGATGTTGTTCCATTTGTTACCGATCGGTTTCATGTTCCCAGTGTTGAAACAATTTTTTGAATTGTCTTGGTTTTTGTAGCAAAATCAAAGAAGCGCCCAGCAAGTGCAAGTAAAAAAGGTACCCCTGGCGAAGAGGGAAGCCCAGCAAGCAAAAAACCTCGTGTATCCCCGGCACCTTCCGCGGGAGGGGCAGGAGGAGGCTCAAGAACAAGCACCCCAACACCGACCGGTAGTGAGGAAGACCCTCAGGGGATCAGTGAAGAAGCCGTGAGAAGGTACCTCACAAGAAAGCCCATGACCAGCAAGGACCTTTTGCAAAAGTTCAAGAGCAAACGAACGGGCCAGTCAAATGATGAGACCGTTGAAAAGCTTGCTGCTATCGTTAGAAAGATACAACCCGAACAGAAGACCATCAAAGGGAAACTTTATCTGTCGCTTAAACCACAGAGCTGAGATGTGCGCGCGAGAAGGTCTCTTGTTTCGTCCCATCCTTGCTTAATCTTCACGTGCGCGTCAGATTAAGTCGCTTTAATAATAGATCTGTTTACCTTGGGTTGTGTGTTAACCCATTCTTAGTTTAGTCACAAAACATCAGCGTTAATTAATTACTACCAATAGAGCGTTTTTACTCACGTGGCCAGCATCTATGGAAAATTCATTGGAACAAAAGAAGTGTTTACATAAGAAAAGAGCTTAACTCCCACGAGAATTGCTTGAAACACCAACATAGCCGCCATTTTATTGTTTAGGAACACCAATATGGCTTCCGTGACGTCATTTGAACGTTCTATTACGCATGCGCTTTCAAACCAAAAATGCTCGTTGCATGCGCAGTGCGTTTATGTTGAGCCAGTACAGTCAAACCCCGTTAATACGGACACTGAGGAAGGCATATAAGGTGTCCGTATTAAGCGGATTGAATTGAGAGAAAATGTAGGGGCTTTCTTTCCCCAGGGACAAAGCAAACTGTCTGTAATAACGAGGTGTCCGTATTAAGCGGGTGTCCATAAAGCAGGGTTTGACTGCAGAAGTTCCTGAAATCTTATCCCGGTACAGATCACGACTGAAGAGGATCTCCTACCAATAGACTTTTTAGACTGTTCGCAGTAACCTATTCTCCCGTCAGATTGTCGAGATCGAGTACCTACCGTTACGGGAGGCCATCTTGGGTTTAAAATGTACCGAGGGGGTAGGCGTTGAGTTTAACCGTCCCCCACTCCCTAAGTGTATTTGATACTCATATACTCGGTGAGTAGGCGACTGTGAACAGTTCATAAAATGGACCTTTCTGCATTCCACTGTTCCATTCCAATGAAACGAGCTGGGGATTAAATTTCATACAAAACACTGTATTTTGTCAATAGACCTCTTAGACTGCAAACAGTCGTACTTTTCTTAAAATCGGTTTTGCAAGGTGCGAAGCGCTGGCCTGGTCGATATTTTCGTGCTAAGCACGTGGGCTTCACACGCACATCGGGTGTGTCTCTCTCCAGTCCCACTCTCCGTTTGCACCCTAACTCCAGACCTTTTCTGCTCGCGCGCGTTCGCGTGCAACCACGTGCATATGTATGCATAATTTATGCGGCACAAAAGGTAAATTCCCGCATCGCCTGATCTGAAAACAAAACATTCAAGCTAAACAGGTCTATTCAAGTCACAAGTTGGTGACTTCCTTCACAGGAATAGGGGAGAGATCTATCTTTAAGTGCTGCCACAGGCGCACCATCCGAAATGTTCGAGGCATCGTGATGTCACACGCGCTATTTGATCCCATACCAGTCATGCGGGTATCTTTTCTCCACACCTCATGCTTAGTAGATTTCTGTTAGTCTTAAAGATGTCAGTACTCGATATACTTAAATAAACTGCCTCGTTCCTGGGCGTCTCAAGTGTGTTTGGAGAACGGAAAACGTGAGTGTGGGCGATAGTATCGCGTAATGGACCATGGTAACGTTTGGCTTTGACGCAAACGACGCTGGGAAGGGTAATTGAAAAAAACGAGATAAATCAGTGTCTTGGTAGCCTGCCTACTCGTAAAACACTAAATAACAGCAAGACAAATCGTTGTGAATCAAAACCACGATAATTTTGCCATAAAATAAATCCTATTGACCAAGCTTGTTCGGTCAAGATAACTGGATATTGGCCTCGACTTCGTCTCAAAGGGAATTTGGCCAAATATCCTGTCATATTGACCTCACGCTTGGTCAGTAACGCGTATTTGGAAGGTCTAATGATGAAAATAGAACCGACGTCACGCCTTAAAACATTCCGCTTTCTTTTTGACAGGCTGTTTCCCTTCGTCATTGAAGCAGAAGCTCAATGATACCTTATAAACACTTCGTATCCTCGAAATTTGCTGCCTGAGTCAGGAGTTCCAAACGGTAAGAAAAATAATGCAGTAAGCAGCCTTTTTTCTACACGCGGTCAAAAACCTTTACTTTGTATAAGAAATGGCATGTTCAGTTACATGGTAGGATTGAATGATGCGGAAAGCTTCCCTGTCGATTGTTCAGACTATGAGATTGTTTAAAAGAACGTCGAACGGATGGTAAGGAATGATAGCATTTTTGTGACCATTTTTGACTGTTTCAGTCAATTATTCAAGCTTCCGAAGTAAGCCCTGGTTTTGGAACGGTCTGGAAGCAAAATTAAGTGAAAAGAAACTTCGACCTGCGGCAATAACGTAGAGCCAATACAACAGAACTATTGCGCACTTAGAAGAAACTTTTTTAAGTTAACTCTCTTTAGATCTTTGATAAACGTTTCAAAAAGAAACCGAAAGCCATAAGCTTTATGTTCTGATAGTTCGTTTACCATCAAAACTCTATAATCTTGATCGAGAGTCTCTACAGATGAAGCATGACGGACTGTTTTGCATAGTTATGTCCTACAAGTATTTGGCCTTAGTTTAGTTAAAGGGAAGCTGAATATAATGTAATCTGCAGAACAGGGGTCATTTCTTCATGTTTTTTAGGCGAGTGAAGATATGTACGAGGTGAGCGCGAAGCGCGAGAAAGCGCTTTCACCCGTCGCGCGTGTCTCGCGCTTTACGCACGCTTTGCGCCTCAAAAAATAGCGGCTATTATGCAGACTGCAAATAAAGGAGGGACGGTAAAATAGGGAGAAACTAAAAAAAGGTGATCTAATGAAAAGGGCATAAAATTCGCCCTACTAGTTACCGAAACACTCCCCTTAAACTACCTACCCATTGTCATAGCGGGCTCTAAACGTTATACTCGGTTTGGGAACCCATTACCTCGTCCAAGAGAAGTCAAGCAAATTTTGAGCCTTTTTTTATCTCCACTTAGTAGTATCTGATACTGAATAAGTTTGGGGGAATTTAGGTTTCTGGGAAGCTGCCCACCTACCCCTCCTCTAAGCCATCATTTTGCCCTAAGTGAGAACTAAGTGTTAATGTTAGCTTAAGGGAGGGGTAGGTTGGCGTTTCCCAGAAACCTAAACTGATCCATAAGTTCTTAGGCAAAAATACATTTATAAACTCTTGTGGTTCCATTGAAAAAGGTACCCGTTTTGAGACTCTAATGGACAAAATCCGTTTTCATGAGACCAAAACGACTAAACAAACCCATACCGTTGTGCTACACACCAATATAGCTTGCAAATGGTATTACCCCCGGGTATGTTGTCACTAAGTACTAGAAAAAATCTAGGCTTAGTTGTCACAATAAAGAACAGTTAGCGACAATTAAAGGAAAAGTATCCTGTTACTGCGCATGCGCCAAACTTTGATTTTTGGACAGGATGTCGCGAAATCAAAAGATGCGAGGAGAGTAAGAGAACCTTGAAAAATCTGTTTGCATCGTGCTTGGCCGAGTTCGATACTACACTAAAACTTCTCAGGATTACAGATCAATGATATATTGTTCCCGTTTAGTTTCGATTTGGGCGAAATCGGGATTTTTTGGCGTTACTTAATTGCCGTTGGCCGGAGGACCAAAAGATGGGAAGCGCTCTTATGGCGATTGAAGGCTTATTTCTTCTGCCAGCTTCCATACAAGCTTAGATAATTGTGAAAGGAATACGCAGAAATGAAACAGCAACAATAGAGACTGTGAGAAAGAAACCATTGAGAAATGGATGTGACTGAGGAGATCTTGTTGAATTAAGCTTCGTGAAGCAGAATGTTTTGCAACGACGCGTTAGTAAACTTTTAAAGGAACCTTCGTACGGCCGACAAAATCAAACAAACAGGCGCTACATGTTTAGAAAAACTAGTGCAATGAAATCATAATATAATTTTTGACTAACCTTTGCGATAATTCATCGCGTTGCGATTACATTTTTATATATATCCTTCAAACGTTTGAGACTAGAACGCGAGCAAATCATTCAAAGAGGGTGTGAATGGGGGGTCCACTTGTAGCTAGTCGGTTAAAATTTAGTTACTTTGTCGGTAGTCGGTTAAAATTTTTGATCTTTGTCGGTTGTCGGTTAATCTTAGTTAATAAGTAAAAATGTATGTTAATTATTCATATTTGTTATGTGTTTCACTCGGTTTCACGACTTTGACCCCTATAAAACATGTAAAAATTGCAAAAATGCATCATTTGATTGAACTTAAACTTCATTATGCAACATGATAGCATATTTCACCAAAGCTTTTATTGCAAATGCGAACTTGGTTTCCCTGTTGCTTACAGGGCACCATAAAAAGTAATGAAGAGAGGTTAATCGGACACAGAGGGAAACGCCCACTCTAACCTTTTGGATATGTAAATTATTTTTGGTGAAAAACTGCAAGGGGTGACAGGTTGCACATCTATACCGGCGTGACTTTAATATTTTGGCTCTAACAAGCATGTTCTTTGCCATGGTTTTCCTTTCTTGTAGGAAATAAGGGGTGGTTCTTTAAAAAATTAGCAAAGTAGCGGTTGGTTTTGTATGAGATTCCACTTTTCCATTAAAGCTTCTTTTACAGTAGACACTAAGTGCTGGTATTGTGTCACAAAAGGCAACATTTCTTTCCTTCCTTGTTCGGTTTTGTTTCAGGAGCGCGGACTTCGGTTTCTGTGAGTTTCATTTATTTCTGATTGCAATTTGTCTTTCAAATTGTGTTGGTAGCCTTTGTTCATCATCAACCATCAAGGGTTCTTTTGAATTTTCAAACACTTTCCTCAAACTCTTTTGACAACTCGGTGGGTGACAAGCCGCAAAATGTGTGCTGGAAGGTTTCCGTAGTCTTTACATCAAGGATAACTTTTTCGTTTAATCTTGTGCCTTTGTATAAAAAACATTGTCTACTGTGTCTAAAAACATTGTCTCAGTGAATTTCGGTGGTGAATTTAATAGTAGGATCATGTAAGTTTGCTTCTTCGAAGAAAGTTGCGATGTCTGGTCTAAAGACGGTTTAGCTTAGACTTTGTGTTTCAATATATGACATGAAAATGTTGGCAGAGGAAACTGCTGTCTTTGTGCCCATCGCGGTACGGTAGGTTTGTAGGTAGAGCTTTCTACTGAACTGGAAAGAATTCTCTTTGAGGATTTATCTAATCATTTCTCGCATTTAATGTGTAGGACTAGGCGGGTTGTAGAAATTTTTGGCATACGCTCTGCCTTTTCGATGTCAATATCCTCGTTTTGTGGTATATTTTTAAAAAGACTTGTGACGTGGTATCTTTGGTTACTTCCTAGAAAGGTAGAAAAAATACAATATACTCTTCTTTCTGAAAAAATATAGATAATGTCGGTCCATGTCGGTAATCGGTTAATAATTTTCCTGCCGGTAGTCGGTAATTTTTTTTGCATTTTGTCGGTAGTCGGTAATGTTTTTTGCCGTTTGTCGCTAGTCGGTTAACCCCATTCACACCCTCTTCAAATATTACTGGACTTGGAACAATTGACCTCTGACACGAGTTTCACATTAGAAAAGCTGTTTTTAAAGCGAGCGGAAGAAGATTTTCGGTTCGCTAGGCGGCCCTGCTAGCGACAAAATCGCGATGAGTCTTCGTGCCGCCAGCCAAATTTTAAATAAGACGAAAAACGTCTTCGAAAGTCTGAAATATTGCTTGAGATTGTAAATAACAAATCTTCGTCGGCGGTGCGTTCCGGAAGGAAATCTTGTCGAAGCAATATGACAGTTCCATTGTCTTTTGAAGAAAAAACAGATGACGCTCGCGCGTGCGCACAATCGGGACACTGTCCCTTTAACAGGCGCATCTCTGAGCTGATTTGTGAAAACAGGACACATCTCGCCGCTCCTGTGGGTAGTGGTGGTTGGTCGAAAACCGTAGACGACATCACACAACGTGGCACCCACTCCAACTCTGTTGTATTAGAGAAACACCTTTGCCAACCAGTTGAATGATTATTTTCATGAACTTTGGACGGACCTGAATTACATTGCACCAGTAGATGTGGTTGCCGGGAGCGAAATCGAAGAACCTGAGATTCCTCAGAGGCTTGTTTGGAAAAGTCTTGGCAAGATCAAACGAACAGCTACGGCTCCTGATAGCATCCCATTTTGGGTTTGGAAGGAACATGCTGAGATTTTATCACCAATTCTCAGTTATATTTGGAATTTGTCTCTGCGCAGACACACCAGGCCTATATCATGGGAAAGATCGAATATCAATCCGATACCCAGGGTTGACATACCTAAAGAAAAGTCTGGCTACCGTGGCATAAATATCACTCCAGTTATAGCCAGCGCGTTTGAGAAAGCTTTATAACACCTTTGGGAAGGAGGCTGTGGAGGAAAATCTGAGCACCACTCAATTTGCTTACCGTGAAAGTGGAAATTGCACTAGTGCACTGTTAGTGATCCAGCACCTTATCAACAAACACTTAGATAATCCCCCCGGGACGGGGGACTCCGCATATGAAAGGGGTGGGGATGCTCGTCAGAAATTTTGAATTAAACCCCTAAAAGAGACCGATCTGGGCGTGGCCCAAGCTTTTTTGACCCCTAAAAGAGACCATGTTAAAACACAGACAATATATATATATTTTTATATTTTTTCGCGTGCAACCCTAAACGAGACCTTCACGGCTAAATATTATCGCGTTTTGCCCAGAACACCCTAAGTGAGACCAAAATTCGAAATTTACACCCCTAAGCGAGACGACGAGCATCCCCACCCCTTTCCTATGCCGAGTCCCCCCCCCCGGGATAATCCAGACTGTGAGGCAGTACGGGTATTCGCAATGGACTTCAGCAAAGCGTTCGACTCAGTCTGACACGAGCTACTATCTAATAAACTAAAGTTGCTGCCCCTGAATGCCTATATCATCAACTGGTATCACAGTTTTCTTTATAACAGACAACAACGTATAGTCTACAACAACCACCTTCACGAGTGGAAAGGAGTAAATAAGGGGACAACGCAGGGTAGTGTGAGCGGCCCCTATCTATTTAACGTGTTTCTGAATGACCTTGAAATTAAGCAAGGTTCCACTCCCGCCCTTTTCAAGTACGCAGATGACTCAACCATTGTCGTACCAGTGTGGGGGCAGTGATACGTCAAGTGATTTAGTGGAGACGTTTTTAACCTGGGCGAACTGTAATTCCATGAGCTGTAACCCTAACAAGTGTAAAGAACTTGCCATAAAGAAGAAAGGGAACTCCACCTTCTATCGTGCTGTACGTAATATAGCACAACATGCCACTCGTGATTTATTAGGTTTGACCTTTCAGAATGGCTGTAAATTTTTTGCACACATAAAAGCTAAACTGTGCAAGGCCAACAAATGTCTACACGAGCTGAGAGTATGTAGAAAAGAGCGCTACAGCCAGACAGAAATGGATTATCTCTTCTATAGTATTGTTCTCCCTAACATAACTTACGGCCGATCTGTTTATGATGCCTTCGATGCGGAAATTAATGTCCTTCAGCAACTTTTAGACAGGTGCTGTAAGGTGCGCTTTGTATCTACACAGTTAAATATTAGATCATTACCGCAAAAACAAGCGATTTTTAAAAAAGTTAAACAGCGTGATAACCACCCTCTGAAGGTATGCTTACCGCAAGAAAAGAACAATTTAACCTACAACCTTAGCCGTAAAAGCTGCCAAAGGCCAAGATAAACGTTATAAGAACACACTTGTAAATAGATTATTTTTTAAATACAACCTTTTATGATATTTTATGTCAGATATATGTAACTAGTTTTTCAAATTTTTTAATCTTTATATTCTATTGTAATTTAGCTGAACTTTTAATCTTTTTATCCTGTAACGTTAGATATCAATTTTTATCTAATGAGCAGTAAAGACATTTATTATTATTATTATTATTAATTGCAGAGAAAATCTTTCCTCAAAGATTGAAGCATCAGACGCACATCAAGTATGGCATCTTCAAAAGAATATACCGATGAACAGCTAAACTATTACAGAATTTGTTATGTAACTACTGATATACTAGCGGAGGGTCTGAGAGAAATATTTAAACAAGAATGGGACAAACTGTACAAATCAACAAAAGGAGAATGGAAAGACGAGCTACGTAATGGAATAGACTTTTATAACGGAGAGTCTCCTCGAAATCAAAAAAGAAACGCTCATCTTTTGGCCACTATGAAAAACGGGAACAGAGGGGAATGGGATTGTACAATGCTGTTTTACGCTATCCTTTTCTCTGATTCCGTCGGGCCACGTCTTTGTGCAATAGTCAGAAAAAATGTAAATGATCTACGAAATTTCAGGAATGAAGATTTTGCTCACATGCCACAAGGTAGTCTCTCTGAGATAGAGTTTCAGAATGCTATTAGCAAAGTTGATGTTGCGTTTCAAGCGCTTAGTCTTTCCACTGTAAAAATCCAGGACCTGAAATATCAGAAAACATTTCCGACAAAAG
Source organism: Porites lobata (assembly GCA_942486035.1). Classification (NCBI taxonomy): domain Eukaryota; kingdom Metazoa; phylum Cnidaria; class Anthozoa; order Scleractinia; family Poritidae; genus Porites; species Porites lobata. The sequence goes on from CALNXK010000223.1 coordinate 661,741, forward strand.
ATTTAACAAAAGTCCTCAAAGAAGTTGATAATATGAAACAAGAAGTTCAAGAAAAAGAGAGTCAGCGCCAGGTCCTTGAAGATCAACTCCAAAATGAAGCACTTTCATTTTGTGTTCTCCCTCCTAAACCTTCGCATGAAATCGGTGATCGTGAAAGTGAAGTAGCCAAAATAGTCCAACAGCTGAGGGAACTAAATGAGTCCAGTGACAACAGGTTGAGTTATCTATACATTTCAGGGAATCCTGGAAGCGGCAAATCACAGCTAGCTGGCCTCGTAGCTGAGAGATTCTACGACGAAGTCAAAGAAATGCCAAGTGGGTCTTCGTTTGTAATGACCTTAAATGCTACAAGTCCAGATTCACTTCTGGAGTCGTATGCCTCATTTGCTCGCCATTTAAAGTGCCCAGACTATTCAATTGTGGAAACCCTCAGCTCAAAGGACTCGAGCGTGGACGAAAAGATCACTAGTCTTAAGATGGTTGTCGCTGTAAAAATTAAGTGTTACACGTCGTGGCTACTGGTGGTTGACAATGTCACTACTCTGTCTTCAGTGCATGTCCATTTACCACAGTTTGAAAACGAAGCTTGGGCGAGGGGCCAGTTCCTGATTACGACGCAGGACACAACATCAATTCCCTCAGAAAACGTTTTTGTTAAGCACATCTCGGCAAGCAAAGGTATGGAGCCCAATGATGCCTGTTCATTATTGTCCAAGGTTTCCGGTATCCCAGATAGCGAGCTAGTAGGAACAGTAGCACAAAGACTGGACTATCAACCTCTTGCTTTAGCAGGCGCTGCCGTCTTTGTTAAAGAGATTCGGCAGGACAAAGTATCTACGCATTTTGGGTGGGAGGAATACCTGAAGATCTTAGAAAAAGGCAAAAGACAGAAAACGGAGGATACACTTGTCGGCACTAATCCAATTTATCCAAATTCAATGACCAAAGCAATAACGTTAGCCGTCGAAACACTGATGAGATCCGACAAATTTCAAAAACACCTTTTCACTTTTCTTGCCCTCTGCGCTCCGCGACCATTGAACGCCGACATAGTAGTTAGTTACATTATGAACGTACATGAAGAGTTTGATGAAGCGGACAAGAAACTAATTCGCATGAGATAGAAAAGAAGCTCACTTCTGCTGTTCCAAGATGACGAGGGTGGCTGTTTTGTTCGACTTCACCAGGTTGTGCATGATGCTATAAAAACTGTAACAAAAGAGTATGCAGAAAGCCAAACCGATGAGGTCGTTAGTGGGGTTATTACATCATTCAACGAATTTATTTGCGCGACTCCGCCAGAGAATAAGAGACTGAACACCAGACACATCGCTCCACATTTGAAAACTTTAACTATGGTAACTGACAAAGTGTTTTTGCGAGATAGTTTCATTCAAGTTCATAGGGACATTTCCGAAAAATGTGAAAATCTTGGAAATATTTGTAAAATGCATTGTGAATTCAGAGGAGCAAAAAAATATTTTGAATATTCACTCACTTTTAAGCTTCAAGAGCTCGGACCGAAACATGTTGGTGTTGCAACAAGCTACGATAACTTAGCTTCAGTTTACCGGGATTTAGGGGTCTTCGAGCAAGCCAAGAAGTATCAGCAACGTGCTCTAGACATCGAACTGGACAAACTCGACCCAAAACATGTGAATGTTGCAAGAAGCTACAATAACTTAGCTTCAATTTACCAGAAATTAGGTGACTTCGAGCAAGCCAAGGAGTATCAGCAACGTGCTCTAGATATCAAACTGGACAAGCTCGGCCCGGAACATGTTAGTGTTGCAATAAGCTACAATAACTTAGCTTTGATTTACCAGGATTTAGGTGACTTTGAGCAAGCCAAGGAGTATCAGCAACATGCTATAGACATCCAACTGGACAAGCTCGGCCCAGAACATGTTCATGTTGCAAGAAGCTACAATAACTTAGCTTTGATTTACCAGGGTTTAGGTGACTTCGAGCAAGCCAAGGAGTATCAGCAACGTGCTATAGATATCCAACTGGACAAGCTCGGCCCGGAACATGTTAATGTTGCAAGAAGCTACAATAACTTAGCTTTGATTTACCAGGGTTTAGGTGACTTCGAGCAAGCCAAGGAGTATCAGCAACGTGCTCTAGACATCAATCTGGACAAGCTCGGCTCGGAACATGTTAGTGTTGCAAGAAGCTACAATAACTTAGCTTTGATTTACCAGAAATTAGGTGACTTCGAGCAAGCCAAGGAGTATCAGCAACGTGCTCTAGACATCGATCTGGACAAGCTCGGCCCAAAACATGTTTATGTTGCACGAAGCTACAATAACTTAGCTTTGATTTACCAGGATTTAGGTGACTTCGAGCAAGCCAAGGAGTATCAGCAACTTGCTCTGGCCATCAGAGCAAACAAGCACGGCCTCAACAAAACACCAAATAAGGTAAGGACTGCTGACAGACGCAAAGAGCTATATTATGGAGATTTTATTTTTTCTTGAAAAATTTTGTTCCGTCTTGAGGGTTTTTCGCGTTGGTACTGTCTTTGAAATTTGTTAAAATCTAAGAGGCTGAATTTTCAGGGATTTTTTCACAGTACAATAAGTTGCGTCTGAAACTGTGAGGATCTTCTTTGGATTCTTTCTTCCGCAGTTCCAATCTATGAAATTCATATCATTCTTTATAATAATTTTAATTTGATAAACTCAAAAACGTTTTACATATATTAATTATGGAATCTATATTTAGGACGTTGGTAAGACATCTCTTAATTTAGATGTGATAGTAACAGTTTCCGCTAACGCTCTATTCCTGCTTTCCGTATCTTTAAGTTTCTTCTAATGAAAAAAACCTTTTAGTCCTTGCAGACTACTCATGAAGCTGAAAGGCATTTATCACAATCCAAGAGAGAAGATGATGATGAGGAGGATGATAAAGACCGTAGTAAGGAAGGTAAAGCAAGAACCATTGTTTAGTTAAAAACGTCTCCTCGTGCTAACTTGTAATCAAGGGCGCGTTTCTTTTGACAAAAACTGATATGGTTTAAACGTTGCACAATCTCAGTCTTCGGACTTGACGCGACAAAGGAACGTGAGGAAAAAAACCAGGAGATGGATTCTTCATCGTACCAAAAATGCTTTTCGGGGGGAGGTAGCCAGGATTTTTAAGAGGTAAACACAATTCTCCAAATGCCCCTGCCTCCCCCACAAATGTCTCTAAATTTGAGGTTACCGTAAGCTTAAGCGTTTTTACTGTATATGAAATGAAGTAACGAAGTAATTTGTAAAATTCTTTGTCGCCTTTTTGGGTTCACTGACTGAAGCACGTCAATCGCTCTTCTTAAAAAAAGCAGACGCGTGAATCCAAAAAATAGAAAACTTGGTCAATTAAGTCTCCAAATGAGTCCAACGAATCGTGATATCTTTCCTCCTTCTATCATAAGAGTTTGCGGGAAACCAAAATGGAAGTGTCACGTTCATGAATATAGGGTACCTTAAGAATAACGATGGCGAGAGTAGTAAATACATAACTATTAAAACGAATACGCGTTTTTTCAAACATTCCCGCGTTTACTCCAATTTGCTTAAATTGGCAAATGTAGGTGAATTTATTGGAGTTAAATCCTTGGGACGGCATCCACGCTTGAAATAAGAGAAAAAATTTATCCTCTGTGTTTATTTCTACGTCGTCCAAACAACGTCGCTTAAGAAAATATTACGCCGCGGTCGTGCAGGGACAGCAAAATGTAACCGGGGGGGGACCCCCTACGAAAGGAGCGGGGATGCTCGTCGTCTGCTTAATAGGGGTGTAAATTTCAGATTTTGGTCTCGCTTAGGGTGTTCTGAGCAAAACACCATTATATTTAACCCGTAAAGGTCTCTTCTAGGGTTGCACTCGAAGAAATATTAAGAAAATTAAATATTTTCAATTCGTTTTGTTTACTCGATTGATGTAATCAAAGTTTAAAATGATCGCTTTTAGGGGTCAAAACAAGGTTGGGCCACGGCCAGATTGGTCCCCTTCAGGGTTTAATTCAAAATTTCCGACGAGCATCCTCGACCCTTTCATATGGGAGTCCCCTCCGGGACCAGAAACCGTGCTACAGTTGGAAACTTTGTTTCACTTTTTTAAAGCTTCTGTTTTTGACGTTGTTCTGGTTGCCATCCCCGTCGTCCCGTTGCTAAAGCCACCCAGTTTTACCGAATGCGTTTTGTATCCGAAACGTTTTATGAATCCTCTATGTAGTGTAAACGTAACGCCTACGCCAGTAATCTAGTGGTATCTCAGACTTTAATTTGCAAATGAGTGATTCTTTTACCACAACTTGCCGCATTATTTTTGATCGACGAAGCACCCTACGTTGCTGTAAAATCGCGCCCTACTTTGTCTGGTGCAAAGACAGGCCGAAGTGAAAATAACCGTTTTACGCTTTATACAATCCGGATCCAGTCTTGCTATTAATTTGCACTTTTCCCGCTATATTATTGAAGATTGAAGATTCGATAACTCGCGCTTCTTTTCTGGAAGGCGACATTCGGGTGTAAAAAGAAAAATTAAAGAGTCCTTTGTTAAATGCGAAAAATCCATGCTTGAATATATAAAGGATCTCGATAATTCTAAATCTTATAGGCCAAAATGTTTATTGAGCGTGCCCTGATGATGTCACAGCCAGATTTGGGATCAGTTTCTTCATATTTTGTCACAGATAATAAAAATGCGCATTTTTAAAGTTCCAGCTTAAAGACCCTTAAACTTATTTTCTTTCTTTTTTCTTTCTTCTTCTCTTTCTATTATCTTTTTAGTTTAGGGTTAAAATGTGGATAAAGCAATTTCCCACGTTACTTGCCCCTTGCTTGATCATTACGCTCTTGGACGGTACTAAGCGCGTTATAGGCTGTGTGCAAACGGACGCAACAACTCCCAACATTGTTGCGCCAACAATGTTGGCCGCAACAATGGTGGGAGTTGTTGCGTGCGTGTTGGCAGTGGTGTGCAAACGGACGCAACAACTCCAAACAATATTGGGACCAGCGGTGCATCGTGGGAAGGATACAACCCAAGTCTTTGTAAACCATGCGTAACGATCGTGCGCAAACGAACGCAACAACTCTCAACATTGTTGCGCCAATAATGTTGAGAGTTGTTGCGCTCGTGTTGGCAGTGGTGTGCAAACGGTGCAACAACTCCCAACAATTTTGGGACCTACAGTGCATCGTGGGAAGGATACAACCCATAAGTCTTTGTAAACCATGCGTAATGAGCGTGCGTGGCCCCAACAATGTTGGAAGAACTGTGGCTGGGAGTTGTTGGCTGATAAAAGTTAACCGGTTTCAGACTTTGCGCAACAACACATAACAACATCCAACAACATGCAACAGGGTGTGCAAACGAATGCAACATGTAATATCCAATAATGTTGGGAGTTGCTGGCCAACAATGTTGCGTCCGTTTGCACTGGCCTATAAGATACCAGAGCAATAAAAGTTGGCTAGTATTATCTTCCATGTGATACCTTTTTTTGATTTTGTTAAGATGCCAAGAAGAGAGAGAAGAAGTCAGGAAGTGGCTGTCGACTTTGTAGATGTCAATAATAAATATTCAGCTTTCATTGTTGCAATTAGGCAAATTAGTGTTTTGTCAGCCTTTTACTGTACGATAATTTTCATTGTGTTATGTGGAAAATTGGTCAGGTTAACCGTGATATAGACTGTAGTTTGTAAAGTACTAGGCATTTATTTGCACTCTGAGAAGGAAATTATGCAGTCCCGAGAAGATGAGAGGCTCACGTTGAATCAAGTCTAAATTAGACTCGCACACTGAGGGTTGATTTCCAGTCTCGCGTAATTTTTACGTGGGTACGTGAGTAAAATTTACGTTCGTATATAAAATAGAGGCAATGCATGAAAGGTCGCTCGTAAGCGTAAAAGTTGAACCTGCTCAACTTCTCGTTTAAGCTAAGCACTTTTTGTCTTGCCTCTACTTTATTTACGTGATTAAAATTTACGTGCGTTAACGTACGTAGCCAAAAAAGCTTCAGTGGAAATCAACCTTAATGGTTTAAATTTCGTCGAAGAGTAAACCATATCATTACATAGCACTTTTGTATCAACGTGCCAGCAAAAGATTGCCTAAGTTAAACGTTCCTATTGGCGAGGAGAGACGGCTGTGTTCGTACGCTAGCCAAATATTAAAGTATGAAATAACTGGATTATAGAGTTGTGCTCGTGGAAGCTGGACTTTTGACCACATTTTAATTTTTGCCTTCTGCAAGAATATTGATAGAGATCTTTAGTTTTAAGACGGGAACGATTACGATACGATAACCGTCGTCATTTACGGGTTTCATGGTGGCGGGAACTTGTAAGTTATCAAATGTTAGAAGTAATCAGGAGAGGGCTTAACTTGTTTTCTATAAAAATAACCGTGCTCTCTTTTCTGGTAAAAACATGGAAATTGCGTTGTCTAGTAAAACAAAAACAAAACAAAACAAAAAAACTAAAACAACAATTATCAAAAACAAAGAAAACTTTAAGTCAAGTCTCGTCCTCGTAATGGTCCTCGAATCTAAAGGACTCTATTGTTGCATTTTGATGTCAGGGAGTAGGATTGCGAGTCAACAATAAAGTGTTTTCAATTGACTTTATGGAGTCCATATTAATGTTCTAGGACAATGAAAAGACGGTCATGTTGTCTTCCCTAACCAATCCCGTGTGAGTTGAACTCTTTTCTTATGTAAACGCTTTCTTTTGTTCCAATAACGTGGCATATAAGGATGCTGGCTACGTGAGTGTGAACACTATACCAGTGGCTGATTATACTAGAGAGACTAAGGCCATAGAAATCCGGATAGGCTGAAACCGCGTATTGAGTGTTTGCGCGTTTTCCATCAAATCGTTGGTTTTTCAACCAAATGGTCGCATATCAAGAATGTTTTCCGTGGTAACGCTACAAGCGAGCTCAATAAAACATGACAATGAAGAGGAAAGCGAGAAAATAAAATACCCAACAGGTCTAAGAAGTAAAACAAAATCTCTGAAAGTGCAGCATACTTTTTGGCATTTTCCTTTGCCACTATCGCACGATTAACGTAAAGTCAAACTTGACTAAGACAACACTGATTAGTGAGCTTTTTGGGGGGCTAACCGGTAATGACAAAAAAGAGGTAGGAATCGCGGATAAAATGAATCAGAATATCTGCTCAATGAATAAAAAAACTGGTTAAGAACATCCCAGTTACAAGCACCCTTCAAGAACAATACATAGAAAAGAGTGCATCTACACATTTCGCGTTTTATTTCTGTGATATTGACGAACACATATACCGTGTGGCTGCAAAAGTTAATACCTCCAAAAGTTTTGGACTAGAAAAATCTCAAGTGTGCTTCTTAAACCGGCCAACCCATACATTTTAGATGTGAAAAGTGATATCATTAACCAAAGGCAATATTTCCTGACGACTGGAAAAATGCCCATTTTTCTCCAAAGCGAATGCTGACAACTACAGACCGATGTCTCTCGGCGAGAGAATGGCGCACACGTAAGAACTGGAATTTATAATAAATAATAAAAATGATAGGGGATTTGGGTTTTTCGGATATATGATTCCTGACCCTCAACTCCCTTTCAATTATTTCGAGAGTACCCCCCTGGCCATGACCTATGAAATTGCGTGAACAGATATGTGCTGCTTCTTGCATAAATCCCTAAAGAAAATAAAACCAGACGCCACGCCAAGGAATGTTCAAACTTCCTGCTTTCGGTTTGATAGTTTTCCCTTTGTGATTCAAGCGAAACCTCTTTAAAGTCGTGCTGCCTGCCTGGTACCTGACTAAGGCTGCAATCGGTAAGTATATACAGTTGAAACAAGTCTTTTTCAGTAATTTCAATTTATATTACGGTGCTATAATTCATTTAGTATAACGGCCAGACTAAGGTTCCTTGACTTACGCTAGGGTACAAGAAATGTAGCATTGGATGTTTTATACCTTGAAAGTGTTCGACTTCCCTTTTGTGACGGTGCTTAGTAGTGTGCAAACAATCAAGTAAATATCTGGCCATCAGCCACGGTTAAAGATGTAAAGGGAAACTCTGTTATGTTGAACGCAGGGATGTGGTGAACATGAAAGAACTGACTGTCGCATACACGGTACATAAAGGCTTTGAGTCTGAGCCATAAGATGTGTTTTCTATGAAGGGGGAATCGGGGGGTAAGCGGTCGTCTAATAATGAGGGACCTTGATGACGCATGGCGAACGTTGTTGCATTAGAAATGTTAAAGTTAATTTTTGAAGCTACAAAAACATAAATTAGGGAGGCTATCATATTTGGAAGTTGGCATATTTATTTCGCCAAGGTCAGCACCGGGTCAGAAATCAAGTGAATGTGTTCTTATCTGGCCCCATGCAAAAGCACTCAACGATGGAAGCAGTGCTAACTTTAACAACCGGTATTACATATTCAAGTTTCTGCTTAAGGTTCTCTCGTCTTTGTGATCCTATAATTCAAACGAAATTATCGCAAACGCATTGCCGCTTATATGTTTGTCTTAAAGTGAAACTAACGTGTTTTGGCAGGGACTGAACTACATTGCACTCCAACAGACCCCAGAAAAAAAACACGATTTGACAAGCAAAAGAGGGCATCTACACATTTCACGTTTTATTTCTGTGACTGAACAACACATATACCTTGTGGCTGCAAAATTTAATACCTCAAAACGTTGTGGACTTTGAAAATCTCAAGTGTGCTTCTTAAACTGGCCAACCGATACTTTTTTAATTGTGAAAAGTGATATCATTAACCAAAGGCTATATTTCCTGACGACTGGAAAAATGCCCATTTTGTCCAAAGCGAATGACCGATATGTCTCGGCGGGAGAATGGCGCACACGTAAGAACTCGAAAAGACTGCGTGGCAGGCGCGTGGAATTAATAGAGATAGAAGTGCAATGGAGACACCCTCCTGGTGTTGGCTACAAATAATAATAATGATGATCACAATGATAATGATAATGATAATAAATGATAATAATTACAGGTGATTTGGGGTTTTTCCGATATATGATTCCTGACCCTCAACTCCCTTCCAATTTATTCGAGTGTACCCCCCTGGCCATGACCTATGAAATTGCGTGAACAAATATGTGCTGTTCCTTGCATAAACTGACGTAAGTAATCCCTAATGAAAATAAAACCATTCGCCACACCAAGGAATGTCCAAACATCCTGCTTTCGTTTTGATAGTTTTCCCTTCGTGATTCAAGCGAAACCTCTTTACTGTCGTGCTGCCTGCCTGGTACCTGACTAAGGCTACAATCGGTAAGTATATACAGTTCAAACAAGTCTTTTTTCAGTAATTTTAATTTATATTACAGTGCCAGAATTCATTTAGTACAACGGCCAGACTATGGCTCCTTGACTTACGCAAGGGTACAAGAAATGTAGTATTGGATGTTTTATACCTTGTAAGTGTTCGACTTCCCTTTTGTGACGGTGCTTAGTAGTGTGCAAACAATCATGTAAATGTCTGGCCATCAGCCACGGTTAAAGATGTAAAGGAAAACTCTGTTATGTTGAACGCAAGGATGTGGTGAGCATGAAAGAACTGACTGTCGCATACACGGTACATAAAGGCTTGAGTGTGAGCCATAAGCTACGCATTCGTGTTTTCTGAAGGGGCAATTGGGGGGAAGCAGTCGTCTAAAATTGAAGAACCTTTGATGATGCATAGCGAAAGTTGTTGCATTAGAAATGTTAAAGTTAATTTTCCACATGATTTGTAGAAACATCAGTCATATAGGCTATCATATTTGGAAATTCGCGCATCAGTTTCGGCACGGTCAGAATTCACGTGAATGCAGTCGACCATAGAAGCAGTTATAACTTTAACAATCGGTAATATGTTCAACCTATAGCTACAATCCAGACGATATTAGCGGAAACGCATTGCTGTTTATATGCGTTTGCCGTAAAGTTAAATGAAACGTATTTTGGCAGGGAATGAGCTACATCAGTACTCCAACGGTCCCCAGAAAGGTAAAAAAACACGATTTGACAAGCGTCAAAAGCAAAACAAGCAAAGTTATTTCAAATTAATATACGGCCTACCTAAGTAGATAAGTACATTTACAAAGATTGCAGTATGTACAAAACATGGTGACTAGAGTTGTGTTGCAAGTGAATAAGTTTCAGCATATCACACCTGTTTTGTGTGAGCTTCACTGGCTACCGATTGAATATCGTATTATTTTCAAGATTCTACTTCTCGTGTATAAATCACTGAATGGGACATCGCTTAGCTATTTAGCTCAGAAACTACATTATCGTTCTCATACTAGATCATTGAGGTCTGTTAGCAATGAACTTTTAATGCAACCTAGATCGTATACCAAGACCTACGAAGATAGAGCATTCGCTGTTCATGCACCAAGAGAATGGAATTTAATACCCTATGAAATTCGGAAGTCCAACACCATCTCGAGTTTTAAAAGATCACTTAAGACGACTTGTTTACTAAATTCAGTAATAACGGATCATTGTTTTTATAGATTTGAATATATTGCGTTATTTTTAATTTCCCTTTTTTATCATTTTGAATAAAATGGTTTAATAGTTGCAATTAGTTTTAATTTTTTTCCTTTTTTACTCATTGTAAATATAATAGGATATGGTTGTAAATTTGTAAATATTTTTCAATAATGTTGTTTACATGACTGTAAAGCGCCTTGAACATAGGATAAGAGCGCTATAGAAATAAAGTTATTATTATCATAATTAAAATACTTTAGAGATCGTAAAAAAAATGATACGATCCGTTCTTATGGGTTAAAGCTATAGGTCTGATTATTAATTGCTCTTTTAAATCGATGTATATTCATACACTCTTCTGAACTCAGAACACACTGGAATATCTATCGTTATTATAATATCCCTGATATCCATACACTCCATGCGTGTCCAATTGTATTGAATTATAATTAATAGACAGGTCTGAGGTCTGAATTACATGAATAACGTTTAATACGTTTACAACATACACCGATCAGAAGCACGTACGTGAAGATTGTTAAAACATCCTGTGCAAAAAGTCTTTTAAAAATACATTAAGCATCTGGAAGGGAAGGGTACTCCCTATGATGGCCTATACGGGGAGGCTCGGCCCGAAAGGGGTATCTTCAGTTTAGGCTTCAGGTATATAAAAGGGTAGGGAGTTCACTGGTTGAAGTGCATTTAACACTTATTCCTCGACCCCGAATGGGCTCTGAGTGCTCTGAGTCAATGAGGGCGAGAGGAATAATTGTTTTAGTAAAATCCAACTAGTTGGTCAAAAATATCGAGACAAAACAACTTTAGCCAGCAAAACGCGTTTCAGCCGCCATTGTTTTTGGTTTTCAAATCAAGCGCTTTTCTCTACAAGTGGGCTATAACATATAGCCTAGTAGTAGCTCAACCAATCATAACGCAGCATTGATAATAGACCAATCGTTGGATTCTATTAAAAAAAGATAGGAAAATCTGTCATTTGGGTCTGTGAAACGGCCCAAAAGGGCTAACAGATAAATTTTATGTCTTTAAAAAATCGAGAAAACGTTCTATTTCTTTTTAATTTATACCTATTTGAAAGACAATGCATTTACAGCAATGCATTTACAGCTCTTTTTAATTTATAAAAGACAATGCATTTACAGCAGCTGAAAAGGATGCAAAGTTTTCTAGGGGTTTAAGGCCTGGGTCAATGGTGTTTTCGGAGCATATGAAAGATTGGCGGTATCTCTCGCTAGGAGATCTAGAACAAAATGAATTTTTTTCCCAAAAGTAAATTTTGAGGTCTTCTTATGCCTTAACGTTAAATTATGGTCACGTGACATGCCACGTGACCAAAAATTAAAAATGAGGGAAATTGGCGAATTGGTGGCGAATTTACTTTACTTTTGTTTAGATCCCATCGGCCGTAGCCCCTTTCTCCCCTTGCAAAATTTACACAAGGTAGAACTGTTTTCTGTTTTTATATCACACTAAGATGATATTTCAAGTTGGAAATGTTCTTCTCAAACTCATTAATAATTCATTAAGAAAATACAAAGGAAATTAATGTTTAATGAGTGTTTGGAAATCGGATGAAACACTGCTTAGTATTTGCATCCTTAATTTCTCCTTCAAAAATGATTTTGCTTGAGAAGAAATATCAAACATTCGACACAGTGTTTCATCACCAGATGAAACACCTCGAAGTTCGTCAAAAATACTCCACTGCGCGTCGTATTTTCAACTCTCTTCTCGGTGTTTCATCTGGTGATGAAACACTGCATCTCATGTTTGATATATTACATGAAAGTGTAAGTCTCTTCAATTTGAAAGAAAAGAAAACTGATACGAAGAGGGGAAGTTTTGATCCCACGACCTAGAAAACCTAGTATACCACGCTAATCACTAGACCACTGCGGATTTGATGGATGGAGAGGAAATAATTTAAGTACATAGAGCATCAACCCCAACTCAAAAAAAGAACCTAACCAGTTTCGAAAGAGCGCTTAACCCTAATCAGTAAAAGCAGTGCTTAACAATAATCAGTAAAGGCAGTGCTTAACCCAAATACATAACGAGGAAAATTACGTTGTGTGAATTTCATGAGGTGTCCGAAGGGACTACGGTGGATGGGATCTAATGATGTATCGAGCCAGTACAGTCAAACCCCGTTAATAACGACACTGAGGGGGCCATAGAAAGTGTCCGTAGTAACAAGGTGTCCGTATTAAGCGGGTTGAATTTAGAGAAAATGTAGGGGCTTTCTTTCTCCAGGGACAAAGCAAACTGTCCGTAATGATGAGGTGTCCGTAATATATAGATTTAGTCAGGGCTAAAAGCGAAGCTCCCATCAATAAATTTATGTTTTAAATTAAACAATAAACTTGTAATCCACAAATCAGTTAACTTAAGGGCACATTCATTTGACTTTTGAGGGAAAGGATAAGTTATTTTAGAGTGAAACATCTTGCATCGAGTTGATAGCCTAAATATGTACATCCAAAAAATAGCAAAAAATAACCCAAAAAATATCTTCGATCACATTCAAGAGCCATAATGGCTCTTGATCACAGTAGATTAGGCCTCGAAAACAAATTCTTGGAAAACAAATCGGGCCGAATTTTTTTGCGTTCGATAGGTTTACTTTACAATTTATTCTTGCCAACAAATCTGAGGGTATGAAAACCAACCTTTTATACTTTTTATACATCACATCTGAGGTGAAACAGTACCTATTTATCATACAGACCTGGGACGGTATATACGGTATTTCACAATTTTTCAAGACAAATTGCACTCAGTCAATGTTCAGGACGATCAATCGTGCGCTTTTAGCGAAACCGTTCAAAAAATTTCCAAAATCACCCCTACAGCCGGTTCTCATGTCTAGTGCGAGTAGTCAGTCAAGGTCGAGTGTTTGAATGAACTTTAACAGAGGTACGCTTCAACATAATCTCAAATTTATTATCATTATTTTTTGTTATTTAATGGTTTCAGTTATAACGATGTGTAATCTTATAAAGCGTTTGATACGCGCGACATTTATAACATTTATAAGTACTCCTGTAAGCGATGTTCTCAAACTCATTAATAATTCATTAAGAAAATACAAAGGAAATTAATGTTTAATGAGTGTTTGGAAATCGGATGAAACACTGCTTAGTATTTGCATCCTTAATTTCTCCTTCAAAAATGATTTTGTTTGAGAAGAAATATCAAACATTCGACACAGTGTTTCATCACCAGATGAAACACCTCGAAGTTCGTCAAAAATACTCCGCTGCGCGTCGTATTTTCAACTCTCTTCTCGGTGTTTCATCTGGTGATGAAACACTGCATCTCATGTTTGATATATTACTTCATGAACGATGAAAACAAACTCAACGGACAAGCGATTAAAATTGCAAGAGAGACTACTAACAATCAATAAAAGAAATATAATTCGGTGAAACATTTACAGAGACAACAATTTTCATTCACGAAGACAAGTATTAAGGGTCTCTAAAAATCCTGAGTCTTTAAGCTTAAGGTTAAGTTTATGTTGGTTTACTTCTTAAGCCGGCCTTCCAGTGTTTGCCTTTTTCAAAGATGAACTCCTTGAAGCAAGAAAATCGCTCAAAGTTTTTTTTCTACAGCCAAATTTATAACTAAATATTCTTTGGAACGTTTTCTTTCTATTTGCCGTGAGAAAATATATCTGAAGGCCTTTTAAAGTTCTGTAAGCTTATATCAAACCTGATACTAGGTCAGATCATTGACTCAAATCTTACAAACGTGCAAAAACTTGCCGCATAAACTGTGCTCGACTTCATGAAATCAAATATAACAAAAACAAACATCAAATACAATAATTACTCAGGCTTACCATTCGAGATTCAGTTTCTGAAAGATATCAAGGAAGGCCACAGTTGCTTGAGACTTTTAAACCCTCTTACGCATTAAGCAAGGTGAAAAACAAAAACGATGCCATCCGAAATCGGATTACCCAATTTTGACAAGCGACGCATTTCTCAACCAAAAACCCAATAAACAAACCAACCATGGATAACAGAAGACTCTTGTTAGTAGCTGTATTTCATTTTGTACATCCAGTGGAAAAAGACAGCTGAGACAGCTAAAAACATCACAAGTTGACACAAAACTGCGATCATTTGAAACTATTAATTTGTCAGCGGATAACTTCAAAAAAGTACTCGACTTCGATGGGTCGACACTCGAGCCCGCGGTACGGTCAGGTGATATTGGTCAGCGGATATCCTGTTTTGACAGCTGTCAATTGATCACAACATTGATGTGCAATTAGCCTTTCTCTTAAGCTCCCAAACTAGCTAGAAAGTGTGAGAGTAAACATTGGTTGCCCTGTGGTGCGGACGGACGGTCGGGCGTACGGTCACGTGATTACCAAATTTTCTCGAATGGGTAGATTACCACATTTCCTTAGCTATGGGGCTTCGCGCGCGGGTGGAGCTCCGCTATTAAGCGGGTGTCAGTAAATTCAATTCAATTCGATTCAATTTTATTATTCACACTTTATAAAATATTTACATTATATATAGTAAGGTAGGAATACACTAATAAAGGAGAAGAAGAAGGAAAAAAAAAGAAGATTAATGGCTTGGTTAGAAGTGTACGGTGGTCAGAGGAGCTTAGCTTTCGAGCTAACCACCGCTATGTTATGACTGGGAATACATAATAAAGCAGGGTTTGACTGTACAAGTTCCTGATCTTATCCCGGTACAGATCAGGACTGAAGAGGATCTGCTACGCATAAACCTTTCAGACTGTTCATTCTTCCCTCTCCCAAAGATTGTCGAGATCGAGCACTTACAGTTACGGGCCGCCATCTTGGTTTTAAAATGTACCGAGGAGCTGGGCGCCAGGTCTAACCGTCCCCCACTCCCTAAGTGTATTTGATACTCATACCCGGGCTAGACTCGGTAAATAGACGACCGTGAACAGTTCATAAACCTTTCCGCATTCCATTGTTCCATTCCAGTGAAACGTGCTTGGGATTAAATTTCATACAAATCACTGTATTTTGTCAATAGACCTCTTAGACTGCAAAACAGTCTTCCTTTTTCTCAAAATCGGTTTTCCAAGGTACGAAGTGCTGGCCTGGTCGACATTTTCGCGCGTGCGGCGTGTGTCTCTCTGCAGTCTCACTCTCCGTTTTCATCCTCACTCCGCACCTTTCCTTTGAGTGCTCGCGCGCGTTCCCGTGCATGCACGTGTATAATTTATGGGAAGGCAAAAGGTAAATTCCTGCATTGCCTGATCTAAAAACAAAACATTCAAGGTAAACAGGTCTTTTCAAGGCACAGGTTGGTGACTTCCTTCACAGGAATGGGGGAGAGATCTATCTTTAAGTCATGCCACAGGCCCACCATTCGAAATGTTTGAGGCATCGTGATGTTACGCGCGCTCTTTGATCCCATACCAGTCGTGTGGGTATCTTGTCTACACACCTCATGCTTGATAGATTTCTGTTAGTCTTAAAGATGTCAGTACTCGATATAATTAGATAAACTGCGTCGTTCCTATGCGTCTCAAGTGTGTTTGGAGAAACGGAAAACGCAATGAACCATGGTAACGTTTAGCTTTGACGCAAAGGACGCTGGAAAGGGAAATGGAAAAAAAGAGATAAATTAGTGTCTTGGTGGCCTGCCTACTTGTAAAATACTAAATAACAGCAAGACAAACCGTTGTGAATAAATACCACGATAATTTGGCAATAAAATAAATACTTTATTGACCAAGCTTGTTCGGTCAAGATAGCTGGATTCGTCACTTGCACATCTCCCATAATGCACCTTATTTGGCCCCCAAAATTTTACATAACCTTTCAGGTTGTTTTCCATTTCTCCTGGATATTACAGCCGTCCTAAGACAAATTGAAAATAATGCGTATGCAATTTGGAGGACAAATTAGGTGCATTATGGGAGAAGAGCAAGTTGCGTATATTGGCGTCGTTCTTTTTTTCATTGGCTGACTTCGTATCGGTAAACAAAATGCTAGACTTGCTACAAGTCGATCTCTCATGAGTTCTTAAAAGTGAGCGAAGCGAGCTTCAATGCATGAGATCGCGCAGCGTACGAACGAACGAAGAAGTCTCGTGGCATAACCAACCATGAATAAAATAAAGGACTTTTAGAAAGTCTAACAAAATGCAAATAAAGGAATTTGGCCATATATCCAATCATACTGACCTCACCCTTGGTCAGTAATGCATATTTGAAAGGAATAATGATGAAAATAAAAATAGTCCTGACGCCTTAAAACATTCTGCTTTCGTTTTGACAGCCTTTTCCCCTTCGTCATTAAAGCAGAAGCTCAATAATACCTTATCAAGACTTGGTACCTTCGAAATTTGCTGTCTGAGTCAGGAGTTCCAAACGGTAAGAAAATGCAATAAGCAGCAGCGTGTTTCTACACGCGGTCAAAAACCCTTTCATTTGTTTAAAAAAGGCATCTTCCCTTACATGGTAGGATTGAATGATGCGGAAAGCTTTCTTGTCGGTTAATCAAACTATGAGAATGTTCAAAAGAACGTCGAACGGAGACTTTCACAGCAAATGGTAAGGAATGATAGCCTTTCTGTGACCATTTTTGACTGTTTCGGTCCATTATTCAAGCTGCCGAAGTAAGCTTTGGTTTTAGAACGTTCTAGAAGCAGAATGAAGTGAAAAAAAGCTTTGACCTGCGGCAATAACGTAGAGCTAGTACAAAAAAATTATTGCGCAATTAGAAGTAACTTTTTGACGTTAACTCTCTTCAGTCATATAAAGTCAAAAAAAGTGATATAAGCTTTATGTTCTGAGCGTTCGTTTACCTTCGAAACTCTATAATCTTCATCGAGAGTCTCTACAGATGAAGCATGACATACTGTTTTGCATAGTTATATCCTACAAGTATTCGGCCTGAGTTTAGTTAAAATATTTATAGTGTAAAGTAAATCCTATTGAATTGGAGAGGGAAACTGAATATAAAGTAGCCTGCAGAACAGGCTTCATTTTTTCACGATTTTTAAGCGGCTGAAGATATGCTTAGTAGATTTCTGTTAGTCTTTAAGCTGTCAATACTCGGTATAATTAGATAAACTGCGTCGTTCCTAGGCGTCTCACGTATGTTTGGAGAAACGGAAAACGGGACTGCGTGCGATAGTATCGCCCGGTGGACCATGAATGAATTAATGCATGAGTGAAGAGGACAACAGCCGTGTCCTTTTACAATACATTTTAACATGTGAACAGTAAGTTGGGACGTCAGCATACAAAGCGCCACTGGCAGCCGCTGTCAGTTCATTTATGAGCTTACTGTACCCAGCCAAACCATGATGTGATGTGTTAAGGTTGACCACTACACCGGGATCTACGTCCCCTAATATTTTCGAAAAGTGGTGTGGGTTCTTTTACGTCCCACAAGAACAAGATCAGCTTAAGAGCTGTGAAACGGGAACTACGGTTTTTCGTCCTTATCCGAGAGGACTAGAAGCTGTAACCGTCTGCAGATGTCATTACGAAGGCAGCACTTTCTTCTCAGTTATTTAAAGATCCTGAGTGTTGGTCCGGCCGGGATTCGAACCGAGACCTAGTGGGACAGGGAAAAGGGACAGGTTCACGGTTCAGCGCATGCTTATTAATTAAATTAGTTTTTCCACTTTATTATTAATTCTATCGGTTAATAATCCCACTCAACCTCCGGGTATGTTGTCACTAATTGCAAAGATAATTTTCCCAAAAGGTTAAAGCATCAGACGGACATAAAGTATGGCGTCTTCACAAGAATTCACCGATGAACAGCTAAACTACTACAGAATTTGTTGTCTAACTACTGATATACTAGCGGAGGGTCTGAGAGAAATATTCAAACAAGAATGGGACAAACTATACAGATCAACAAAAGGAGAATGGAAAGACGAGGCTCGTAATGGAATGGACTTTTATAACGGAGAGTCTCCTCGAAATCAAAAAAGAAACGCTCATCTTTTGGCCACTATGAAACACGGAAACAGAGGGGAATGGGATTGTACAATGCTGTTTTACGCCATCCTTTTCTCTGATTGCGTCGGGCTGCGTCCTAGCGCAATAGTCAGTAAAAATGTGGATGATCTAAGAAATTTCAGGAACAAAGAATTCGCTCACATGCCACAAGGTAGTCTCTCTGAGTCAGATTTTCAGAATGCTATTAGCAAAGTTGATGTTGCGTTTCAAGCACTTAGTCTTCCCACTGTAAAAATTCAAGACCTAAAATATCAGAAATCGTTTCCAACAAATGATTTAACAAAGATCCTGAAAGAAGTTGATAATCTGAAACAAGAAGTTCAGGTCCTTGAGGATCAGCTCCAAAATGAAGCACCTTCATTCTGTGTTCTCCCTCCTAAACCTTCGCATGAAATCGGTGGTCGTGAAAGTGAAGTAGCCAAAATAGTCCAACAGCTGAGGGAACTAAATGAGTCCAGTGACAACAGGTTGAGTTATTTATACATCTCAGGGAATCCTGGAAGCGGCAAATCACAGCTAGCTGGCCTCGTAGCTAAGAGATTCTACGACGAAGTGAAAGAAATGCTAGGTGGGTCTTCCTTTGCAATGACCTTAAATGCTACAAGTCCAGATTCACTTCTGGTTTCGTACACCTCATTGGCTCGCCATTTAAAATGCCCAGACTATTCAGTCATAAAAATACTCGAGTCAAAAGACTGGAATGTGGAGAAAAAGATCACTAATCTTACGACGCTTATTGCGGAAAAAATTGGCTGCTACACTTCGTGGTTACTAGTAGTTGACAACGTCACTAACATGGCATCTGTGCAAGACCTTCTACCACAGTTCACAACAAATGCTTGGGACAGGGGCCAGTTGCTGATTACGACCCAGGACACATTGTCAATTCCCTCAAAAAGCTCGTTCGTTAATCACATCTCAATAAGCAAAGGTATGGAGCCCAATGACGCCCGTTCATTATTGTCCAAGCTTTCTGGTATCCCAGATAGCGACATAGTAGGAACAGTAGCACAAAGACTGGATTATCAACCTCTTGCTTTAGCAGGCGCTGCCGTCTTTGTTAAAGAGATGCGGCAGGACAGGGTATCGACGCAGTTTGAGTGGGAGGAGTACCTGAAGATCTTAGAAAAAGGCAAAAGACAGAAAACGGAGGATGCACTTGTTGACACCAATCCAATTTATCCAAATTCAATGACCAAAGCAATAAAGTTAGCGGTGGAAACTCTGATGGGATCCGACAAGTTTCAAAAACACCTTTTCACTGTTCTTGCCCTCTGCGCTCCACGACCATTGAACGTCGACATAGCAGTTAGTTACATCATGGACGCACATGAAGAGTTTGATGAAGCGGACAAAGAATTCATTCGCATGAGATTAAAAAGAAGCTCACTTCTGCTGTTCCAAGATGACGAGGGTGGCTGTTTTATTCGAGTTCACCAGGTTGTGCATGATGCTATAAAAACTTTAGCAAAAGAGTGTCCAGAAAGCCAAACCGATGAGGTCGTTAGTGGGGTCATTACATCATTTAACGAATTTGTCGTCGCAACTCCACCAGAAAATGAGCGACTAAACACCAGACACATCGTTCCACATTTGAAAGCTTTAACTATAGTAACTGACAAAGTGTTTTTGCGAGATAAGTTCTTTCAAGTTCATGGTAAGGAGATTTCCGAAAAATGCGAAAACCTTGGAAATATTTGTCAAATGCACTGTGAATTCGAAGGAGCAAAAACATATTTTCAATATTCACTCACTTTTAAGCTTCAAGAGCTCGACCCAGAACATGTTAATGTTGCAGCAGGCTACAGTAACTTAGCTTCGATTTACCGGGATTTAGGTGACTTTGAGCAAGCCAAGGAGTATCAGCAACGTGCTCTGGACATCCAAGTGGACAAGCTCGGCCCGGAACATGTTAATGTTGCAGCAGGCTACAGTAACTTAGCTTCGATTTACCGGGATTTAGGTGACTTTGAGCAAGCCAAGGAGTATCAGCAACGTGCTCTGGACATTCAACTGGACAAGCTCGGCCCGGAACATGTTAATGTTGCAACAAGCTACAGTAACTTAGCTTCGATTTACCAGGATTTAGGTGACTTTGAGCAAGCCAAGGAGTATCTGCAACGTGCTCTGGACATTGAACTGGACAAGCTCGGCCCGGAACATGTTAATGTTGCAAGAAGCTATAATAACTTAGCTTTGATTTACCAGGATTTAGGTGACTTTGAGCAAGCCAAGGAGTATCAGCAACGTGCTCTGGACATTGACCTGGACAAGCTCGGTCCAGAACATGTTAATGTTGCAACAAGCTATCATAACTTAGCTTTGATTTACAAGGATTTAGGTGACTTTGAGCAAGCCAAGGAGTATCTGCAACGTGCTCTGGACATTGACCTGGACAAGCTCGGCCCGGAACATGTTAATGTTGCAACAAGCTATAGTAGCTTAGCTTTGATTTACCAGGATTTAGGTGACTTTGAGCAAGCCAAGGAGTATCAGCAACGTGCTCTGGACATTGACCTGGACAAGCTCGGCCCGGAACATGTTAATGTTGCAACAAGCTATAGTAACTTAGCTTTGATTTACGAGGATTTAGGTGACTTTGAGCAAGCCAAGGAGTATCAGCAACGTGCTCTGGACATTAACCTGGACAAGCTCGGCCCGGAACATGTTAATGTTGCAGGAAGCTATGGTAACTTAGCTTTGATTTACCGGCAATTAGGTGACTTTGAGCAAGCCAAGGAGTATCAGCAACGTGCTCTGGACATTGACCTGGACAAGCTCGGCCCGGAACATGTTAATGTTGCAACAAGCTATCATAACTTAGCTTTGATTTACCAGGATTTAGGTGACTTTGAGCAAGCCAAGGAGTATCTGCAACGTGCTCTGGACATTCTACTGGACAAGCTCGGCCCGGAACATGTTCATGTTGCAAGAAGCTATAATAACTTAGCTTTGATTTACAAGGATTTAGGTGACTTTGAGCAAGCCAAGGAGTATCAGGAACGTGCTCTGGCCATTAGTGCAGACAAGCACTGGCTCAACAAAACACCAAATAAGGTAAATGAAGGACTGCTAACAGAGGCGAAAAACTTTATTATGGAAATTATATTTATTCTAGATAGATTTCACGCAGTCTTTAAGGTTTCTCGCGTTGGTGTTGTGTTAGAATTTAAAAGGCTGAATTTTGCAGGGGGTTTTTTTCACAGCAGCATAAGTTGCATTTTAAACTGCGAAGATCGTCTTTGCATTTTTTCTTGCGCAGTTCCAATATATGAAATTCATATAATCTTTATAAATGATTTTAAACTGATAAACTCCATGAAGTTTTACATATATTAATCATGGAATCGATATTTCGGACGTTGGTAAGACACCTCTTAATTCAAGTTTGACTGTAACAGTTTCTGTTTATACTCTATTCCTGCTTTCCGTATCTTCAAGTTTCTTCTAATGAAAAAACCTGTTAGTCCTTGCAGATCACTCATGAAGCTGAAAGGCATTTATCACAACGCAAGAAAGAAGATAATGACGTCAAGGATGATGATAAAGGCAGTAGTAAGGACGGTAAATCAGAAGTCAGAAGTACGGGTTTACAAATTAAGTGTTTGAAACGATTTGATAAGGAAATAATTCTTGAACACATGTAAAGAAAACTTACGAGTTTTTTCATGTGCTTTTAAATTTATTTAAAAGTGTAAAATACAGAAAAACATTCACTGCGGCGCTCAAAATCCTGCTGAGGTTTCGCAGTCCAGTTTGGCGCTAGATTTGGCGCCAAGACGGACTCTGCACGTAAACAACATGTGATTTCTACTTTTTGGTACGTTTCAATCTCTCGTGATTGGTTGAGCCGCCTTAGGTTCTTATTAACCAGAAGACCTTACTTCGGGAAATGTAATGGGTAATTTTTTTGTTCTGATTGATGTATCCATGGAAATTTCCCCGAGGCACTGACTTTCACCTTGGGAAAATCGGTCACACAAAAAGCCGCTTCCCCGTGGGCACGATTCACCTCAGTTCCTCTTTGATGATGTTATCATTATCATAACAACATCATCATCGTCATTATTGTTGTTATTATTATCTTTATCATAAAGACCTGTATTGCATTGTCTTGCTCATTATTTCTTGTTCCTGAAAGAATCTCCTTAAAGATATAATTCCATGTATGGTGAAAATTCATTGTAGTTGACTCTTTGTTCCTTGTTTTTATTTATCTTGTTGTCCTTTCGAGGACATAACACAAATTCCTGGCCTTACTCTTTAAGTAAAAGAAAAGAGGTAACATAGAGCATTTAAAAGAAACATTTATTTTCCATCTTAAATTATACGACAACAACAATAGCGCTATCGTACTACTGAAACGGTTTTCACTATGTTTTCGCATAGCAGAAGATGCAACAACTATGAAACTTGAAGATGACCTTAATGCAGAAGAGACATCAAGTGAAGATGAGGATGAATTGCCACAAGAAGGACGTTGGCTAAAAGATTTGTGGGAACGAGATAAAAGAAAGGAGTCCTGGGACGAGGACGAGGACTCGAACGAGGACGAACACGAGCAAGAGGGCGACACCGACGACGACGACGCGAACGATGATGAGCACGAGCTTGAGGGCGACGACGACGACGACGACGACGACGACGATGAGGACGAGGACTCGAACGAGGACGAGCACGAGCAAGAGGGCGACGGCGACGACGACGACGACGAGGATGAAAACGCGAACCGGGACGAACACGAGCACGAGGGCGACGAGGACGACCACGATGATGACAACGACGAGGATGAGAACGAGGACGAGCACGAGCACGAGGGCGACGACGACCAGGATGAAATGAAGAGATTGTCTGCGTTGTTTTTACAAGGTTAGAAAAAATGGCAGCTTGATAAGACTTATAAGATATGGAGCATCGTAAGTGAAATCCATGCATAGAACACTGCTGTGGCAAATCATCATCATCTGCTGTCAGCCGTTGCTACTAAGACTGATGGACTTAAGACTATAGGGTTCACCATAGTTTGATCTCTCGTTAACACTCACCTGCCAACGGTCGAGATTGATGTCTCTCCTTTTCATATTTCTCTTAGCAACATCTTTGAACCTTTACCTAGGGGTCCTTGATTACGCATGCTCAAACAGAGTTCAGAGTACAATAGCTGTGTAGGATTATCCATCCTATGCAAGTGACCGGCCAGAGACTCCCTGTGAATAAAACCCCACCAACTGGGGGTGAAATATCTAATTTCCGCAATAAGAGGTTTGAACTTGAAATCCGTAAAACAGTGCTCAATACATAAAGTAGAGCGAGTATACGTATGGTTGACGGAAGAAAACAAGTAACTACATAAGTATCCCTACAAGCCTGTTTCGTGGTTGCCCACTCATCAGGGGATTTTAATGAGAATAACTTTACCATTACTTATATACTAGACTGATTTACATAATTTATTCAGTGCGAGGTTCGTTACATCAGTTGTTGCGCAAGAGGGCTTTGTTTCTGTGGCGGCAGGAAGACACGAGTTCATTACGTTTGTTAAGTGTAGAGAGTTCAGGTCGGCAGATGATAAGGAATTTTTCTTTAAGACATAAGTTGCATCGTTTGCTTGAGCTGTTGTACGGCAGGTGTGAAGATAGAATGCGCCAGGCGATAGAGTAGTTGATGTTGTTTTCTTTAAGAGTCCAGACGTGTTTGCTGAGTTCAGTGGAGTTTCTGTAATTTCCGCAATACGTGGATGAAATTTCACGGAGTAATCATTTATTTAGTAAAGCCTCGTAAGCAAGAACTTTTACTATTTCGAATTTTTTTGTATTTGGTCCTTATCAGGTGCGCAAGCAATTTTTATATGAACTGTTCTTTTTCTTTTTCAGCAAAAGCTAAGAAGCGTCCAGCAGGGGCCGGTAAAAGAGGACTTTTCAGCGAGGAGGAAATTCCGGAAAGCAAAAGACCCCGTTTATCCCCGGCACCTTTCTCGGATGTGTTGGGAGAAGGTTCAGGACCAAACACCCCAGTTCTAACCCGTAATGAAAAGAGCCCTCAGGGAAGTGAGAAAGTACCTCACGAGTAAGCCCATGACCAGTGAGGACCTTTTTCAAAAACCTTGAAGAGCAAATGTACAGGACTGTCTACTAATGCCACCATGGAAAAGCTTGCTGCTATTTTGACGAAGATACTATAAGAGCAGAAAGCAATCAAAGCGAATCTTCATCTTTCGCTGAGATAACAGAGCTTAGATCTGCATGCAGTTCATTTCTGGATTCAAAGATAACCAACCAAAGACTTACTTTCTATCATTTAGTAAGAACATTGTAAAGGTAGCACATGCAAAATCCACCTTTTAGTAAATGTAATGTAAATGTGTAAATGTAAATGTCATATTATCCACTCCCCTCAGGGCTTTTCAGGGATAATTTACAACACTGGTTGGGGGACTTTGCCAGACTGCTTAAGGTGATGCCCCCATACATGAGTGTGAAAGTGAGATAGACCACTACACCGGGCACCTTGTTGAAGTTGTTCATTTAAAACTGCATTTGCTTAATAGATTTGATAGATTTAATAATTTCTTATTGTAAACTTAAGACCACACCATTTTCAACATGAGGTCTTACAGCTCCGCAAGGGACTGTCCACTATAATGTTGTGCAGAATTTTCTAGGTTGTTATGAAGATTTTTGTCATGCGGTATTTATTTACTGATTTTATGTTTGCACTTGAAGATTCACTCGTGCTTAGTAAGAGTCTCATTATAATTAGGTTTGTATATCAAGGTTAATCCGTAATTGTATAGACAGGTTTTGGAATTTTATTATCTTGTAAGGGTTTTTTTGTAACACAATAGTCTGTGTCATTTATTAAATTTGAGCGTCAGTCCTTGAAGTGAGCACGTTTTGGGGTTATAGCTGACTATGTTTGTTACCTACATCAGAGTTCCCGTTTTGGTTTAAGTTAGAGCCTCGTGGGTTTAGTTTTTAGAAAATGCGTTCATAACTCTCATGGTCAGCTAGAAAAAAAAATTCACTTTATATGCATGAATGTCAATGCATTTAGCGCGAATTAAGTACTAATTGGGGACACTATTTTGGCTCCAACTGGAGACTATCCTCGGATACCCAGGGGTGGTCAGTTAAGTCGAAAAAAACGGCAGTGGCCAATAATAACGGTGGCCAATAATAGACCCCAGCTTAGTCACTTTTGGGCAAATGTAATTTTCTCGATCCCACCATAGTTAAGGTGATGTTACACGGAACGATTCGCAACGACGATTTTTAGCGCAACACAGCATTACAACATTGTTTCGACATTATTTTGAATGGTCGCAACATTGTTCCAACATTGCTACACTGTGTTAAGCTAAAAATCATCGTCGCGAATCGTCCCGTGTAACATCACCTTTACTTTCTATTTATGTATCTACAGTACTTTATAACGAATGAAGAATACTTCACTTTTCACCTACACTACAAACATTCTGGTTCGTTTGCTAACCGTAAATGTGAAGAACTTTTTTTACCCCAAAAATCCGAAAATGTGCGACCCCATCCAGTAACTCCATTGAAAATGCGACCCCATTATAGTCAATCCAGACGTGAAAATGCGCCCTTATCCAGCGGCGCATCACCATTAGCCTCTTATACGGAAGTATCCCCCCCCCGCCCCCGCGGGGAATGACCTATACCCGCGACTGAACATAAGATAGTTAAGGACTGAGAAAGTACACGTCTGTCATTAAATGCCCTGTGATAAAAAAATACTTTTCTGTTCTGGAAATGGAACACCTGCCTCCTTCTCCACTCGAGCCCTGCCATTCGGCTCCCGTTTTCTCGTCGCCATATTGAAAAACCAAAAAAAACCTGTCAGGGATCTGTTAGTGGACAAACCTAGAATCCCTGGAATCCCTAAATAACATCTACCCCAGGCCTTTCAACAGTGTTGTTTGGAAAGAAAAAAATTAACTCAAAAGAATTCTCCACACGTTAAAATTCAACAGGGTTTCCAAAACGCTGGCATAATCCCACCGGGGGAGGGGGTAGTACTCAACAAGTTTTCTACGGGGAGGCTCCGCCCCGAGTTCCAACCCCTTTCCCTTTTATAAACCATTTTTCACGAAAAAGGTTCCCTTTTCATATACCTTGTATTGACAACTGGTACCTCTTTCTTTTACCAAGTTTATTAGAACTTTTCATCCCTTTTAACTGCTGTGAATGCAATGTCTTTTAAAAGGAATCAATCACTGCAAACTCAGAACTTTTTTGGACTCTTAAACGCCATAAACTTTATCTTTTAGCCCTTTTGAACCTTTTCACAGATCAAAATGACAGATTTCTCTTCCCTTTCATATGCTTTAACTAGTGAAATTCCTGTACTTTTTCATATACTTGAAGTAGTAGCCCTTTAGGGCGAAGCCTCTGGCCCGGTATAGGGACATTATATAGGGAGTATCCCCCTCCCCGGGGTCACAATGGCTCTCTTCTTAAAACACAGTTTGAAGAATATTTCTTCCCGGTATTTTTAGTTTCTTAGAATGGTCTTTGAGTGCAAGATAATTGGGGCAATTTTCTTGGTTCTTAAAGACCTCCATCGGGATAAAAACACAAAAGTGAAAACTTTTACGTACCTCCAGGCTTTTTGCCATCCGGACAAAACATGGACCAGGGGTCCATGGACCCTTCTTTGGACCGGGTCCATGGACCACTTTCATGGACCAGATCCATGGACAGTTTTTTTTATTTTTATAAGAAGGTTTTGCACCAGGTCAATGGACACTCAAAAACAGAAATAGTGCCAAAAAAGATTTGACGAGACGCTGTCGACCAATGCTCACGACTGATCACAAATATTTAGTTGTGCTTACATGACGTACACTCTGCTTGCACATGTGCAGTCGCAAGACTGTTGAATTAAGTTAATTCAAAAGTTATCACCAAGGGAGGAATTACACGCTCCGGTACAAAGACTCGCATCACCCTTAGAAAAACAAGCTGGAGTTAAGAATTCATTGCTTTTAGAGCAATCATGACTGAGTCACATCGCAATTCTCCATAGTTGATGTAGCTTCAGTTTAAGCTACAATCCATGCCACTTCTTCTTCTTCTTGATCTGGATCTGTAAATCACTATCTGTGAGAATTTATAATCATCCTGCTAAAAGCGCTAAGGAGCTGGGCCCAGCGTGACAAAACATTGCAGGAAAAAGTGACATTCATGGACAAAAAGAAAGTGGCTTAGAATTATTCAGATCCAGCATGCACTTTGGAGAAATTAAACAACCTAAAACCCTTTTAACCAGCTGCAATAAACAGCTTTACATTTAAAAGAGGTAGAAAATCAATATGTGTGTCACGACCTCTCAGCATGAAATAAGCGGCAAAAATTCACATTTGCTCAGTCAAAAGGTTTTCCTCCGAAGCATAATCTACCCATCAGAGAAAACAATTCATTGGAACAAGCATCATTTTGGCATGAGGTACCGACCCCCCCTTTTTTTACACTATGTAAGCACATACATAATTAAACATTACTGGTCAATCGAGCATTGCTTGTTGTTGTTGTTGTTTTTTAACTTTATTTTTGCACTATTTCTGTTTTTGTTCATTTCTCATTATTAAAAAAAACTGTCCATGGACCCGGTCTATGACAGGGGGTCCATGGACCTGGTCCATGAAAGTGGTCCCGTCCATGGACCTGGTCCAAAGTGGGTGTCCATGGACCCCTGGTCCATGTTTTGTCCTCACCCGGATAAATGTGCCCCCACACACCAACGCCCAAATGCTCTTGTACCCTCACCACTTTAAACATCAATTTATTTGCAGAACAAATGTTGAACGAAAGATATTCGTCAGGGTATCAGGCTCCAGTGTTCGGTCTTTTCGCTCCGCTTTCCCCGCCCCTCCCCTGCTAACAAGCACCTGAAAAATGAGTGACCTTGGGTGACCTAAGTCCTGATTTCGGCTCGGTGTACCTTGGTCGGTCGCTGTCGGTACATGATGGCGAATCAAGTGATTAGGGCTCTGTTCGTATACAGTTTGGCTTTGTTTTATGGCTTTATGGTATGTTTTTTTCTGTTGTTGAGTGCTATTAGGAAACTTGAAATACCGAGAAGAGGAAAGCGACGAGAAAAACGTAAGTAACGATCGGTAAATTTGCACCGGTGCGAACTCGGCCTGGTTGATTCATCTTGTCTGTTGTGCTTTGTATCTTTAGTTAATTCGGTCATCTTTTTGCGTTTAATAGTGCCCACACAGCAGGGACTCTACGAAACATTAGCTTTACATCAATTAATGAGAAAACTGGCAAAGTTGCTTTCCCATCTAGAGCATACTATTTTTAAAGCGGCACACAGAGAAGAGAGCGAACTGTTACTGTAGCTAAGCTAAAAACTTAAGCTTATGTTTGTAAGCTCAATTTGGGCGATTACAAACTGGTTTTCATAATGACCATAAAAACCCATGTCATTATTTTTCTCTGTGATGGTTAGTTAATGGTTCTTTTATATTTTTAATACCATTCTTTGTTTTCGATTCATTGACTGCCCAAAGAACTGCTATGAAGGACGCCATCTAAATAAACAAATCAAACAAGTAATAACACAAGTGAAATACTTTTTTCCTGTTGCAAGATGCGTAACCGTGAAATGTTATTCCATGTATTTGTACAGTGACTTCTACTATTGCAGGATAAGGCGCCAGTAAATTTTAAACTTCACCACCCAACAATCAAGGCCAATCTTTCAGTAATCATTTAAAAATATGTTGTTAGTCAAGTGTAATGAGATTTCTGTATGGAATTCATTGTTAGAATTAGAAACTGAAGGCATCAATTTCAGCTTGAAAGGAGAATAGAAGAAAGCAGTTTATTTGCTTTCTCCTTTTATTTAAAGAACCATATAAAGGAAAAGACCTGTCAGCTGGATGAGTTTTACTGACTGTTTTAATTTTGAGAAGTCTCCCAATGGCTTGTTTTACTCAGTAGAAGAAAGAAAGGAAAAATCATGCTGCCTGTGTGATTGTTATATGCCGTTTGACCACAAACACCTGTCATATAGGCTATGTCTTATCTATGAATCTGAAGTTTAACAACAGCTAAAGGATTCTGCTTTGCATATTGTTGCTTTGTATATATGAATTATTCATGTCTTTATTTATTATTATTATTGTTTTTTTAACTGGAAATATTTGATATTATTGCTGTCCATATACCGGTATATCTTTTTATTTCATAGGTTCCCCAATTAGCTTCATAGCTAAAGTACCTGACTCTTAAATAGAGTTTATTATTATTATTATTGTTATTTTTATAATTATTCATTAATGAAATCTTCATGGGAGTTATATGCTTGACCTGGCTTGACTGTTAAAGAGTTGATGTTTTCATTTCACTATAGCTCCTGCCTGCCTTCTTGATCCTGAGCTTGGTGAACACCATTTCCTGAGAACAGCATCAAATATCAGGATCCATTATGTTGCTAAAGGAGACACAGGCAAACCACTTATGCTGTGTATACATGGGTTCCCTGAGGTAATGTACACATCTTGCTACTGTTTTATTATTTTTACTGTCATTGCAGCTGATGTGTTTGTAAACCAAAGCCATTAAAAAGTTTAAATCATCCTGCCATCTGGATCTAGAAGTACAAGGGTTTGTTATTTGATCATTAAATTTTATTGATGAAGTTTACCATACCCTAAGAGAAGCAAAAAATGCATTGCGAGGACTCACTCCAAAATCTCATTAAAAAAATTTAGAATAGAAATAGTAACAGTAGTCGAAAGCAGCAGCAAAACACAGAAGATATTTAAGGAATGCTAACAAATGGAACTTACATATTTAGGTATTTTAAAATCTCTTCAATTCAGATATAAAAGACTGGACATGACAAAATAAACCATTATTGTGCTCTGGAGACAGTAATTATAATTTGTGCTTTAGACACAGAAGACCACCTGTTTAATAGTAAGGGCTAACAAGGGTAAACATGCAAATAAAACTTGCCTGATGATTGCTTCGCAAGAGGCATAAAACTTTGGGTAGCAATAAATGTTCAAGATTTAATCCAGTTCCATCAGTCTACTTGTGAAATACTGTTAATAAACCATTATTATTATTATTATTATTATTATTATTATTATTAATACAAAGAAGTTAAATATATAATAATGAGTAACTTAGAAAATATTATGCATTGAAAACCACTGACCCTGTTTTAAAATCACTTTGCAGTTTTGGTATTCCTGGCGATATCAGCTGAAAGCTTTTAGTGATAATTTCAGGATGGTTGCTGTGGATTTAAGGTACTGTAAAAAGTATATAATGATTTGTAAAATACAAATTGCAAGTAGCCAAACTGTATTATGCACAGCTGCTACAACTGTAAAACATACCTGAGTAATTAAGTTACACAACAAAATGTGGGATTTTTGTCCAGTTAGCTAACTTATTTTTGTCATCGTTGAGACTAACAGAAATTATACCTCAGTCACATGGTAATTGAATTCAAACCTGTTGACTATGCCCATCCCCTATCCCATTCTCAGCAGTTTATTTTGATTTTATGAAAAACAAAATGAAAGAATTTTTAAAAAGTTTTTCTTACAGCAGTATTTTGTATTTAAGGGGCTATGGTGAAAGTGACAGTCCTAAAGGGCGAGAACACTACAAGACATCATTATTGGTTAACGACATTAAAGAAATTGTAAGTGCACTTACATGTATTTCTGAGACAGCAGATTGAGTGAAGACCTCGTAAACTTTGTTATAAAATATTTTGTAGATTCAAAGGACACTTTAAATTAAACATCATAGTCTAGAAGATTTTGTAAAAAGATCACAAATGCAAAAAAAAAGCAAAAAAACAAAACAAAAATTAAATAAATAAGAATGATAAAATTTTTTCTTCAATGTCTGTACAGCTCTGAGCACATGTTGTCCAATCCAGAAATAAGGGCTATAATTAACAATTATTCTTTGAAATCGAGGTGAATAGTGGCAAAATATTTACCGAGCCGCGAAAGCGGCGAGGTAAATATTCCCAAAGCCACTATTCACCGAGATTGAGAAGAATAATTGTTTTAGTATATACACACGAAGTGATCTCAACAAAATCAGAAAGGAAACCATTCAGAAGTAGGATTTGATTGACAGATCAAATCACGCGTAAGTTTAAAAAATAGATCTTTGCAGAATTTTCAAACATGGCAATTCACAAGTTTACTCATTTCGCAAACAACAGCGTAATGGCTTCAATGGAATCGCTAAAAGTTTGAACTGTTTCCTTACCTGAGAAAAAAAAAGTAGAGCTGTGTTGTTTTCTGTTGACTCGCCAAGTTTATAGCCAAAAGGGCATGTTGTGTCGTTCTTCGCATGAAGTGCTGACAAAAATGGCGGCTTGGTTGCTTTCGAGGTAAGAGGTCGTCTTCCTGTATCATTCTTTTTCCTGTTTACTTGAAATGTAGAATTTCTGCAAACATTTCCTTTTAAATTTGTTTGTCATAAATAAACTTCGATTTTTGAGCCAAAATTTTCTTCTTAGAAAACGCTGAGTTCACTTAAACGGCTTCTTTCTACGCGAATACACGGGAGTTGTAAACAATCCATCGAGCACAAAACTCCTGCTACAGTAAATTGAAAAACGCCGTATTGAATCCTTCCAAGTCTTTTCTTGCCTTAAAAAAAGTCAGCCCTAGGATTTTGTCGACTTTTAAAAGATCGTTCTCTAAAAAAAACGGGAAAAACACCGAGCTCACACATTATCCACTCGCTAGGAGGTGAATATTGTTGAATAGTCCGAGATAGCGAACCAATCAGATTGCTTAAATCACCAAGATCACTGAGTGTGTATATACTAATATTGTTTAGTATATACTAAAACAGTGGATAGTGTTTTTCGCACGCTCTGATTGGCTACTCAATCAGTGAATATCCTGCACTATTCACTGATTCAGCTCCAGTTCCTCCGAGCGAGCGACGCCAAACTCGTGTAAGTTGCGAGCAAAATGCCTTCCCGGTTTGCTGCCGTAAACAAACAAAGAAATTTCACAACTAATCAAGCAAGCTGTTTCCGAAATACACGAAGAAGGTGACGAAGTTCGGATTGGAAGTTTTAACAGGTAAAGCTTTGTCTTTTTGACACGAATTTATCGATAAAACCGGTGAAAAAGTTTTTTGGTTACAAATGTAAATTAAGTTTAAGTCTTGCTTTACTTTATTTAGTTGACTTGTTCATAAATAAGCTTAAAACTAAATTTAATAATCTTTTTTTATAGAATGATTTTAAATAC
Organism: Porites lobata; assembly: GCA_942486035.1. NCBI lineage: Eukaryota > Metazoa > Cnidaria > Anthozoa > Scleractinia > Poritidae > Porites > Porites lobata. The sequence continues at coordinate 694,522 of CALNXK010000223.1, forward strand.
AAAAAGAATTCACAACTCCTTTTGACGAAATTTCCCCACAAGAGCTAAACAAATGCCTTCAAAAGTTTTAATTGTCGGCAAGAAAAAGCGACAGCCGCGGTCGCCCGGTCATAACGCGCCAAAATTGTAATCGTTGGCAACAGTATTTGAGTTAAAAATCATCATTTTTGTGCTCAATTATCTCACTGTTTTAGTATATACTAAAACAATTATTCACCTCAGTGTCGGTGGCTAGTCGTGGATATTTACCTCACTGCTTTGCAGTTCGGTAAATACCCAAGACTAGCCACCTCCACTTCGGTGAATATATATATTATATTATGTATATATTATACTGTGTTGCAAAGGAGGTCATCAGAGTTTTCTTGCAGCTGGTAAAAGAAGATTTTTATTATTATTTTTTTAATGTATAGGATTGATAATATGTGAGCTCAGAAAAGACATTAATACAATTCATTAATTTATTTACAGATTGAGGCACTTGATTACAAATCTTGCACTTTGCTGAGTCATGACTGGGGTGGAGCTTTGGCATGGTAAGGTGGCCACTGCACCATAATATAATCTCACAGACACTTGTCCATTAGACAGAAGTTATCAAGCCAGTTCCTCTAACTCATGCTTGTGGATGCCATCTTTCTGAGTGACAGTAATGACCCTTCTTGAGAAGTGTTGATATAACCTGTCAATTCTGAACAAACAGAAGGTATACCAGGAGCTGGTATACCAGAACAAGTCTTGTAAACAAATGATTACAGGCTCTGCCACCCTTCCCCACTCCAGTTTCCTTCTGTTTTATTTTCGTCTTCGCGCTTTCTCAATTTTGCTGACCTGACTATCTCGGAGCCTGAAATAGGCTAGCCTCCCATGCAGTTATTCTTAGGGGTTCATTACGTGTTCCTGCCCCACTAACCTCTGATAAACCCCTAAGAACGTGTACGTGGGAGGCTAGGAATAGCTACTGCAGTGAAGGCATGGTATTCAGGCAAGCAAGAGCTTAGTATGTCCAGTAGTCATATTATCCTTGATTTTAAAAGCATAAGAGAGTAGGGGATGGTACAGAGTTCAATCAATAGGGGAGTCATAAGGCAAAAGATTGGACTGCGGGGGGAGGGGAAGTGATGAAACAAATCTTCCATTCAGGGCTTATTTGTGAGGGATAGCAGGGTATCTGCAATTTTAGTTGGTGGGGAATATGAACTGCCTTTGGTTCTTTTTTTTGTTCATTACCATGAAAGAATGAAAGAACCAGGATGGTTATATGCTCGTGAAAGCTGAGGGAAATACCCATGCACCCGCCAGCCCTTTGTGACAGCCCAAACTGATTGAGAATTCAAGGCTTAAGTCTATATTCAGTGTGCAAAGAAAGTAGTGTCGGATAGCCCAGGGCTAGTGGATTTTGCTATCGGCCGAGTGTATTCTGTTGCGCAACGGGCAAGTGATGTTTTTTGAGGAATTCAAATACCGGTAACAGAAAAACTGTGAAATCAATTCTGCTAGTCGGGCTAGTTGAAATGACGTCTGGGCTAGTAAATGCTAGCTTCAGCTAGCCCGAATGGCAAGCTGTAAAAATGATTTTCTTTGCACCCTGATATTTGTTGTTTTAAAATTGGTGCGGACTGTGAGCAGTCACTGAGGAGTCGGAGAAAGTGGGTGGAGAAGGGAGAAGTTATCCATTTCCTCTTGCATCTCTTCAGCTTCCTTCTTGGTTTACTTGTTCTTCACAGTCCAGCAAAGCCCTTGTCTTTTTTGCACACCTCAGGCTGGATTCATGCAGTGCTTCCTGCCCCAATGCCGGGGGGTTAGCATTGTGTGATTTCCAGACCAAGCAGCTGTGAAGGAGACTAACATAGCCATTTGAAAGATGCTTTTTCCTCTGTTGAGAACCTGTGTCATTTTAAAGAAGAAACCCTCGTAACCCAGATTGTTGGGGTCAGGGTTGTTTAGTCAGTCCCCTCTTCTCTTGTGCTGACCAATTCAACTGACTAAAACCAAAGGAGTGTCTTATTAATTTGATAAATCTGTTTGTGTGTGTTTTAACCTCAGGTCTTTTGCACACATGCATCCAGAGTTTGTAGACAAATTGATATTTTGCAACATCCCACACCCAAGGTTAGTTCTAGCACCCACCACCTCCCTTATTTGTTATGTACAGTCATTTTTACAGTCACCCACCTAATTTGGACACCTCAGCATTACAGACAGTTTACTTTGTCCCTGGGGAAAGAAAGCCCCAACATTTTCTTCAAATTCACCCCCATAAAATGGACACCCTGTTATTAAATATGGGCACTTTCTATGACCCCTCAGTGTCCATATTATCGGGATTTGAATGTATAGCCAATAATTATGAACTATACTGCTATATACTGGGTTTCCTGTTTCACTAATTCTCAGAAAGTAAAAAAAAAAATTATGGACTCAGTTTCCACTAAGTAAAACTCTGTAACTGCACCTTAAACTCCATACTGCTTCCGTCACACTTGACTATACGAGACCAACGTTTAACTCTCTTCGCTTGTGAAAGCTAGTTAATACCTCGTCTGGACTCATCTACTTATAAACTTACACAATAAAATTCTAGAACCTTTTTCAAATAGTCTAATTATAAAATGATTACAAAATAATTATATGCTGTAGAAAGGCTTACACAAGATCCTAAAATAAAAAAAAAACTATGAACTCATGCAAAGCTTCTAGAATATCAGCTGGTCACCGAAAAAAAATTTTGGTAATACCCCTATGCCCTAACCAACACGGCTCAGGCATGCTCCATTCTCGATCTGATTCTCTAAAACAGCTCAGTTTTCTCTTTTGTTAGTTCAAAAACCACACAACAGTCCAATAACAACACCGGTAGTTCAATGACCACACATTAGTTCATTGAGCGTAAACTACATGTAGCTGCGGGAAAAATAGCCACAAATACGTTAGATAGTTTTTGTAATTAGAATGTGTAACATTAAGTAAAAACAGAGAGGGGTGTTTCTGGGCGGGGTATCATGGTTGTAAAACCCCGTCATACTTCATTATAATCTTCATCACATTTATTTATTTATTATCTTCATCACATTCATTCATTTACTTATTTATTTATTTATATTTATTTATTTTTTGGCTGCCTGGAATAACCATAGAGGTCTAGTGGAGTCAGGCAACCAGTTGATAATGGTAATAAGACTGAGTGGAGTCCAATTCGGTCTGTAAGCATACGAGTGATAAAAAAAATCAAACGACCGCGTAGCGGGAGTCCGACGTGCTTAATCACGAGTAGAGTAAAGACGCGACGGTCGCATAGCGCGGGAAAATGCCACGACTTTTTTCCCTGTGTGGCCAGTTACACAGCGAAGTGACGTAGAATTAACGAAACTGACCAATCACCAAGCCACTTAACGAAGCAGTAATCGAGGCGATTACGATTTTCCAGAGAGAGGCTATCGTTTGTTTCATTTGTTCTTATGCTAGTAGTCATGGTATGAAGCTAAATCCATCCAAATGTAAAGAGTTACGCATAGATTTCTTACAGTATAAGCCCTCCGACCTACCTCCCTTACAGATGTCGGGCAGTATTATAGAGCAGGTGCCATCTTATAAGTTGCTCGGTGTCCATCTGTCGCACAATTTATCGTGGTCTGTTCACTGCGACTATATTGTGAAGAAAGCACGCAAGCGTCTCTACGTTTTGCGTGTCTTAATGAAATCAGGCCTCCCACCAGCTGATCTCATTCAGGTTTATTGTAGCCTTGTGCGGCCCATTTTAGAATATGCATCTCCGGTGTGGGCCGCGTTACCCAACTGTCTGGTTCAATTGGTGGAAAGCGTGCAGAAGTCTGCACTAAGAATAATTTTTCCAGATTGCTCTTATGAGTCGGCACTCGTGCGCTGTGGCTTGCCTACACTTTTGTCGCGCCGTGATGAGGCTTGCAGGCGTTTTATATCTAACATCAAGGAGTCCGGGTTCCTTTCACACCTGCTGCCGCAGCCCACGAATGTCGCTCATGGGTACGGGTTGAGGTCGGGTTTTTCTAGTTCTGAATTCCGCTTTGTCAGAACGGACCGCCTTAGTAATTTTGTTACCCACAGTTACAATAGGATTTAATTGTTTTTGCCTTCTGTGCCATGTGTAATTAAGTGTTCTGCGTATTCTTGACCTCCCTTGTAATTTAGTGTTCTACACTACCAAAAGGGTTTAATAAACTGATTATTATTATTAAACTGATTATTATTATCGTAAGTCAAATGCAACAAAGGGGATTGCTCTGGCCAATCACATGAGAGGCAACTAATAAAATGAACCAATCAAATTACAGAGTAAAGACTTGGAGGTGGCAAGCGCGGGAAAATGCTACGACTTGTTTCACTTTTAGTTGCTTGACATGTGGTCGGTCACAGCGTTGAGGCGGGAAATTTGCCTTAAGTGCGAAAAAACTTAATTACTAACGGGTGAACAAATGTTAATTATCTTGAGTGTGTTTTGCTCGTATATGATCTCAAATGTATTTTGTGTTTGTAAAGGTGACAAAAAGAAAAAGACGAAGCCTGGGAGTGGCTCCAGTACCTCTTCAAATAGCCGTTCATCGACCCCAACGATTGCTACAGACGGCGCTGCTAATACCATTGCTGCCGCTACTACAAAGCTGAGTCAGGACAGACCAGGGACTCCCTGTAAGTATATCCCCACCAACCGGGAGTGAGATACCTATTTTCCGGCTACCTAGATGAAATTGTATGGAGTGACGATATAAATGAAACCTATTTAGCAAAACCCTCGTCAGGTGCTATCTCTAGAACTAACATTTTGGATGTTGTTTCATTTGTTCCCGATCAGTTTCATTTTCCCTGTGTTGAAACGATTTTTTTGAATTGTCTGGGTTTTTGTAGCAAAATCAAAGAACCGCCCAGCAAGTGCAAGTAAAAAAGGTACCCCAGGTGAAGAGGGAAGTCCAGCAAGCAAAAAGCCTCGTGTATCCCCGGCACCTTCCGCGGGAGGGGCAGGAGGAGGCTCAAGAACAAGCACCCGAACACCGACCGGTAGTGAGGAAGGCCCTCAGGGAATCACTGAAGAAGCCGTGAGAAGGTACCTCACAAGAAAGCCCATGACCAGCAAGGACCTTTTGCAAAAGTTCAAGAGCAAACGAACGGGCCTGTCAAATGATGAGACCGTGGAAAAGCTTGCTGCTATTGTTAGAAAGATACAATCCGAACAGAAGACTATCAAAGGGAAACTTTATCTATCGCTTAAACCACAGAGCTGAGATCTGCGCGCGAGAAGGTCTCTTGTTTCGTCCCATCTTCGCTTAAAGGGACAGGTTCACGGTGCAGCTGGTGGATATTTTCACGCGAAGCACGTGAGCTCCACACAGGGCGTAAGAAGCTGGCTCCACACGCCCATGGGGCGTGTGTCTCTCTCCAGTCTCACTGTCCGTTTTCACCCTCACTCCAGACCGCTCTTTGCCTGCTCGCGCGCGCATTCGACTGCCTCCACGTGTACATGTATAATTTATGAAAAGACAAAAAAACATACAAGCTAAATAGGTCTAGTTAAGGGACAAGTTGGTGACTTCCTTCACAGGAATGGGGGAGATATCTACCTTTAAGTCGTGCCACAGGCATACCATCCGAAATGTTAGAGGCATCGTGATGTCATGCGCGCTATTTGATCCTATACTGGTCATGCGGCGCGGGTATCTTGTAAACACACCTCATGCTTAGTAGATTTCTGTTAGTCTTCAAGATGTCAGTACTCTATATAATTAGATAAACTGCCTCGTTACTAAGCATCTCTTCTCAAGTGTGTTTGGAGAACAGAAAACGCGACTGCAAGCGATAGTATCGCGCAATGGACCATGGGAACTTTTAGCGTTCACGCAAAGGATGCTCGGAAGGGTAAGCGAGAAAATGATATAAATCAGTGTCTTGGTAGCCTGCCTACTCGTAAAACACTAAATAACGGCAAGACAAACCCGTTGTGAATCAAAACCACGATAATTTGGCAATAAAATAAATCCTTTATTGACCAAGCTTGTTTGGTCAAGATAGCTGGATTCGCCACTTGCGCATCTCCCATAATGCACCTTATTTGCCCCCCAACATTTTGCATAAGTTTCAGGTTGTTTTTCATTCAAGTCCTGGATATTGCAGCCGTGCCAAGAGAAATTGAAAATAATGTTTATGCAAAATTGTGGGGGACAAATTAGGTGCATTATGGGAGAAGTGCTAGTGGCGTATTGCTGATTTTCAGTGACACGCCATCCAAAATAGATCAAAATAAAAATCAAAACCATTCGACAGATAAAGTCCAGAATCTGGGAAATGAAAGGAGGTAAATATACAAAGACCTCGCCAAGATTTGGGTTGGAGGAATAATTCGTATGCGAGATATCCGAGGAAATGTTTTACCCAGAATTATAGAGCTTTGTATGGAGACGCCCCGCTGGAACTCATCCGGATGAGCTCCAGCATGGCGGACGAAAACCAACAGAAACATCTGTTACCAAGTTTTGCTAGAAAAGCGTGAATTTACTGCTAGAGGAACTCATAAACATTAAAGTAATACTTTTCTAACACTTGAACCGATTAGATAGCAAAATTCTTCGAAAAAAGTCACTTTTTTAACCTAAACGACAGCTCTCTCGGCCGTCATGAAAATGCTGCGTCGCGCAAAAGCTTAGAAATTCAAGCGTACTTTATTACAAAACCAAGAACCCTTTTGAAGCGAAAATTTGTTTGAAAATTAGTTTTCAGCTGCTCTAATACACCATAAAGGTAAAATCTCAGTTGGATAGATACTTTTGTAGTTTGAATTTTAGTGACGTCATGTGAAAAACCAACAATATTGGCGTCGTTCCTTTTTTCATTGGCAGACTTCGTATCGGTAAACACAATAGGGAGTTTAAGATGCGGCGACTACGGACTACGACTACGATTAAACATACTTGGACCTCTTTTGTTTATTATTTACATTAATAATCTGTCTCACTCAATCTTTACTGTTTGCTGATGACACAAGTATCTTTTGTTCCCATAAAGATGCCAACCACCTCGTTTCTATTGTTAACAATGAACTTGCAAAAATAATTGTTTGGCTTAAACTGAATAAGTTATCTCTAGATTTGACTAAAACAAATTTTATGATTTTTCATCCAAGGCAAAAGAAAGTCAATGTTAATGTCCCTCTTACTCTGGAAAATACTGTGATCAAGCAAGTCACGGAGACAAAATTTTTAGGTGTTCTAATTGATCAGCATCTCTCTTGGAAACCACATATTGATTTCGTCTCAAAACAAATTTCGGAAAGTGTGAGAATTATTGCGAAAGCCCGCTTTTACCTATCATCCCAAACTTTGATGACCTTGTATTACTCCCTTGTGTATCCTTTCTTAACATACTGTAATGTAGCCTGGTCCTCCACCTACTGTTCCAACCTAAACTGTATTTACCTTTTGAAAAAGCGTCTAGTGCGGCTCATAACAAAAGCTCACTATCTAGCAAATACCGTCCCTTTATTTAGCCAGCTTAAAGTCCTTGACATGTTTAGTATTAATTCATTTTCTGTCGCTACCTTTATGTATTCATATCACCATAATCTTTTGCCTAGTAGCTTTCGTGACTTGTTCTTAAGTAGTAATCAAGGCCATCAATACGAAACGCGACTAGCCTCTTAGTATAGACCTAATTTTTGTAGAGCAAATATAAAGCAATTCAGTATCCTTTACCGAGGACCAATCCGAGGACCTAAAATCTGGAATTCGTTACCTGTTTCACTAATTAGCTTTCCTTCTATATTTGTTTTTAAAAAATTTTTAAAGAATTATCTCATTGATAGCCGCTCTGTCGCTTAATTTTCTCACCTTGCTCACTCTGCACTCAGCCATGAATTTAATTCACTAGTTAGTTGAAGGAAGTCTATTAATATAAGCTTCAAGCTTCGTTGGGCTTCCTTGTCACATTAATTTTATAATTTAATTAACACCTTTTGTTCATGTTGTATAAGGTTTTGTGAGTGACTAAATAAATAAATAAATAAATAAATAAATACTACTGATCAAGATCAAAACCACGTGACCGTTCATTTTTCCCGCGTAGTCCTGCGGCTACGGTGAGTTGTTGAGCTGTTTCGCGTAGTCGGGACTACGGAGAACATTTTGCTCGTATTTTGCCGCCTCGGTAATTCAAGAATCTCGTCTTTTCGTAGAAAAGTTTTCAATTCACCTGCTTTAAGTGAGAGGGAAGCGAAATATGTAAGTTGTGTCTAATTTCTGCTCAGATTTACGCTTTTAATCCACTGTTGTGACTACATTTTTATATAGCTAAGCTCATATTTAAATAAGCTTAGCTGTTTATACGCAGAATTCAGATTGACGGCCGAGGAGAAGAGAAATCATGTAGGTAATTTACTTTCTCTTCGCACTTGAAAAGTTTCAATGTTTGTTCGAACTGATTAGTGTGTCTTTCTCACGGGCGGATCCAGGATTTTTTTTAGGAGGGGGTGCACTCGTCTCTTGCTCTACTTCAACACCAATAAACCACGTAGTTTTTTTTTTGGCAGAGTACCAGTTGTATCAGAAAACCGCAGGTCATCTCAGGGGGGGCGCACCCCTGCACCCTCCCCCTAGATCCGCCCCTGTTTCTACTTGTGTATTTGCTGAATGAAAATGATGTAAACGTCTTCGAGACAATCGAAACTCGGCATTTCAATACTTTAAACTACATCAGATCAGTACTCGGAGAAGTCCATCTTCTAAATCTAATAAATGAGCTCTTACTATTTCTGCCTATTTATTTAATATTTAACAGAAGTATTCATGGGCGAAAAGGATAAAACCTGTGTAACCAAAACTTTGTTTACCAATTTCACCCCACGTAATTGCTTCCGTTAAGTATGGAAGAATTTGTTCATTGTTCTAAAGATAAGTTCACATGCGAAACTGACTTGCATTTTTGTGAACTGTGGTGAAAACAACAAATTCTTTGAGTATTGTTTCCCCCTGCGCCTCTTCTCTCGTACTCTCCTGTCTGAAGTGCAATCTTAACGTTCTATATTGGCACGACTCAACCCAGTGCTACAAACAACGGACAACGCTCGTCCAGCCGTAGTTCGTAGTCCGTAGTCTCCGTATCTTAAACTCCCTAATGCTAGACTTGCTACAAGTCGACTTCTGATAAGTTCTTAAAAGTGAGCGAAGCGAGCATCAATGCATGAGGTCGGGCAGCAGGGATTTGGCCATATATCCATTCATATTGACCACCTTACACTTGGTCAGTAATGCATATTTGAATGGAATAATAATGGAAATAAAAGTAGTCGTCACGCCTTCAAATATTCCTCTTTCGTTCTGACAGCCTGTTTCCTTTCGTCATTCCAGCGGAAGCTCAGTGATAAGGACTTGGTTTCTTCGAAATTTGCTGCCTGAGTCAGGAGTTCCGAACGGTAAGAAAATGCAATAAGCAGTTGTGTTTCTACACGCGGTCAAAAAGCCTTTACTTTGTATAAAAATGGCATGTTCAGTTACATGGTAGAATTGAATGATGCGGAGAGCTTCCTTGTCGCTTATTCAAATTGTGAGACTGTTCAAATATTAAAGAACGTCGAACGGAGACTTTCGCAGCAAATGGTAATGAATGATACCCTTTTTTTTGACCATTTTTTGACTGTTTCGGTCTATTATTCGAGTTGCCTTTTGAACCGGTCTGGAAGCAAAATGAAGTGAAAACAAGCTTCGACCTGCGGCAATAACGTAGAGCCAGTACAAAAGAACTATTGCGCACTTAGAAGTAACTTTTTGACGTTAACTCTCTTTAGATCTTTGTTAAACTTTTAAAAAAGAACTCAAAAGCCATAAGCTTTATGTTCTGATTGTTCGTTTATCATCGAAACTTTATAATCTTCATCGAGAGTCTCTACAGATGAAGCATAGCTAAGCATGACAGCCCGTTTTGCACAGTCATGTCCTACAAGTATTCGGTCTTAGTTTAGTTAAAATATGTCTAGTGTAAAGTAAATCCTATTGAATTGGAAAGGGAAACTGGATATAAAGTAGCCTGCATAATAGGCGTCATTTTTTCACGTTTTTTAGGCGAGCGAAGATATGCTTAGTAGATTTCTTTTTGTCTTAAAGCTGTCAGTACTCGATAAAAATAGATACACTCCTTCGTTCTTAGGCGTCTCAAGTGTGTTTGGAGAACTGAGAACGCGACTGAAGGCGATAGTATCGCGCGGTGGACCATGAATGAATGAATGAATGAATGAATGAATGAAGAGTCGTGTATGAGAGAACAATAGACGTGCCCTCTTACAATACATTTTAACATGTGAACAGTAAGTTCGGACGGAAGCATACAAAGGCGCCGCTGGCAGCCGCTCTCAGTCCATTTATGAGCTTACTGTACCCGGCACCCAACCCATGATGTGATGTGTGAAGGCTGACCGCAGTACCGGGTTCTACGTCCCCTACGTCCCCCTAATTTTCGTCTCAGAGATTCTTATAACATCAAAGTGAAAATCAATTTCTTCTAAAATATGTGTTTGTAAATTTTCCAGGTTCTGATTCAAGCTAGTTATGTTATTATCAAATACAGAAAAGCGATTATTTGGCCATTTGGATTTGGCCTGGTGTAAAGCATGTGGAGAAAAATACCAACTTTTTATTTGATTGTTGTGTAAGTTTTGATAAGGGCAAATGTTTGAATCTAACACACCTCACCTCATGCTTAGTAGATTTCTGTTAGTTTTCAAGATGTAAGTACTCTATATAATTAGATAAACTGCCTCGTTCCTAAGCATCTCATCTCAAGTGCGTTTGGAGAACAGAAAATGCGACTGCAAGCGATAGCATCGCGCAATGGACCATGGGAATGTTTAGCGTTCACGCAAAGGATGCTGGGAAGGGTAAGCGAGAAAATGATATAAATCAGTGTCTTGGTAGCCTGCCTACTCGTAAAACACTAAATAACGGCAAGAAAAACCGTTGTGAATCAAAACCACGATAATTTGGCCATAAAATAAATCATTTATTAGGGGTGGCGAATGGTACCTCGAAAAACGTGGGTCTCGGAAAATTTTGGCAGGATCTCGAAATCTCGGAAGGGTTTTTGATAAGTCTCGAAGTCTCGTTTTTGCACGGTTTGTTTTTACTTTTTTTGAGTCTCGAAACTTTATACCAAAGAGTCTCGGGCACGGATTTCTAACTAGGATCTCGGCGTCTCGGCGAGTCTCGGATTTTACCATTCGCCACCCCTTTTATTGACTAAGCTTCTTCGGTCAAGATAGCTGGATATTGGCGGCGTCGTTCTTTTCTCATTGGCCTCGATAACGTCTCGGTAAACAAAATGCTAGACTTGCTACCTCTCATACGTTCTTAAAAGTGAGCGAAGACGAGCTTCAATGCATGAGGTCGCGCAGCGAGCGACGAAGTCTCGTGGCATAACCAAACAGGAAAAAATGAAGGACTTCTAGAAAGTTTAACAAAATGCAAAAAAGGAATTTGGCCATATATCCAGTTATACTGACCTCACGCTTGGTCAGTAATGCATAGTTGAAAGGAAAAATGATGAAAATAAAAATAGTCGTCACGCCTTAGAACACTCCGCTTTCGTTTTGATAGCCAGTTTCCCTTCGTCACTCCAGCGGAAGCTCAATGATTCCTTATAAAGACTTCGTATCTTCGATATTTGCTGCCTCAGTCAGGAGTTCCAAACGGTAAGAAAAATAATGCAATAAGCAGCCGTGTTTCTACACGAGGTCAAAAAAACCTTTCATTTGTATAAGTTACATGGTGGAATTGAATGATGCGGGAAGGGGAGTTCATGACGGTTATTCAAACTATGAAACTGTTCAAAAGAACGTCAAACGGAGACTTTCGCAGCGAATGATAAGGAATGATTGCCTTTTTGTGACCATTTTTGACTGTTTCGGTCCATTGTTCGAGCTGCCGAAGTAATCTCTGGTTTTGGAACGCTCTGGAAGCAAAATGAAGTAAAAACAAGCTTCGACCTGCGGGCAATAACGTAGAGTCAGTACAAAAGAACTATTGCGCACTTAGAAGTACCTTTTTGACGTTAACTCTCTTTAGATCTTTGTAAAACTTTTCAAAAAGAAACCAAAAGCCATAAGCTTTATGTTCTGACCGTTCGTTTACCACCGAAACTTTTTAATCTTCATCAAGAGTCTCTACAGATGAAGAATGACGGACTGTTTTGCATAGTTATGTCCTACAAGTATTCGGCCTTAGTTTAGTTAAAATATTTCTAGTGTAAAGTAAATCCTACTGAATTGGAAATGGCAACTGGATATAAAGTGGCCTGCAGAACACGTTTTTTAGGCGAGTGAAGATATGCGCGAGGCGAGCGCGCAGCACGAGAAAGCGCTTTCACCAGCCGCGCCGATCTCGCTCTCCACCCACGCTTTGTGCCAAAAAAATAGCGGCTATTCTGCAGGCTGCAAATAAAGGAGTGGTGGTAAAATAGGGTGAAAAAATAAAAGATGGTGTAATGAAAAAAGCATAAAATTAGTCCTACTGGTTACCGAGACTTCCGAGAAAAGGGCCTCCCTCTAAAATGCCTGCCCACTGTCAGAGCTGGCTCTAAACGTTATTTAGTTGTATCTGACCCTGAATAAGTTTGGATCAATTTAGGTTTCTGGGAAACTGCCCAACTACCCCTCCCCTAAGCTAACATTAACATTTACTTCTCACTTAGGGCAAAATGATGGCTTAGGAGTGTGGTAGATGGGCAGTTTCCCAGAAACCTAAAATGATCCATAAGTTTTTCGGCAAAAATAAGTTTATACACTTTTGTTGTTCCATTGAAAACGGTACCCGTTTTGAGACTATAATGAGCTGATCCGTTTTCATGAGACCAAAACGGCTAAGAAAACCATACCGTTTGTAGTACATACCTATATATAGCTTACAAAGGGTATTACCGCCGGGTATGTTGTGACTAATTGCAGAGAAAATCTTTCCCCAAAGATTGAAGCCTCAGACGTACATCAAGTATGGCATCTTCAAAAGAATACAGCGAGCAACAGCTAAACTATTACAGAATTTGTTACCCAACTACTGATATACTAGCAAATTTGGGTTTTGGTCATACCCTGACATGCTTGTGTTGAGAAGTCAATGTTTTTACTGCATACACCGCGTTATCTACGTCACTGATAATTTTTCCTCCTCTGAACTAATTTGCTAACCGCAGGATTCATTTTCCTAAAAGGTTCCAAGCATCAGAGGTGCATCAAATATGACCTCTTTAAACGAATATACCGATGAACAGCTGAACTATTACAGAATTTGTTGTGTAACCACCGATATACTAGCTGAGGGTCTGAGAGTAATATTTAAACAAGAGTGGGACAAACTGTACAAAACAACAACGGGAGAATGGAAAGACGAGCCTCGTAATGGAATGGATTTTTATAACAGAGAGTCTCCTCGAAATCAAAAAAGAAACGCTCATCTTTTGGCCACTATGAAAAACGGAAACAGTGGGAAATGGGATTGTACAATGCTATTTTACGCCATCCTTTTCTCTGATTGTGTCGGGCCAAGTCTTAGCGCAATAGTCAGAAAAAATGTAGATGATCTACGAAATTTCAGGAATGAAGAATTCGCTCACATGCCACAAGGGAGTCTCTCTGAGATAGATTTTCAGAATGCTATTGGCAAAGTTGATGTTGCGTTTCAAGCGCTTAGTCTTCCCACTGTAAAAATTCAAAACCTAAAATGTCAGAAAACATTTCCAACAAAAGATTTAACAAAGGTCTTGAAAGAAGTTGATAATCTGAAACAAGAAGTTCAAGAAAAAGAGAGTCAGCGCCAGATCCTTGAAGATCAGCTTCAAAATGAAGCACCCTCATTTTGTGTTCTCCCTCCTAAACCTTCGCATGAAATCGGTGATCGTGAAAGTGAAGTAGCCAAAATAGTCCAACAGCTGAGGGAACTAAATGAGTCCAGTGACAACAGGTTGAGTTATCTATACATCTCAGGGAATCCTGGAAGCGGAAAATCACAGCTAGCTGGCCTTGTAGCTGAGAGATTCTTTGACGACCTCAAAGAAATGCCAGGTGGCTCTTCATTTGTAATGACCTTAAATGCTGCTAGTCTAGATTCACTTCTGGAGTCGTATGCCTCATTTGCTCGCCATTTAAAGTGCCCAGACTATTCAATTGTGAAAACCCTCAGCTCAAAGGACTGGACCTTGGACAAAAAGATCACTAGGCTTAAGAAGCTTGTCGCTGTAAAAATTACCTGTTACACGTCGTGGCTACTGGTGGTTGACAATGTCACTACTCTGTCTTCAGTGCATGTCCATTTACCACAGTTTGAAAACGAAGCTTGGGCGAGGGGCCAGTTGCTGATTACGACCCAGGACACAACATCAATTCCCTCAGAAAAACTCTTTTGTTAACCACATCTCGGCAAGCAAAGGTATGGAGCCCAATGACGCCTGTTCATTATTGTCCACGGTTTCCGGTATCCCAGATAGCGAGCTAGTAGGAACAGTAGCACAAAGACTGGACTATCAACCTCTTGCTTTAGCAGGCGCTGCCGTCTTTGTTAAAGAGATTCGGCAGGACAAAGTATCGACGCATTTTGGGTGGGAGGACTACCTGAAGATCTTAGAAAAAGGAAAAAGAAAGAAAACGGAAGATACACTTGTCGACACCAATCCAGTTTACCCAAATTCAATGACCAAAGCAATAAAGTTAGCCGTAGAATCACTAATGAGATCCGACAAATTTCAAAAACACCTTTTCACTTTTCTTGCCGTCTGCGCTCCAAGGCCATTGAACGTCGACATAGCAGTTAGTTACATCATGAACGCACACGAAGAGTTTGATGACGCGGACAAGGAACTAATTCGCATGAGATTAAAAAGAAGCTCACTTCTGCTGTTCCAAGATGACGATGGTGGCTGTTTTGTTCGACTTCACCAGGTTGTGCATGACGTTATTAAAACTGTAACAAAAGAGTGTTCAGAAAGCCAAACCAATGAGGTTGTTAGTGGGGCCATTACATCGTTCAACGAATTTATCGGCGCGACTCCTCCAGAGAGTATGAGACTGAACACTAGACACATCGCTCCACATTTCAAAGCTTTAATTATGGTAATTAACAAAATGTTTTCGCAAAATAATTTCTTTCAAGTTCATGATAAGGGCATCTCCGAAAAATTCAAAAACTTTGGAAATATTTGTCAAATGCATTGTGAATTCGAAGGAGCAAAAACATATTTTGAATATTCACTCACTTTTAAGCTTCAAGAGCTCGGCCCGAAACATGTTGATGTTGCAACAAGCTACACGAGTTTATCTTCAATTTGCATTGATTTAGGTGACTTCGAGCGAGCCAAGGAGTATGAGCTACGTGCTTTTGACATCAAACTGGACAAGCTAGGCCCGGAACATGTTACGGTTGCAGGAAACTATCATAACTTAGCTAAAATTTACCAGAAATTAGGCGACTTCGAGCAAGCCAAAGAGTACCAGCAACGTGCTCTTGATATCCGACTGGACAAGCTCGGTCCGAAACATGTTGATGTTGCATCAAGCTACACGAATTTAGCTTTAATTTACAAGACATTAGGTGACTTGAAGCAAGCCAAGGAGTATCAGCAACGTGCTCTGGACAATCATCTGGACACGCTCCGCCCGGAACATGGTGATGTTGCAGCAAGCTACGAAAACTTAGCATGCATTTACAAGCATTTAGGTGACATCGAGCAAGCCATGAAGTATCAGCGACGTGCTCTTGACATCAAACTGGACAAGCTTGGCCCGGAACATGTTAATGTTGCAAGAAGCTATAATAACTTAGCTTTAATTTACCAGAAATTAGGCGACTTCGAGAAAGCCAAGAAG
Source organism: Porites lobata (assembly GCA_942486035.1). Taxonomy (NCBI): domain Eukaryota; kingdom Metazoa; phylum Cnidaria; class Anthozoa; order Scleractinia; family Poritidae; genus Porites; species Porites lobata. The sequence goes on from CALNXK010000223.1 coordinate 710,381, forward strand.
TATCAGCAACGTGCTCTTGACATCGATCTGGACAAGCTCAGCCCGGAACATGTTAATGTTGCAAGAGACTACAATAACTTAGCTTTGATTTACCAGAAATTAGGTGACTTCGAGCAAGCCAAGGAGTATCAGCAACGTGCTCTTGACATCGATCTGTACAAGCTCGGCCCGAAACATGTTAATGTTGCAGGAGACTACAATAACTTAGCTTTGATTTACCAGAAATTAGGTGACTTCGAGCAAGCCAAGGAGTATCAGCAACGTGCTCTTGACATCGATCTGTACAAGCTCGGCCCGGAACATGTTAATGTTGCAGGAGACTACAATAACTTAGCTTTGATTTACCAGAAATTAGGTGACTTCGAGCAAGCCAAGGAGTATCAGCAACGTGCTCTTGACATCGATCTGGACAAGCTCGGCCCGAAACATGTTAATGTTGCAGGAGACTACAATAACTTAGCTTTGATTTACCAGAAATTAGGTGACTTCGAGCAAGCCAAGGAGTATCAGCAACGTGCCTTGGCCATCAGAGCAGACAAGCAAGGCCACAACAAAACAACAAATAAGGTAAGGACTGCTAACAGACGCAAAAAACTATATTATGGAGATTATATTTCTTCTTGAAAGATTTTGCACAGTCTTGAATGGTTATCACGTTGGCACTGTGTCTTTGAAATTTGTTAAAATCTAAAACGACTGATTTTTTTTTTTTTACAGCAGCATAAGTTGTGTCTTAAACTGCAAGGGTCTTCTTTGCATTCTTTCTTCCGCAGTTCGAATCTATGAAATTCATATATTCTTTCTTAATAATTTTAATTTGATAAACTCAAAATCGCTATATACATTAATTATGGAATCAATAGCTGGGACGTTGGTAGAACACCCCTTAATCCAGGTTTGACTGTAATAGTTTCCGTTAACGCTCTAATCCTGCTTTCCGTATCTTTAAGTTTCTTGTAATGAAAAAAACCTGTTAGTTCTTGCAGATTACTCATGCAATTGAAAGGCATTTATCACAACCCAAGAAAGAAGAAGATGATGAGGATGACGATGAACAACGCAGTAGTAAGGAAGGTAAAGCACAAATTATTGTTAAGTGTCATTGTCTGAGAAAGTGTTGGGTGTGATGAGATATTTCAAAAGCCACTTTGGCTCACTTCTCTGACTTTTAGTTTTGTATTTACGGGGGGGGGGGTCTCATTTTTAGCCCTTTGAGCATCGAAAATCCAGCCTTCCAGGGGGCATTTTGAAAGTGTGATAAGACCCCCCCACTGGTAAATTGTACTGCCAAATGAATTTGACCATGAGCTCTACTATAATAGAGCTTTCAGTTTATGCATGTAACTTTGCCGTCAAGGTATTGCACAGAGAGGAGCCTGGGGCTAGAGTTTGGTCAAAATTGATGTTAAAATTACAACCCAAAATAGTCATTTTTCAAAATTTCGCTATATTCACCTGCCTTCTTGCATAACTTCCATACCTACACCACTGTTTACTTAAGTCAACCAGTTATCAAGATCATTTGAGAAAAATTTGGCTTATTATGGTTTATTGAATTTTTGGGACAAACACTTCATGCCCCTCTAAGACGATGCAAAATGGAATTTTGAGCATAACTCAGGTCATAAACAAACCAAATTGTTGACAAGAAGCCCTTATTCTGTATTTTGTAAGTGAAAATTAATTGTCAAAGCCAAATCAGTGTCGTTGTTTTGAAATTGGTGTAAAACGGGCCTCTGATTAGCAGAAAAAACACGATTTAGCAAAACGAAGGTGATTTTATTCTTTGAAAACCTAGCAACCCCCATGGGAACACAAATGCTGATGTTCTGACGTAGATATAACGATCTCTTTACAAGATGCCTAACTTTTTCTTTGATTTATATTCAGTTTCACCGCAGGTAGCCCAAGCGTAATTTGGGCCACTTGTGGCATATGAGAGTTTGTATGGGAAAAATAGAGTTTGAAACTTAGATGAAATAAATGTCAGGTCAGATGATGTAAAAGTACTCAAATCGAGCTGAAACTTTGTAAAAAGAAGACAACGACTCCAGGTAACAATATTTACACTTTATAGAGAACTTTTATCGCTTTTGCTTCATTTATTTCATCTAAGTTTCAAACTATTTTTCCCATACAAACTCTCATATTACGCCACACGCGGCCCATATTACGCTTGCGGGACACCTGTGGTTTCACGTCATGTTTCTAAGCATTACTCTAAGTCTCCATACTTTGCAGGGCCCATTTTTTTTATATTTTTACCAGATAAATTTAGCTTATCAAAAGGTTCACTAACATATATTCTTCGTCTGACCGTGTAGTAGCCTGAACAGTTGTTGTAAATATACCCATCAGCAAAGGAGTATGACCATACATATGTAGATTATACAAACATACACGAGCTTCAGTGAGCGGTATCGGGGTGAACTGTCATTTTCCGAGTCCTTTAGAGATGAAAAAATGAAACCATCCATCCACAGTTAGGAGAGCTGGATAACAAAAGGCTTGTTTTGCTTTTATAAAGAAAACAACCCAAACAAATCCTTGCATTGAGATGATGCAATTATTATTACATCAAGTTAGCTGGCCTGCAATTTTGGAGTGTGGAGACTGGACGGAGTTCCCGTCCAATCCTTCTCCTTTTCGCGGGAATTTGTTGTGTTTTTTATGAGGGCCGAGTTGTTCAAAGCAGGGTTAAGATAACCCGGGGTTAGTGCGAGATTTGAATTCAGATTTGAAAGCTTAAAAAGCATTTCAGTTTTAATTTCTTTTTGTCTACAAGTTGATGATTGGAAGCTCTAAAAATACCAGAGAAAATTATCCGAGAAAATGCTTTTAAACACAAGAAAAACAAACACGGGTTAAATTTAACTCCAGGTTAAGCGCTAGTCGGCCTTCGAGCGACTGGGTCCTGGTGTGTACGAAATTCTAGAAAGGAATCTGTTTCAGTATTGTTTTTCGATTGCACTTTATATATTCCTTTGGAGGGGTAAGTGACCAGTGCAGTGTCACGTCGTGGGCTGTTCAAGAAACAGGAATGCTTCCTTTGTTGTCTTGCGATAGCGGCATGAATGCATGGTTAAAGCACAAGTATATCAAGTGTGTCCGGAGAAGAAGAGGAAGACCTGGTGATGCCAAAGCTACAGGAGATTCAAAAGATCAGTTAGGGATCATACACGCGCACAAATGGCTCTTATTGCGGTTTACGGAACTCTTTTGCTTGAAGAAAGACGATGATATATAATTTATGATATTGTCGTCTCAGATTGTTTGTTTATGGTTTATCATATATCATCGTCTCTCTTCAAGTGAAGGAGTCCCGTAAACCGCGATAAGAGCCATTTCTGCGCGTGTATGATCCCTAACTGATCTTTTGAATCACCTGTAGCTTTGGCATAGCCAGGTCTTCCTCTTCTTCCCCGGACACAGTTGAACCCTTATACTTGTGCTTTAACCATGCAGTCATATCGCAAGACAACAAAGGAAGCATTCCTGTTTCTTGCACAGCCCACGACGTGACACCGCACTGGTCATTCACCCGTTCAAAGGAATAAAATGCCATCGTAAAATCATCCTGAAACAGATCACCTTCTAGAACTTCGAACACACCTGATGTAAAACACAAAAAAATTCCCGCGAAACAGGAAAAGGATTGGACGGGAACTCGGTCCAGTCCCCACACTCTCCAAGTCCAAAATGGCAGGTATAAATGTGGATAAGGCAATTTGCCACGTCACTTGCCCCTTGCTTGATCATTACTCCCTTAGACGGTGCTAAGCGCGTTATAAGATACTAGAGCAATAAAAGTTGGCTAGTATTGGCTTCTACATGATACGTCTTTTTGTTTTTGTTAAGATGCCAAGAAGAGAAAGAAGAAGTCAGGAAGTGGGTGTCAACTTTGTAGATGTCAATAATAAATATTCAGCTTTCATTTTTGTAATTAGGTAAATTAGTATTTTGGTAGCCTTTTACTGTACGATAAATTTTACTGTGGAAAATTGGTCGGGTTAACCGTGATATAGACTGTAGTTTGTAAAGTACCAAGAATTTATTTGCACTGTGAGAAGGAAATTATGTGATCCCGAGAAGATGAGAGGCCCAGGTTGAACCAAATCTAAAGTAGACTAGCACACGAAGGGTTGATTTCCAGTGTCGCGTAATTTTTTTACGTGCGTTCGTGCGTAAGATTTAAGTTCGCAAACAAAATAGAGGCCATGCATGAAAGGTCGCTCGTAAGTGTCAAAGTTGAACCTTGCTCAACTTCTCGTTTAAGTTCAGCACTTTTTATCTTGCCTCTACTTTATTTACGTAATTAAAATTTACGTGCGTTAACGTACGTAGCCAAAAACGCGTAAGTGGAAATCAACCTTAAGGGTTTAAAGTTCGTCGAAGAGTAAAACATATCATTCAAGAAAATTGTTTAAAAGAAGTCAAGAATTGTGACTACATTTCGTATAATGATTTAGCACGTTTAGATAAACGAGCCGGCAAAAGATAGCCGGAGTGAAACGTTCCTAGCGGCGAAGAGCGAAAAGAGACGGCTGTAATCGTAGGCTAGCAAAATGTTCAAGTATGAAATAACTGGAGTATGGAGTTTTGCTTGTGGAAACTTGATTTTTTACTACTGAGTTTCATTTGTGCCGTCTGCAAGAATATTTATAGAGATCTTTAGATTTTAAGACGGGAACGACTACGATGACGAGATTTGCTTAACACCAACTCAAGTAGTGCACGCGTAAACTAAGGTGGGTTTGGCGGGAAAATGCGATAGCCGTCGTCATTTACGGGTTTCGTAGTGACGGGAACTTGTAAGTTATCAAATGTTAGAAGTGATCAGGAGAGGGCTTAACTTGTTTTCTATAAAAATAACCGTACGCGTGCCATCTCTTATGGTAAAAACATGAAGCTTCTGCGTTGTCTAGTTTATGTTTTACAATAAGCAAAAAACAAAAAGACAAAAACAAAACAAACAAAAAAGCTAAAACAACAATTATCAAAAACAAAGAAAACTTTAAGTCAAATGTCGTCCTCGTAATGGTCCTCGAATCAAAAGGACTCTACTATTGCATTTTGATGTCATGGAGTACGATTGTGAGTGAACATTATTGATTTTCCAGGACAATGAAACCATCGCCATGTTGGTGTCCCTAACCAATCCTGTGTGAGTTGAACTCTTTTCTTATGTAAATCCTTTCTTTCGTTCCAATAAAGTTGCATAGATGCTGGCTACATGAATGTGAACACTCTATACCAGGAGTCGATTACTAGCGAGATTTACGCCATAGGAATCGGGAGAGGCTGAAACTGCATACTCGATATTTGCGCGTTTTCCATCCAATCGTTACCCTGGGCACCAGAGGTTTTTTCTCGCTTGCGACGAGGAGCTTCGTCTGCGGAAGACTTAACAGTAACCGGAAACCGCGTATGAAAAGCCTCTGGCACCCAGGGTATATCTAATCGTTAGTTTTTCAACGAATTGGTCGCAAATGAAGAATTTTGTGGTAACGCTACAAGCGAGCTGAAGCAAACACGACAGTGAAGAATTCGAAGAAAGCGAGAAAATAAAATAGCAACAAATATTAGAAGCAAAACAAAACCTCTGAAAGTGCAGTACACTTTTTGGCATTTTCCTTTGCCACTATCGCACGATTAACGTAAAGTCAAACTTGACTAAGACAAAACTGATTAGTGAGCTTTTTGGGGGTCTAATTATGTATCGGTAGTGACAAAAAAGAGGTGGGAATCGCCGATAAAATGAATAAGCATATCAGTCTGCTCAATGGATAAAAAAATAGCCAAGAACATTCCAGTTAAAAATACCCCTCAAGAACAATACATAGAAAAAAGGGCATCTACACATTTCACGCTTTATTTCTGTGACTGAAAAACACATATACCGTGTGGCTGCAAAATTTAATAACTCCAAAAGTTGTGGACTAGGAAAATCTCAAGTGTGCTTCTTAAACCGGCCAACCCATACATTTTGGATGTGAAAAGCGATATAGTTAACCAAAGGCTATATTTCCTGACGACTGGAAAAATGCCCATTTTTCTCCAAAGCGAATGTTGATAACTACAGACCGATATCTCTCGGCGAGAGAATGGAGCACACGTAAGAATTCGAATACGGCCTGCGTGGCAGGCGCGTGGAATTAATAGAGATGGAAGTACAATGGAGACACTCTCCTGGTGTCGGCTACAAATAATAATAATAATGATGATAATGACAATGATAATGATAATGGTAATAAATTATAATAATGATAGGGGATTTTGGTTTTTTGGATATATGATTCCTGACCCTCAACTCCCTTCCAATTATTTCGAGAGTACCCCCCTAGCCATGACCTATGAAATTGCGTGAACAGATATGTGCTGCTTCTTGCATAAACTAAGTAATCCCTAATGAAAATAAAACCAGACGCCACGCCAAGGAATGTTCAAACTTCCTGCTTTCGTTTTGATAGTTTTCCCTTCGTGATTCAAGCGAAACCTCTTTGAAGTCGTGCTGCCTGTCTGGTGCCTGACTAAGGCTGCAATCGGTAAGTATATACGATTGAAACAAGTCTTTTTTCAGTAATTTCAATTTATATTACGGTGCTACAAATCATTTATTGACTTACGCCAGGGTACAAGAAATGTAGTATTGGATGTTTTATACCTTGGAAGTGTTCGACTTCCCTTTTGTGACGGTACTTAGTAGTGTGCAAACAATTAAGTAAATGTCCGGCCATCAGCCACGGTTAAAGATATAGAGGGAACCTCTATTATGTTGAACGCAAGGATGTGGTGAACATGAAAGAACTGACTGTCGCATACACGGTACATAAAGGCTTTGAGTGTGAGCCATAAGCTACGAAGGGGGAATCGGGGGTAAGCGGTCGTCTAATATTGGTCATATTGAAAGACCATGATGACGCATAGCGAAAGTTGTTGCATTAGAAATGTTAAAGTTGATTTTTCAAGCTGCAATGATATGATAGGCTATCATATCCGGAAATTGGCGTATTAATTTCGGCAAGGTCACCATGGTCAGAGTTTTTATTTTGCCCCATCCAAAATCAATCAACAATGGAAGCAAACAAAAGGTATGTTATGTTCAAGTTTCTGCTTAAGGTTCTCTCGGGTTTGATAATCCAAACGAAATTACCGCTAGACTGTTCACAGTCCCCTATTTTTTCGTGAGATCGTTTAGATATACCGCGTCTTATTGATTTTCAAATGTACCGAGGGGGCGGGCGTCGGGGATTATAGATCTGGAGGGCGAAGGGGACGAGAAATTTTTCGCTTCCTCCCAAGCCGCCTCCCCCCACCCCCCTCCTGCTCTTTTAAATCGATGTATTTCCATACACTCTTCTGAACTTAGAACGCATTGGAATATCTGTCGCTATGATAATATACCTGATATCCATATTATCTAGGTCTAAGTTACATGAATAACGTTGAATACCTTTAGTATCGCGCGGTGGGCCATGAATGAGTGAAAGAATGAAGAGCCGTGTATGACAGGACAACAGACGTGCCCTCCTACAATATATTTTAACATGTGAACAATAAGTTCGGACGTAAGCATACAAAGGCGCCACTGGCAGCCGCTCTCAGTCCATTTATGAGCTTACTGTACCCACCCAACCCATGATGTGACGCGTGAAGCTTGGTCACAACACCGGGGTTTACGCCCGCGGGGTGGGGCACTTGGGTATTTTTTGGTGGGTATGTGCCGCCTGGGACTCCCAATTGGCACCCCGTTGTAAAAAAAAATCCCCTAAAATTGATACCCCGTTCTAGAAATGGGCCAATTTTTTATACCCCGTTCTAGAATAAAAAAAACTGATACCCCGTTCTAGAAATGGGCCAATTTTTTTATACTCCGTTCTAGAAAGTTTGTAAATTGAAATAGCCCTGTTTTTTAAAGAAGATATTTCTTTATTTGTTCGAGTTATACATCAAATAAATGTTCTTCATAATCATCCGGAGTACGTTTCCTGTGCATGTGGATACAATGCAGTTAATTATGACGCAAAATCTCTCACCATAACGATTTTCCTTCTCCTCCCCCGTCCCTTTCTTTTGCGGCCCGTCCCCATCTCCCTCGGGTACATTATGGACTCGTTCCTCTCGCCTGTTTATCCAAGATGGCGGAGTCAGCGCTCGCGGCTCGCGCCAAAATACGCCCGCCCTGCACGCTAAAACACAGGGTGTAACAAGAGTACAACAGTTTGCTTGTTAACGCATTGAACCGTATTTTTAAAAGCAATCTGTCATTAAATAATTTCAAGTGGCTGCTTACAAAACTGGAGCTTTCGTGCGTTCGAAATATTATACCCCGTTCTAGCAAGCGCCTCTGAAATGGATAGGCCTTAGTTTAGTTAAAATATTTCTAGTGTAAAGTAAATCCTATTGAATTGGAAAGGGAAACTGAATATAAAGAAGCGTACAGGACAGGCGTCATTTTTTCACGTTTTTTAGGCGAGCGAAGATATGCTTACTAGATTTCTGTTAGTCTTAAAGATGTCAGTGCTGGATATAATTAGATAAACGGCCTCGTTCCTAGGCGTCTCAAGTGTGTTTGGAGAACGGAAAACGTGACTGCGGGCGATAGTATCGTGCGGTGGACCATGAATGAATGAGTGAAAGAATGAAGAGTGGTGTATGAGGGAACAACAGACGTGCCCTCCTACAATATATTTTAACATGTGAACAGTAAGTTCGGACGTAAGCATACAAAGGCGCCACTGGCAGCCGCTCTCAGCCCATTTATGATCTTACTGTACCCACCCAAACCATGATGTGAATGATGTGATGTGAGTAGGTTGACCCCAACACCGAAGTCTACGTCCCCTACTCTTTTCGAACAGTGGTGTGGGTTCTTTTACGTCCCACAAGAACCAGATATGTTAAGTGCTGTGAGACGGGACCTACGGTTTTTCTTCCTTATCCGAGAAGACTAGAAAGTCTAACCGTTTGCAGATGTCATTACAAAGGCACCACTTTCTTCTCAGTTATTTAAAGACCCTGAGTGTTGGTCTGGTAGGGGTGACCTCCCGCTCAGCAGACCGGCGCTCTCCAAACTGAGCCTGCCAGGTGGCGGTTAATTTAAGAACTGTTTTAAATAGCAAGACCGGTTTCGGAAATCTAAAATAATTTCCTTCGTCAGTTGCTTTAACAGTTAGTTGCTCGTGGAGTTGCGAGCAGAACAAAAAAGAAAGAACATGGGAAAGTTTAGCGTTGACGCAAAGGACGCTGGGAAGGGTAAGCGAGAAAATGATATAAATCAGTCTCTTGGTAGCCTGCCTACTCGTAAAATACTAAATAACAGCAAGAATAACCGCTGTGAATCAAAACCACGATAATTTGGCAATGAAATAAATACTTAATTGACCAAGCTTGTTCGGTCAAGACCCGGGGATCAAGATAGCTGGATATTGGCGTCGTTCTTTTTTTCATTGGCTGACTTCGTCTCGGTAAACAAAAAGTTAGACTTGCTAAAAGTCCACTCTCATAAGTTCTTAAAAGTGAACGAAGCGAGTTTCAATGCATGAGGTCGCGCAGCGAGTGAACGAAGAAGTCTCGTGGCATTACCAACCAGGGAAAAATAAAGGACTTTAAGAACGTCTAACAAAATGAAAAAAAAAAAAAAAAAGGAATTTGGCCATATATCCAATAATATTGACCTCACGCTTGGTCAGTAATGCATATTTGAAAGGAATAATGATGAAAATAAAAATAGTTGTCACGCCTTCAAACATTTCGCTTTCGTTTTGACAGCCTGTTTCCCTTTGTCATTCCAGCGGAAGCTCAATAATTCCTTATAAATACTTGGTATCTTTAAAATTTGCTGCCTGAGTCAGGAGTTCCAAAAGGTAAGAAAATGCGATAACCAGCCGTGTTTCTACATGCGGTCAAAAACCCTTTAATTTGTACAAAAATGGCATGTTCAGTTACATGGTAGGAATTGAATGATGCGGAAAGCTTCTTTGTCGATTATTCAAATCATGAAACTGTTCAAAAGAACGTCTAACGAAGACTTTCGCAGCAAATGGTAAGGAATGATAGCTTTTTTGTGACCATTCTTGACTGTGTCGGTCCTTTATTCAAGCTGCCGAAGTAAGCTCTGGTTTTGAAGCTGTCTAGAAGCAAAATGAAGTGAAAATAAACTTCGACCTGCGGCCATAACGTAGAGCCAGTGCAAAAGAACTACTGCGCACTTAGAAGTAACTTTTTTTGACGTTAACTCTCTTTAGATCTTTGTAAAACTTTTCATTATTTTTCAAGAAACCAAAAGCCATAAGCTTTTTTTTTACCGGTTCTGATCGTTCGCTTCCCATCGAAACTCTAAAATCTTCATCGAGCGTCTCTACAGATGAAGCATGACGGACTGTTTTGCATATTTATGTCCTACAAGTATTCGGCCTTAGTTTAGTTAAAATATCTGTACTGTAAAGTAAATCCTATTGAATTGGAAAGGGGAACTGAATATAAAGTAGCCGGCAGAACCACAGGAAGCGCAAGCTCACTATGAGAGCCCAGAACAACATTATCCTGGAGTACTTAGCTAATTAATTATTCATATGACTAGGAGTAATCGGAGCTTAGGAGAGTGCGTTCGATATGTTTGTTGAGGCGGAAGGGTGATTGCGATGTAGATAAATATCATTATGGCATATTTTGAACGTAAGGGTTGCGTACAGCGAAACCTCTATTTAAACTGTGTATCATTTTAAGAACGTTTTCAAAAGATATCGTATGCTTCGGTGTCAAGTGCTTTTAATCGGAGGAGACATTGGCCAGCGTCGGAGGTGTAAATGAAACATTTTGTTTTACTGGCGCGAGTTACAGGGCGCAGTTTCTCAAAGGCCTATTAGTTCTTAACCCGGGATTAATTCTTTTTCTTTCGTCAAAAACATTTCCTCGGATAATTTTCTCTGTTATTTTTAACAGCATCCAATCATCAACTTGTCGACAAAATAAATTACATTGAATTTACTGGTTTAAAAGCTTTCACATCTGAATTCAAACTCCGCACTAACGCTATCAAAGCCTTCAATGGAACGTGTGTGCGACTCACGTCAATAACTTTTCCAGTAATTTGGTCGAGCGTGTTGATTTCAGTGACTCGAGAGTGGCGCTACTGTGGGCTTATTTATATGTTTTTCCTAATAAATAACATAGAGTTTGTGTTCGTTTGTCCGGTGCCGAAAATATCACAAGTCATGGTCAAATGGCGCCGCCGAGCTTCACATCTCGGTAGATTTACTTTGTGACACAACGGCTGCCGAGCTACACAACTCGTAAATTTACTTTGTGACAAAACGGCCGCCGAGCTACACAACTCGGTAAATTTACTTTGTGGCATAACGGCCGCCGAACTAAACCCGGTTTGATGCATGCACCAGGAATCACACACATTTTCCAAAGACAGTGACGAACCATGCTGTAAAATTTAACAGCAAACTTTTGAAAGATGAACGCTTTGGAAGATTCAGCAAACACAGATCGATGTACGCTTTACGAAGATTCAGCAAACTTTTTAAAAGATGAACGCTTTACGAAGAAGACCAGACCTTAGCAAACCTTTGAAAGATGAACGCCGAGGACACAAGAATCACCACATGAGTTAGCGCGTCAAAGTGAGGCAAAACTTAAGCAAGCGCCTCAAAGCGAGGCAAATGTGTGTCGACGACGACGAACGAAAATGCAATCTCAAAAAACCCTCCCTTATTAATTGCACAGGTCACCCAATAATGCACAGAACACCCAACACAAATTAGGGGTTGCGTTCTCGTACCTCGAACGCAACAATAGTTATAAGACGTTGTATGAGAATTATCCTATTTCTCCATAATTGAGCGAGACATACATTAAATTTTTCCTTTTAGTATTTTGTTATGTTTATTTGTGTGTTGACTGCATTTCAGGCCTCTTAGACTACCAAGAACCCGAAAACAACACTAACCATCTATGCTAATTAATTATTCATACAGCAAGAAAATTATAAAACGTTGAATAGAGAAATAGAGACAGGGTTGGTGGGAAATTTGAATTCAAATGTGAAAGCTTTTAAAAAAGTAAATTCAGTTTAATTCATTTTGTCAACAAGTTGATGATTGGATGCTCTTAATAATAACAGAGAAAATTTTCCGAAGAAATGTTTTTGGAGAAAGAAAAAGTATCCTGGTTAAGCGCTAATCGGCCTTTGAACAACTGCGCCCTGTAATCGCGCCAGTAAAACAAAAGTTAAAATGTTCTATTTACACGGCCGAAGCACTCTGACCACTGTCTCCTCCGATTACAAGCATTTGACACCAAACCATACGATATCTTTTCAAAATCCTCTTATAATGATACACAGTTTAAATAGAGTTTTCGTTGTACGCAACCCTTACGTTCAAAATATGCCATAATCATACGTAACCATCCAATCTTCCCCCTCAAATGTTAGCCGCCTGTACGCCTAACAAACATATCGAACATACCCTCCTAAGCTCCGATTACTCCTAGTTAATTAGCTAAGTAGGATAACGTTGTTCAGGGCGCGAGCTTGGGAGACCTGTGGCAGAACAGGCGTCATTTTTTAACGTTTTTTAGGCGAGCGAAGATATGCTTAGGACATTTCTGTTAGTCTTAAAGCTTTCAGTACTCGATATAACTAGACAAACTGCCTCGCTCTTTCAACGAGGGCTATAACAGAAAAATGAATACAGATAAAAGATGAACGGGTACGTTGTCACTAATTGCAGAGATAATCTGTCTTTCCCCAAAGATTGAAGCATCAGACGTACATCAAGTATGGCATCTTCAAAAGAATATACCGATGAACAGCTAAACTATTACAGAATTTGTTATCTTACTACTGATATACTAGTAAATTTGGGTCTTGGTCATGCTTTAACATGTTTGTGTTGGGCAGTCAATGTTTTTACTTCATAGACCGTGTTATCTACATCACCAAGAGTATGGCTCTTGACATCACTGATAATTTTTCCCCCTCTGAACTAATTTGCTAATTGCAGGATTAATTTTCCTTAAAAGGTTCCAATTGCAAGCATCAGAGGTGCATCGAAATACTGATGGCCTCTTTAAACGAATATACCGATGAACAGCTGAACTATTACAGAATTTGTTGTGTAACTACTTATATACTAGCGGAGGGTCTGAGAGAAGTCTTTAAACAAGAATGGGACAAACTGTACAAAACAACAAAAGGAGAATGGAAAGACGAGCCTCGTAATGGAAGGGACTTTTATAACGGAGAGTCTCCTCGAAATCAAAAAAGAAACGCTCGTCTTTTGGCCACTATGAAAAACGGAAACAGTGAGGAATGGGATTGTACAATGCTATTCTACGCCATCCTTTTCTCTGATTGCGTCGGGCCAGGTCTTAGCGTAATAGTCAGAAAAAATGTAGATGATCTACGAAATTTCAGGAATGAAGAATTCGCTCACATGCCACAAGGTAGTCTCTCTGAGATAGATTTTCAGAATGCTATTAGCAAAATTGATGTTGCGTTTCAAGCGCTTAGTCTTCCCACTGTAAAAATTCAAGACCTAAAATGTCAGAAAACATTTCCAACAAAAGATTTAACAAAGGTCCTCAAAGAAGTTGATAATCTGAAACAAGAAGTTCAAGAAAAAGAGAGTCAGCGCCAGGTCCTTGAAGATCAGCTCCAAAAAGAAGCACCTTCATTTTGTGTTCTCCCTCCTAAACCTTCGCATGAAATCGGTGGTCGTGAAAGTGAAGTAGCCAAAATAGTCCAACAGCTGAGGGAACTTAATGAGTCCAGTGACAACGGGTTGAGCTATCTATACATCTCAGGGAATCCTGGAAGCGGCAAATCACAGCTAGCTGGCCTAGTAGCAGAGAGATTCTTTTACGACCTGAAAGAAATGCCAGGTGGGTCTTCATTTGTAATGACCTTAAATGCTGCAAGTCGAGATTCACTTCTGGAGTCGTATGTCTCATTTGCTCGCCACTTAAAGTGCCCAGTCTATTCAGTTATGGAAACCCTCAGCTCTAGGGACTCGACCATGGACGAAAAGATCACTAGTCTTAAGATGCTTGTCGCTGTAAAAATTACCTGTTACACGTCGTGGCTACTGGTGGTTGACAATGTCACTAATATGTCATCAGTGCATGTCCATTTACCACAGTTTGAAAACGAGGCTTGGGCAAGGGGCCAGTTGCTGATTACGACCCAGGACACAACATCAATTCCCTCAGAAAGCTCTTTTGTTAAGCACATCTCGGCAAGTAAGGGTATGGAGCCCGATGATGCCCGTTCATTATTGTCCAAGCTTTCTGGTATCCCAGATAGCGAGCTGGTAGGAACAGTAGCACAAAGACTGGATTACCAACCTCTTGCTTTAGCAGGCGCTGCCGTCTTTGTTAAACAGATTCGTCAGGACAAAGCATCAACGCATTTTGGGTGGGAGGAATACCTAAAGATCTTAGAAAAAGGCAAAAGACAGAAAACGGAGGATGCACTTGTTGACACCAATCCAATTTACCCAAATTCAATGACCAAAGCAATAACGTTAGCCGTCGAAACACTGATGAGATCCGACGAAGTTCAAAAACACCTTTTCACTTTTCTTGCCCTCTGCGATCCACGCCCGTTGAACGTCGACATAGCAGTTAGTTACATCATGAACGCACATGAAGAGTTTGATGAAGCGGACAAGGAACTAATTCGCATGAGATTAAAAAAAAGCTCACTTCTGCTGCTTCGAGATGACGAGGGTGGCTGTTTTATTCGACTTCACCAGGCAGTGCATGATGCTATAAAAACTGTAGCAAGAGAGTATGCAGAAAGCCAAACCGATGAGGTCGTTAGTGGGGTCATTACATCATTTAACGAATTTATCGTCGCAACTCCACCAGAGAATGAGCGACTGAACACCAGACACATCGCTCCACATTTGAAAGCGTTAACTATAGTAACTGACAAAGTGTTTTTTCGAGATAATTTCTTTCAAGTTCATGATAGGGAGATTTCCGAAAAATGCAAAAACCTTGGAAATATTTGTCAAATGCACTGTGAATTCGAAGGAGCAAAAACATATTTTGAATATTCACTCACTTTTAAGCTTCAAGAGCTCGGCCCAGAGCATGTTGATGTTGCAACAAGCTACAGTAACTTAGCTTTGATTTACCAGCATTTAGGTGACTTCGAGCAAGCCAAGGAGTATCAGCAACGTGCCCTAGACATTGAACTGGACAAGCTCGGCCCGGAACATGTTAATGTTGCAACAAGCTATAATAACTTAGCTTCAATTTACCAGGATTTAGGTGACTTTGAGCAAGCTAAGGAGAATCAGCAACTTGCTCTAGACATCCAACTGGACAAGCTCGGCCCGGAACATGTTGATGTTGCAACAAGCTGCAGTAACTTAGCTTTGATTTACCAGGATTTAGGTGACTTTGAGCAAGCTAAGGAGAATCAGCAACTTGCTCTAGACATCCAACTGGACGAGCTCGGCCCGGAACATGTTAATGTTGCAACAAGCTACAGTAACTTGGCTTTGATTTACCGGGATTTAGGTGACTTTGAGCAAGCCAAGGAGTATCAGCAACGTGCTTTAGACATTGAACTGGACAAGCTCGGCCCGGAACATGTTAATGTTGCAACAAGCTACAGTAACTTAGCTTTGATTTACCAGGATTTAGGTGACTTCGAGCAAGCCAACGAGTATCAGCAACGTGCTCTAGACATTGAACTGGACAAGCTCGGCCCGGAACATGTTAATGTTGCAACAAGCTATAATAACTTAGCTTCGATTTACCAGGATTTAGGTGACTTTGAGCAAGCCAAGGAGTATCAGCAACGTGCTCTAGACATCCAACTGGACAAGCTCGGCCCGGAACATGTTAACGTTGCAACAAGCTACCATAACTTAGCTTCGATTTACCAGGATTTAGGTGACCTCGAGCAAGCCAAGGAGTATCAGCAACATGCTCTGGCCATTAGTGCAGACAAGCACTGGCTCAACAAAACACCAAATAAGGTACATGAAAGACTGCTAACAGACGCAAAAAACTATATTGTGGAAATTATATTTCTTCTAGAAAGATTTTACGCAGTCTTTAAGGTTTATCGTGTTGGTGTTGTGAAATTTAAAAGGCTGAATTTTTCATTTTTTTTTTTTTTCACAGCAGCATAAGTTGCGTCTTAAACTGGGAGGATCTTCTTTGCATTTTTTCTTCCGCAGTTCCAATATATGAAATTCATATAATCTATATAAATGATTTTAATTTGATAAACTCAAAAACGTTGTACATATATTAATTATGGAATCGATATTCGGGACGTTGGTAAGACATCTCTCAATTCAGGTTTGACTGTAACAGTTTCTGTTTACACTCTATTCCTTCCTTCCATATCTTCAAGTTTCTTCTAATGAAAACCCTATTGGTCCTTGCAGATTACTCATGAAGATGAAAAGCATTTATTACAATCCAAGAAAGAAGATGATGACGATGAGGATGATGATAAAGGCAGTTGTAAGGACGGTAAAGCAAAAATGATTGTTAAGTGTAACCTCCTGCTAACTTTTAATGATTCTAATCAAGGGCGCGTTCCTTTAGAAAAAATCCGTTAAGGTTTAATTGTTGCACAATCTCACAGTCTTTGGACTTGACAGGACAAAACGAAAGTGAGCAAAAGCTGGGAGATGGATTCTTCAACGTTCTAAAAATATTTGACAGTGTGAAACGCCTGCAAGAGCGAAGAATGCTCGACAGATGTATTTTTTTAGGACCCATGCCCAAACAAACTCACTAATTGTGAATCTATAAAATATAATCATTATGCGGATTTAGTGTATTTTTAATTTAAGTAAAGAAAGGCAAAATCCGGGTTTGGATTTTCTCAAAGAAAAGTGCCCTAGGTCAAAAGTCAGCTGCATCGAAACAGAAATGTTAAGGCAAACACAATTTCCGATTTGGGGTTGCTTACTCAAACAAACTACAGATAGAGTTCAACACCGCTCATTTCTTTTTAAGAAAGGTAAATTGTCGCTCAGAAGTCCCTGATTACAAGTTAGCAGGAGGAGACGTTTTTAATCGATTATCTTGTTGTCCTATCGAGAACATTAGAGAAATTCCTGGCCTTACTCTTTAAGTAAAAGGAAAAAGGTAACATAGGTCATTTAAAGGAAGCATTTATTTTCCATCTAAAATTATACGGAAACAACAATAGCACTATCGTATTACTGAAACGGTTCTCACTATGTTTTCGTATACCAAAAGATGTAACAACTTTGAAACTTGAAGATGACCGTCACGCAGAAGAGACATCAAGTGAAGATGAGGATGAATTAACACAAGAAAGACAAGGGCTGAAAGACATGTTGGAACGAGATAAAGGAAAGGAGTCCTTGCACGAGCATGAGGACGAGGCCGCCGCCGCCGTCGACGACGAGGATGAGGACGAGGACGCGGATCGTCCTCACCCCCCACCCTCGTCCTCATCCTCGTTATCGTCGTCGTTGCCCTCGTCCTCGTCCGGACCAGAACGAAATGAAGAGAACGTCAACATTGTTTTTACAAGGTTAGAAATGATGGCAACTTGTTAAGACTTTAAGATGTAGAGCATCGTAAGTGAAATCCATGCATAGAACACTGCTGTGGCAAATCATCATCATCAGCCGATGCTACTAAGACTGATGAAGTTAAGACTATAGGGTCCATCATAGTTTGATCTCTCGTTAGCACTCACCTGACAACGGTCGAAACTGATGTCTCTCCTTTTCATATTTCTCTTAGCAACATCTTTGAACCTTTACCTAGGGGTCCCTTGATTACGCATTCTCAAACAGAGCTGAGAGTATAATAGCTGCGTTGGATTATCCATGCTATGCAAGTGACCGGTCAGAGACTCCCTGTGAATACAGGCCCACCAACCGGGGGTGAAATATCTATTTTCCGCAGTCTGTGGATGAAATTTTATGGAGTAATCATTTATTTAATAAAGCCTATTCAGCAAGAGCGTTTACTATTTCGGATTTTGTTGTATTTGGTCCTTATCAGGTGTGTAAGCAATTTTTGAATGAACTGTTTCTTTTCTTTTTCAGCAAAAGCTAAGAAGCGTCCAGCAGGGGCCGATAAAGGAGGACTTTTCAGCGAAGAGAATATTCCGGAAAGCAAAAGACCTCGTGTATCCCCGGCACCTTTCTCGGGTGGGTTGGGAGAAGGTTCAGGAACAAGTACCCCAGTTCTAACCAGTAATGAAAAGAGTCCTCAGGGAAGTAAGAAAGTACCTCACAAGTAAGCCCATGACCGGTGAGGTCCTTTTTCAAAAACCTTCAAGAGCAAACGAACAGGACTGTCTACTAATGCGACCATGGAAAAGCTTGTTGCTATTTTGAGGAAGATACTTTAAGAGCAGAAGGCAATCAAAGGGGATCTTTATCTGTCGCTGAGATAATAGAGCTCAGATCCGCATGCTGATCATTTCTGGATTCGAAGATAAGCAACCAAAGACTTGCTTTTAATCATTTAGTAAGAATACTTTTAAGGTAGCACTTGCAAAATCCACTTTATAGTAATTACCGGGATATGATTAACAAACAGAAAAAGGTTTCCGTTCCACGTTGACAATTGCTGGATACGTCAAATTGTCAAACCTTTCCTGTGAATTGCCAAACTAGATTTTTAACAGCACGTAAATGATAGAAAAGGATAATGTTTCAATGTAAATAATGCATGGGTTGATTTAGGGGTGGTCTGAGGAAATCGCGCCGTCCTTTTTTCTGTGAAATTTTGCAATTTTTTCTTGCAGAAATCTCAGTAATTTATAGCTTGCAAGTGTCCAGCAGATCATCCCCCCCCCACTTTCTGAATTTTCTATACCCCCTTGTAATGTTCTGAAGCTTTTAGTTTTTGTTAGTATGTTGTTGAAGTTGTTCATTTAAAACTCCATTTGCTTAATAGATTTACTAATAATATTGTAAACTTAAGACCACACCATTTTCAACATGAGGTCTTATAGGTCCGCAAGAGACTGTCCACTATAATGTTGTGAAGAATTTTCTAGGTTGTTATGAAGATTTTTGTCATGTGGTATTTACTTAGCTGATTTTATGTTTGCACTTGAAGATTCACTCGTGCCTAGCAAGAGTCTCGTTATAATCAGGTTTGTTATCAAGGGTAATTCCGTGATGGTATAGACAGGTTTTTGAATTTTATTACTTTATAAGGGTTTTTTGTACATAATAGTGTCATTTATAAAATTTGAGTGTCAGTCCTTGAAGTGAGCATGTTTTTTGGGTTATAGCTGACTATGGTTGTTACCAACATCAGAGTTCCTGTTTTGGTTTAAGTTAGAGCCTCGCGGGTTTAGTATTTAGTAAGTGCGTTCATAACTTTCATGATCAGCAAGAAAAAAAATGCATTTTATTTGAGTGTCAACGCATTTAGCGCGAAAGTACTAATTGGGGACACTATTTTGGCTCCAACTGGAGACTATCCTCGGATACACAGGGGCGGCCAGTTGAGTCGGAAAAAATGGCAGTGGCCAATAATAACGGTGGCCAATAATAGACCCCATCTCAGTCACTTTTGGGCAAATGTAATTTTCTGGATCCCACCATAGTAAAGGCGATGTTACACGGAACGATTCGCAACGACGATTTCAAGCGCAACACAACATTACAACATTGTTGCGATATTATTTTGAATGGTTGCAACATTGTTCCAACATTGCAATGCTGTGTTGCGCTAAAAATCATCGTTGCGAATCGTCCCGTGTAACATCACCTTTACTTTCTATTTATGTATCTACAGTACTTTATAATGAATGAAGAATACTTCACTTTTCACCTACAGTACAAACATTCTGATACGTTTGCTAACCGTAAATGTGAAGAACTTTTTTTACTCAAAAAGTCCGAAAATGTGCGACCCCATTCTAGTAACTCCATTGAAAATGCGACCCCGTTATAGTCAATCCAGACGTGAAAATGCGACCCCATCCAGCGGCGCATCCCCATTAGCCTCTTATGTGGAAGTACCTCCCCCGGGAATGACTTATACCCGCGACTGAACATAAGATAGTTAAGGACTGAGAAAGTACACGTCTGTCATTAGATGCCCTGTGATAAAAAAATACTTTTCTGTTCTGGAAATGGAACGCCTGCCTCCTTTTCCACTCGAGCCCTGCCATTCGGCTCCCGTTTTCTCGTCGCTATATTGAAAAACGAAAAAAACCTGTCAGGGACCTGTCAGTGGACAAACCTAGAATCCCTAAATAACATCTACCCCAGGCCTCTCCACAGTGTTGTTTGGAAAGAAAAAAAATTAACTCATAAGAATTCTCCACCGGTTAAAATTCAACAGAGTTTCCAAAACGCTGGCATAATCCCACCGGGGGAGGGGGTAGTATTCAACAAGTTTTCTACCGGGAGGCTCCGCCCCGAGTTCCAACCCCTTGCCCTTTTATAAACCATTTTTCACGAAAAAGGTTCCCTTTTCATATACCTTGTATTGACAACTGGTACCTCTTTCTTTTACCAAGTTTATTAGAACTTTTCATCCTTTTTAACTGCTGTGAATGCAATGTCTTTTAAAAGGAATCAATCACTGCAAACTCAGAACTTTTTTGGACTCCTTAACGCCATAAACTTTATCTTTTAGTCCTTTTGAGCCTTTTCACAGATCAAAATGACAGATTTCTATACCCTTTCATATACTTCAACTAGTGAAATCCCTGCACTTTTTCATATACTTGAAGTAGTAGCCCTTTAGGGCGGAGCCTCTGGCCCGGTATAGGGACATTATATACGGAGTATCCCCCTCCCCAGGGGTCACAATGGCTCTCTTCTTAAAACACAGTTTGAAGAATATTTCTTCCCGGTATTTTTAGTTTCTTAGAATGGTCTTTGAGTGCAAGATAATTGGAGCAATCTTCTTGGTTCTTAAAGACCTCCATCGGGATAAAAACACAAAAGTGAAAACTTTTACGTACCTCCAGGCTTTTTGCCATCCGGACAAAACATGGACCAGGGGTCCATGGACCCCTTCTTTGGAACGGGTCCATGGACCACTTTCATGGACCAGATCCATGGACAGTTTTTTTATTTTTATAAGAAGGTTTTGCACCAGGTCAATGGACACTCAAAAACAGAAATAGTGCCAAAAAAAAAAGATTTGACGAGACGCTGTCGACCAATGCTCACGATTGATCACAAATATTTAGTTGTGCTTACATGACGTACACTCTGGTTGCATATGTGCAGTCGCAAGACTGTTAAATTAAGTTAATTCAAAAGTTTTCACCAAGGGAGGAATTACACGCTCCGGTACAAAGACTCCCATCACCCTTAGAAAAACAAGCTGGAGTTAAGAATTCATTGCTTTTAGAGCAATCATGACTGAGTCACATCGCAATTCTCCATAGTTGATGTAGCTTCAGTTTAAGCTACAATCCATGCCACTTCTTCTTCTTCTTGATCTGGATCCGTAAATCACTATCTGTGAGAATTTATAATCGTCCTGCTAAAAGCGCTAAGGAGCTGGGACCAGCGTGACAAAACATTGCAGGAAAAAGTGACATTCATGGACAAAAAGAAAGTGGCTTAGAATTATTCAGATCCAGGATGCACTTTGGAGAAATTAAACAACCTAAAACCCTTTTAATCAGCCGCAATAAACAGCTTTACATTTAAAAGAGGTAGAAAATCAATATGTGTGTCACGACCTCTCAGCATGAAATAAGCGGCAAAAATTCACATTTGCTCGGTCAAAAGGTTTTCGTCCGAAGCATAATCTCCCCATCAGAGAAAACAATTCATTGGAACAAGCATCATTTTGGCATGAGGTACCGAACCCCCTTTTTTTACACTATATAAGCACATACATAATTAAACATTACTGATCAATCGAGCATTGCTTGTTGTTGTTGTTGTTTTTAAACCTTATTTTTGCACTATTTCTGTTTTTGTTCATTTCTCATTATTAAAAAAAAGTGTCCATGGACCCGGTCCATGAAAGTGGTCCCGTCCATGGACCCGGTCCAAAGTGGGTGTCCATGGACCCCTGGTCCATGTTTTGTCCTCACCCGGATAAATGTGCCCCCACACACCAACGCCCAAATGCTCTTGTACCCTCACCACTTTAAACATCAATTTATTAGCAGAACAAATGTTGAACGAAAGATATTCGGCAGGGTATCAGGCTCCAGTGTTCGGTCTTTTCGCTCCGCTTTCCCCGCCCCTCCCCTGCTAACAAGCACCTGAAAAAACGAACGACCTTAAGTGACCTAAGTCATGATTTCTGCTCGGTGTACGTTGGTCGATGTCGGTACGTGATGGCGAATCAAGTGATTAGGGCTCTGTTCGTATACAGTTTGGCTTTGTTTTATGGCTTTATGGTATGTTTTTTTCTGTTGTTGAGTGCTATTAGGAAACTTGAAATACCGAGAAGAGGAAAGCGACGAGAAAAACGTAAGTAACGATCGGTAAATTTGCACCGGAGCAAACTTGGCCTGGTCGATTCATCTTGTCTGTTGTGCTTTGTATCTTTAGTTAATTCAGTCATCTTTTTGCGTTTAATAGTGCTCACTACAGCAGGGACTCTTCGAAACATTAGCTTTACATCAATTAATGAGAAAACTGGCAAAGTTGCTTTCCCATCCGGAGCATACTATTTTTAAAGCGGCACACAGAGAAGAAAGCGAACTGTTACTGTAGCTAAGCTAAAGCTTAAGCTTATGTTAGTAAGCTCACTTTGGGGGACTACAAACTGGTTTTCATAATGGCCATAAAAACCCATGTCATTATTTTTCTCTGTGATGGTTAGTTAATGGTTATTTTATATTTTTAATACCATTCTTTGTTCTCGATTCATTGACCGTCCAAAGAACTGCTATGAAGGACGCCATCTAAATAAACAAATCGAACAAGTAATAACACAAGTGAAATACTTTTTTACTGTTGTGAGATGCGTAACCGTGAAATGTTATTCTCTGTATTTGTACAGGGATTTCTACTATTGCAGGATAAGGGTCCAGTCAATTTTAAACTTCACCATCCAACACCCAACCCCCCGCCTGGGCAACCTTGGGAGCATTTGAACTTTTTAAAGGGACAGGCTCACGATATTATGCATGTGTGAGTCTGACAGTACCTGATTGTTTTTAAACCAATCGGAAGCGAGTTGGATGCATGCAGGGAAATTTACGCAGGAGTATCTCTGGACGTTTGGTTTTATTTTACATGTCCCCATAATTCATATTCTTTGCTATTCCTCAGATATGTGTTGCAGCCAGTAAGAATAAGATTTACAGCCCTGTCCTGCTCTGAAACAAACATTTACCTTCGTGTATTTTTATGAGGTCTTTTACATACCCACGCTAACAAAGCCGTCACCAATTGGCAAACAAAAATTAATTTGTGAACAAACCTAAACAATAATTAATTAAAAATATATAACATGCCTTTTCCTTGCCTTTTTCTGCCTTTTCCAAAAAACCTTCTATTACTGATCTCTCTGTTCGCCCTATATAAGCCTAGAAATACCTGCAAATAGCACCTGACCGATGACAAAAACACACAGCGTATGAGTATAAAGATTATCCTAAATTGAGCTTAAACTTTGCTTGCTTATCAGCAAATGAACAGATCGATCAGCTAAGCTTCGCTATCTCCAAAGACTCTTTAGAACGTCCTGTTTCCTGGTGCCTGTTCGTTCCTCACGAGTACTTTAGAAATAGAAGACTTAACTTGCTTACGTAGAGCTATGAATGAGCGAATTTAAAGGCAGATTCCTGTATTCCTTGGATTTGCAGTTTATGTCTTCTTCGTATTTAGTGTTGGCCTGTATGTTTTATTCTGGAAGCTGTCACAATGCACATGTGCATTACCGTAGACTCTCCAGTTTAAGATAGGCCTGGTCAATGCAGTGTTTGGGCGGGAGAGAAATTTGAGAGGAGGGAGGGTGGGAAAGGCCTGCAAGAAGGCCATTATTTTCATGTTATAAACATCCACCAGATGAATGTTAAAATCCTAATAGGTCCGTTTTCAAAACATGTCAATCACGGCCTTGATACTTAATCCGATTGGTTGAAATCAACATCACGGCCGATCTTGCAGTAATCATTTAAGAATATGTTGTTAGTGAAGTGTAATGAATTCATTGTTAGAATTAGAAACTGAAGGCATCAATTTCAGCTTGAAAGGAGAATAGAAGAAAGCAGTTTTCTTTCTTTCTTCTATTATTGAAAGAACCATATAAAGGAAAAGACCTGTCAGCTTGATGAGTTAGACTGACTGTTTTTGAGAAGTCTCCCAATGGCTTGTTTTACTCACTAGAAGAAAGGAAGGCAAAATCATGCTGCGTGTGTGATTGTTATGTGGCGTGTTTGACCACAAACACCTGTCATATAGGCTATGCCTTATCAATGAATCTCAAGTTTCACATCTGCTAAAGGATTCTGCTTTGCATATTCTTGCTTTGTGTATATAAATTATTTATTTATTTATTTTTCTTTTTAACTTTAAATATTTGATTTTATTGCTATTTTACATATATATCTTTTTATTTCATAGGTTCCTCAATTAGCTTCATAGTTAAAATACGTGACACTTAAATTAATAGAGTTTATTATTATTATTATTATTTTTATAATTACTCATTAATGAAATGTTCATGGGGGTTAAATGCTTGACCTGGTTTGACTGTTAAAGAGATGATGTTTTCATTTCACTATAGCTCCTGCCTGCCTTCTTGACCCTGAGCTTGGTGAACATCATTTCCTGAGAACAGCATCAAATATCAGGATCCATTATGTTGCTAAAGGAGACACAGGCAAACCACTTATGCTGTGTATACATGGGTTCCCTGCAGTAATGTACACTTGTTGCTACTGTTTTATTATTTTTATGATCATTATCATTGCAGCAGATAAGGTTGTAAACCAAACTCATTAAAAAGTTTAAATCATCCTGCCATCTGGATCTAGAAGTATAAGGGTTTGTTATTTAATCATTAAATTTTATTGATGAAGTTTACCATACCCTAAGAGAAACAAAAAACGCCTTGAGAGGACTCACTCCAAAATATCATTAAAAAAAATTAGAATAGAAATAGTAATTAGTCAAAAGCAGCAGCAAAACAAAGAAGATATTTAAGGAATGCTAACAAATGGAACATACATATTTAGGTATTTTAAAATATCTTCAATTCAGATATAAAAGACTGGACATGACAAAATAAATCATTATTTTGCTCCGGAGACAGTAATTATAATTTGTGCTTTAGACACAGAAGACCACCTGTTAGTAAGGGCTAACAAGCTGGGGTAAACATGCAAATAAAAGTTGCCTGATGATTGCTTCGCAAGAGACATGAAACTTTGAGTAGCAATAAAGGTTCAAGATTTAATCCAGTTCCATCAGTCTACTTGTAAGTATATTTTGTAATTTATTAGCGGATGTAGTGCCATTTTTCATGGAAATACTGTTAATAAACCATTATTATTATTATTATTATTATTATTATTATCCCTACACGTAAGAATATGGCAAGATGGGGATTATCCCAAAGTCCTGCAGTGATTGCTCCTTTTGCCTTAATCCTGAATCACTCCTTCATGTTGTCGCTGGTTGTCAACAGTACCTTGATCGCTTTACCTGGAGACATGACTCAATCCTTAACTTCATTGCCAAGTCACTTCAACCTGTAATTAATGTTCACTCTTCACTCTATGCAGATGTTAATGGTTTTCTGAATCCCTCAATATTAACTGTGAAAATTATCATCCACATCTTCTTTTCCTAATCCAGTCTAGATGCCTATATGTTCTAGAATTAACAGTTGGTTTCGAGTCTAACCTTAACAACAATGCGGTGCGTAAGAAAGAAAAATATCTGAACTTGATCAATGAAATGAGTAGAAATTACAGATGTGTGAGATTTGTAAATGTCTCCGTGAGTTCCCTTGGCGTTTTCTCCGATGAATGCTCCACGTTCTTAGACATAATGAATGACATTGGCATTGACAAAAAGCAGCAACATTATATAATCAAGGAAATGATAAATATTATAGCCATTAGAGCAACATATTACATCTTTTGTTGTAGAAATAGGAACTGGGATAGCCCAGACTTAATGCAATTTTGATTTTTTTTTTGGCTTTTGTTTTGTTTTGTTTTTGTTTTTTTTTTTTGTTTTGTGTTTGTTTGTTTGTTTTTTCTTTTTAATAATCCAATCTCAAGCAGCATTTGTAAATTGCCTATACGTAGTGAGATTTATAATTGTACATTCAAAAATACAAATAAAGTTTCCATTATTATTAATACAAAGAAGTTAAATATATAATAATGTGTAACTTAGAAAATATTATGCATTGAAAACCACTGACCCTGTTTTAAAATCACTTTGCAGTTTTGGTATTCCTGGCGATATCAGCTGAAAGCTTTTAGTGATAATTTCAGGATGGTTGCTGTGGATTTGAGGTAAGTACTGTACAAAGTATATTAATAATGATTTGTTAAATACAAATTGCAAGGAGCCAAACTGTATTATGCACAGCTGCTACAACTGTAAAACATACCTGAGTATAAAATTAAGTTACACAACAAAATGTGGGATTTTTGTCCAGTTAGCTAACTTATTTTTTGTCATCCTTGAGACTGGCAGAAATTATAGCTCAGTCACATGGTAATTTAATTCAAAACTGTTGGATATGCCCATCCTCTATCCCATTCTCAGCAGTTTATTTTGATTTCATGAAAAACAAAATTAAAGAATTTTTAAAAAGCTAAATCTTACAGCAGTATTTTGTGTTTAAGGGGCTATGGTGAAAGTGACAGTCCTAAAGGGCGAGAACACTACAAGACGTCATTTATTGGTTAATGATATTAAAGAAATTGTAAGTGCACTTACATGTATTGCTGAAACAGCAGATTGAGTGAAGAAAATATAAAAATGTTTAATCCTCTGTATGCACCTCGTAAACTTTGTTATAAAATTAAAAATATTTTGTAGATTCAAAGGTCACTTTTAAGGGAAAGTTGATTTAATATGACAAGGGGGGGGGGGGATGAAGATATTGAAACTCGAAGTTTGAAATTTTAGCAGCCCCCCCCGCTAGCGGTTCAATTTTTTAGGAGCCCCCTCCTTGGTAGTCGAAAAAATTTCAGAGTCCCCCCCCTCCTCCTTCAATTCCTTTGCTCCCCTGAAAAAAGATCGCTAGACTGTATTAAATATATTTACCGTTACTGTCTTCAATGGTTTATACTATGACAAACTTGAGATACAGTTGTGATACAATTTTCTAAAGCATTTTTAGGATGAACAAGAGTGTAATAATTACTGAGACTACATTTGTTATATCTGTAAACCACGTGATATAGCTGAGTTGCACAGGTCATTAAAATAGTTGAGTCGAAAACCATCCAATCTGTATGATGATGTCATGTGTTGGTTTTGAAGTATACAAATTTTCGGAGCCCCCCCTCCTAGCGAAACAATTTTTTCAGAGCCCCCCCTTCGGGTGTCTAAAAATTTTCGGGGCCCCCCCCTCAATATCTTCATCCCCCCTTGTCATATTAAATGAACTTTCCCTAAGTTAAACATCATAGTCTAGAAGATTTTGTAAAAAGATCACAAATGCAAAAAAACAAAGAAACAAAACAAAAATTAAAAAAATAAGAATAATAAAATTTTTCCTTCAATGTCTGTACAGCTTTGAGTACATGTTGTCCAATCCAGAAATAGGGGCTATAATATTTTATATTATACTGTGTTACAAAGGAGGTCATCAGAGTTTTCTTGCAGCTGGTAAAAGAAAATTTTTATTTTTTTTATATCAATACCTGTAATGTATCTAGGATTGATAATGTGAGCTCAGAAAAGATATTAATACAATTTATTAATTTATTTACAGATTGAGGCACTTGATTACAAATCTTGCACTTTGCTGAGTCATGACTGGGGTGGAGCTTTGGCATGGTAAGGTGGCCACTGCACCATTATAATCTCACAGATACTTGTCCATTAGACAGAAGTTATCAAGCCAATTCCTCTAACTCATGCCCAGTTGTGGATGCCATCTTTCTGAGTGACAGTAATGACCCTTCTTGAGAAGTGTTGATATAACCTGTCAATTCTGAACAAACAGAAGGTATACCAGGAGCTGGTATACCAGAACAAGTCTTGTAAATAAATGATTACAGGCTCTGTCACCCTTCCCCACCCCAGTTTCCTTCTGTTTTATTTTCGTGTTCGTGCTTTCTCAATTTTGCTGACCTGACTGTCTTGGAGCCTGAAACAGGCTAGCCTCCCACGCAGATATTCTTAGGGGTTCATTACGTGTTCCTGCCCCACTAACCTGTGATAAACCCCTAAGAATGTTTACATGGGAGGCTAGGAATAGCTACTGCAGTGAAGGCATGGTATTCAGGCAAGCAAGAGCTTAGTATGTCCAGCAGTCATATTATCCTTGATTGTAAAAGTATAAGAGAGTTGGGAATGGTACAGAGTTCAATCAATAGGGGAGTCATAAAGCAAAAGATTGGACTGGGGGGAGGGGAAGTGATAAAACAAATCTTCCATTCAGGGCTTATTTGGGAATATGAACTACCTTTGGTTCTATTTTTTCTTTTGTTCATTACCATGAAAGAATGAAAAAACTAGGATGGTTATATGCTCGTGAAGGCTGAGGGAAATACCCATGTAGCTGCCAGCCCTTTGTGACAGCCCGAACTGATTGAGAATTCAAGGCTTAAGTGTATATGCAGTGTGCAAAGAAAGTAGTGTCGGATAGCCCGGGGCTAGTGGAGTTTGCTATCGGGCGAGTGTATTCTGTTTTTAACTTGCGCGACGGACAAGTTATGTTTTTTGAGGAATTCAAATAACAGAAGAACTGTGAAATCAATTCTGCTAGTCAAAAAGGTTTTGGGGCTAGTTGAAATGACGTCTGGGCTAGTAAATGCTAGCTTCAGCTTGCCCGAATGGCAAGGTGTAAAAATGATTTTCTTTGCTCCTTGATATTTGTTGTTTTAAAATTAGTGCGGACTGTGAGCAGTCCCTGAGGAGTGGGAGAAAGTGGGTGGAGATTAACCTTTTCTTCTTGCCTCTCTTCAGCTTCTTCCTCGGTTTACTTGTTCTTCACAGTCCAGCAAAGCCCTCGTCTTTTTTGCACACCTCAGGCTGGAGTCATGCAGTGCTTCCTGCCCCAATGGGGGGGGGGGGGGGGGGGGTGGGGAGCATCGTGTGATTTCCAGACCAAGCAGCTGCGAAGGAGACTAACATAGCTCTGTGAAAGATGCTTTTTTCTCTGTTGAGAACCTGTGTCAGGGTTGTTTAGTCAGTCCCCTCTTCTCTTGTGCTGACCAATTCAACTGACTAAAACCTAAGGAGTGTCTTATTAATGTGATAAATATGTCTGTGTGTGTTTTAACCTCAGGTCTTTTGCACACATGCATCCAGAAATTGTACACAAATTGATATTTTGCAACATCCCACACCCCAGGTTAGTTCTAGCACCCACCCCCTCCCTTATTTGTTATGTACAGTCATTTTTACAGTCACCCACCTAATTTGGACACCTCAGCATTACCGACAGTTTGCTTTGTCCCTGGGGAAAGAAATCGCTAACATTTTCTTCAAATTCACCCCCATGTTATTTAATATGAACACTTTCTGTGACCCCTCAGTGTCCATATTAGATATCGGGATTTGAATGTATAGACAATATGAACTATACTGCTATATACTGGGTTTCCTGTTTCACTAATTCTCAGAAAGCAAAAAAAAAATATGCACTTAGTTTCCACCAAATAAAACTCTGCAACTGCACCTTAAACTCCATAAACATTGCTTCCGTCACACTTGACTATACAAGACCAACGTTGAACTCTCTTCGCTTATGACAACTAGTTAATACCTCTTCTGGACTCATCTACTTATAAACTTACACAATAAAATTCTGGAACCTTTTTCAAATAGTCTATTTATAAAATGATTACAAAATATAATGTTATGCTGTAGAAAGGCTAACACTAGATCCCAAAATAATAAAAAAAAACTATGAACTCATGCAAAGCTTCTAGAATGTCAGCTGGTCACCGAAAAAAAATTTTGGTAACACCCCTATGCCCTAACCAACACGGCTCGCGCATGCTCCATTCTTGATCTGATTCTCTAAAACAGCTTAGTTTTCTTTTTTGTTAGTTCAATAACCACACAACAGTTCGATAACAACACCAGTGGTTCAATGACCACACATTAGTTTATTGAGCGTAAACTACATGTAGCTGCGGGGAAAATAGCCACTAATACGTTAGATATTTTTTGTAATTAGTATGTGTAGCATTAAGTAAAAACAGAGAGGCATGTTTCTGGGCGGGGTATCATGGTTGTAAAACTCCGTCATACTTCATTATAATCTTCATCACATTTATTTATTTATTATCTTCATCACATTCATTCATTCATCTACTTATTTATTTATTTTTTGGCTGCCTGGAATAACCATAGAGGTCTAGTGGAGCCAGGCAGCCAGTTGATAATGGTAATAATACTAGGGGAGTCCAATTCGGTCTGTAATCATACGAGTGATAAACAAAATCAGACGACCGCGTAGCAGGAGTCCGATTTGCTTAATCACGAGTATAGTAAAGACGCGGCGGTCGCATAGCGCGGGAGAGTGCCACGACTTGTTTCCCTGTGTGGCCAGTTACGCAGCGAAGTGATGTAGAATTAACGAAACTGACCAATCACCGTTCGTGTAAGACACTTAACCAAGCAGAAATCGAGGCGATTACCATTATCCAAAGAGAGGCTATCGTAAGCCAAATGCAACAAAAGGGGATTGCTCTGGCCAATCACATGAGAGGCAATTAATTAAATGAACCAATCAAATTACAGAGTAAAGACTTGGAGGTGGCAAGCGCGGGAAAATGCTACGACTTGCTTCACTTTTTGCTGCTTGACATGTGGCCGGTCACAGCGTTGAGGCGGGAAATTTGCCTTAGGTGCGAAAACACTTAATTACTAAACTGGTGAACAAATTTTGATTATCTTGAGTGTGCTTTGCTCGTATATGATCTCAATCTATTTTGTGTTTGTAAAGGTGACAAAAAGAAAAAGAAGAAGTCGGGGAGTGGCTCCAGTACCTTTTCAAATAGCGGTTCATCGACCCCTACGATTGCTACAGACGGCGCTGCTAATACCATTGCTGCCGCTGCTACAAAGCTGAGTCAGGACAGACCAGGGACTCCCTGTAAGTATATCCCTACTATTTCCCGGGTACGTAGATGAAATTGTATGGAGTGACCGTACAAATGAAATCTATTTAGCAAAACCTTCGTCAGGTACTAGTTCTTTCACAGTATTTTACAAACTAGCATTTTGGATGTTGTTCCATTTGTTCCCGATCAGTTTCATGTTCCTCGTGTTGAAAAGATTTTTTGAATTGTTTCGGTTTTTGTAGCAAAATCAAAGAAGCGCCCAGCAAGTGCAAGTAAAAAAGGTACCCCAGGCGAAGAGGGAAGTCCGGCAAGCAAAAAACCTCGTGTATCCCCGGCACCTTCCGCTGGAGGGGCAGGAGGAGGCTCAAGAACAAGCACCCCAACACCGACTGGTAGTGAGGAAGGCCCTCAGGGAATCACTGAAGAAGCCGTGAGAAGGTACCTCACAAGAAAGCCGATGACCAGCAAGGACCTTTTGCAAAAGTTCAAGAGCAAACGAACGGGCCTGTCAAATGATGAGACCGTGAAAAAGCGCGTCCGATTAAGTCGCTTTAATAATAGATCTTTTTACCTTGGGTTGTGTGTTAACCCATTCTTAGTTTAGTCAAAAAACATCAGCGTTGATTAATTACTACCAATAGAGCGTTTTCACTAACGTGGCCAGCATCTATGTAAATTCATTGGAACAAAAGAAAGTGCTTACATAAGAAAAGAGCTCAGCTCCCACAAGAATTGCTTGGAACACCAACATGGCCGCCCTTTTATTGTTTAGGAACACCAATATGGCTTCCGTGACGTCATTTGAACGTTCTATTACGCATGCGCTTTCAAACCAAAAATGCTCGTTGCATGCGCTGTGCGTTTATGTTGAGCCAGTACAGTCAAACCCCGTTAATACGGACACTGAGGAAGCATATAAGGTGTCCGTATTAAGCGGATTGAATTGAGAGAAAATGTAGGGGCTTTCTTTCCCCAGGGACAAAGCAAACTGTCTGTAATAACGAGGTGTCCGTATTAAGCGGGTGTCCATAAAGCAGGGTTTGACTGCAGAAGTTCCTGAAATCTTATCCCGGTACAGATCACGACTGAAGAGGATCTCCTACCAATAGACCTTTTAGACTGTTCGCAGTAACCTATTCTCCCGTCAGATTGTCGAGATCGAGTACCTACCGTTACGGGAGGCCATCTTGGTTTTAAAATCTACCGAGGGGGTAGGCGTTGAGTTTAACCGTCCCCCACTCCCTAAGTGTATTTGATACTCATCCCCAGGCTATACTCGGTAAGTAGGCGACTGTGAACAGTTCATAACATGGACCTTTCTGCATTCCACTGTTCCATTCCAATGAAACGAGCTGGGGATTAAATTTCATACAAAACACTGTATTTTGTCAATAGACCTCTTAGACTGCAAACAGTCGTACTTTTCTTAAAATCGGTTTTGCAAGGTGCGAAGCGCTGGCCTGGTCGATATTTTCGTGCTAAGCACGTGGGCTTCACACGCCCATGGGGTGTGTCTCTCTCCAGTCCCACTCTCCGCACCCTCACTCCAGACCTTTTCTGCTTGCGCGCGTTCGCGTGCAACCACGTGCATATGTATGCATAATTTATGCGACACAAAAGGTAAATTCCGGCATCGCCTGATCTGAAAACAAAACATTCAAGCTAAACAGGTCTATTCAAGTCACAAGTTGGTGACTTCCTTCACAGGAATAGGGGAGAGATCTATCTTTAAGTGCTGCCACAGGCGCACCATCCGAAATGTTCGAGGCATCGTGATGTCACACGCGCTATTTGATCCCATACCGGTCGTGCGGGTACCGTGTCTCCACACCTCATGCTTAGTAGATTTCTGTTAGTCTTAAAGATGTCAGTACTCGATATACTTAAATAAACTGCCTCGTTCCTGGGCGTCTCAAGTGTGTTTGGAGAACGGAAAACGTGAGTGTGGGCGATAGTATCGCGTAATGGACCATGGTAACGTTTAGCTTTGACGCAAACGACGCTGGGAAGGGTAATTGAAAAAAACGAGATAAATCAGTGTCTTGGTAGCCTGCCTACTCGTAAAACACTAAATAACAGCAAGACAAATCGTTGTGAATCAAAACCACGATAATTTTGCCATAAAATAAATCCTATTGACCAAGCTTGTTCGGTCAAGATAACTGGATATTGGCCTCGACTTCGTCTCAAAGGGAATTTGGCCAAATATCCTGTCATATTGACCTCACGCTTGGTCAGTAACGCGTATTTGGAAGGTATAATGATGAAAATAGAACCGACGTCACGCCTTAAAACATTCCGCTTTCTTTTTGACAGGCTGTTTCCCTTCGTCATTGAAGCAGAAGCTCAATGATACCTTATAAACACTTCGTATCCTCGAAATTTGCTGCCTGAGTCAGGAGTTCCAAAGGGTAAGACAAATAATGCAATGAGCAACCGTTTTTCTACACGCGGTCAAAAACCTTTACTTTGTATAAGAAATGGCATGTTCAGTTACATGGTAGGATTGAATGATGCGGAAAGCTTCCCTGTCGATTGTTCAGACTATGAGATTGTTTAAAAGAACGTCGAACGGATGGTAAGGAATGATAGCATTTTTGTGACCATTTTTTACTGTTTCAGTCAATTATTCAAGCTGCCGAAGTAAGCTCTGGTATTGGAACGTTCTGGAAGCAAAATTAAGTGAAAAGAAGCTTCGACCTGGAGCAATAACGTAGAGCCAATACAAAAGAACTATTGCGCACTTAGAAGTAACTTTTTTAAGTTAACTCTCTTTGGATCTTTGATAAACTTTTCAAAAAGAAACCGAAAGCCATAAGCTTTATGTTCTGATCGTTCGTTTACCATCAAAACTCTATAATCTTCATCGAGAGTCTCTACAGATGAAGCATGACGGACTGTTTTGCATAGTTATGTCCTACAAGTATTCGGCCTTAGTTTAGTTAAAGGGAAGCTGAATATAATGTAATCTGCAGAACAGGGGTCATTTCTTCATGTTTTTTAGGCGAGTGAAGATATGTACGAGGTGAGCGCGAAGCGCGAGAAAGCGCTTTCACCCGTCGCGCGTGTCTCGCGCTTTACGCACGCTTTGTGCCTCAAAAAATAGCGGCTATTATGCAGACTGCAAATAAAGGAGGGACGGTAAATAGGGAGAAAAAATAAAAGGTGATCTAATAAAAAGGGCATAAAATTCGCCCTACTAGTTACCGAAACTTTCGAGAAAGCCCCCCACACACACACTCCCCTTAAACTACCTACCCATTGTCATAGCTGGCTCTAAACGTTATACTCGGTTTGGGAACCCATTACCTCGTCCAAGAGAAGTCAAGCAAATTTTGAGCCTTTTTTTAATCTTCACTTAGTAGTATCTGATACTGAATAAGTTTGGGGGAATTTAGGTTTCTGGGAAGCTGCCCACCTACCCCTCCTCTAAGCCATCATTTTGCCCTAAGTGAGAACTAAGTGTTAATGTTAGCTTAAGGGAGGGGTAGGTTGGCGTTTCTCAGAAACCTAAACTGATCCATAAGTTCTTAGGCAAAAATACATTTACAAACTCTTGTGGTTCCATTGAAAAAGGTACCCGTTTTGAGACTCTAATGGACAAAATCCGTTTTCATGAGACCAAAACGACTAAACAAACCCATACCGTTGTGCTACACACCAATATAGCTTGCAAATGGTATTACCCCCGGGTATGTTGTCACTAAGTACTGGAAAAAATCTAGGCTTAGTTGTCACAATAAAGAACAGTTAGCGACAATTAAAGGAACAGTATCCCGTTACTGCGCATGCACCAAACTTTGATTTTTGGACAGGATGTCACGAAATCAAAAGATGCGAGGAGAGTAAGAGAACCTTGAAAAATCTGTTTGCATCGTGCTTGGCCGAGTTCGATACTACACTAAAACTTCTCAGGATTACAGATCAATGATATATTGTTCCCGTTTAGTTTCGATTTGGGCGAAATCGGGATTTTTTGGCGTTACTTAATTCGGGAGGACCAAAAGATGGGAAGCGCTCTTATGGCGATTGAAGGCTTATTTCTTCTGCCAGCTTCCATACAAGCTTAGATAATTGTGAAAGGAATACGCAGAAATGAAACAGCAACAATAGAGACTGTGAGAAAGAAACCATTGAGAAATGGATGTGACTGAGGAGATCTTGTTCAATTAAGAGGCTGTCCGCGTAAGAACCGATAAGGCAAATTTTGGTCTATCACGGATTGCCCTGATTTTTTCAGTGAAAGATAACTATCCTATGCCATGAAGAAATATCACATTTATTTGGACCAACTCAATTTTTTCTCTATTTTAGAGAAAGATTTTCTAGGTCACCTAAAACCCCGGGGGGGGTACTCGCAGAAAAATTGGGTAGGGGTGTGCGGCCCGCTTCCCAAAACCCTTACCCTATTTATGACCAAAATCTGCCATTTTCCCTACCCTATTTATGACCAAACCAAAAATTTGATACCCTATTTATGACCTGACCCTTAAATCAATACCCTGTTTCAGACCTGCCTTATAATTATTTCCCTAGTTCAGACCAATGTTAAAGGCAATGTTTATCTGCTTTTATTAGGTTAGGGGGACATGATAAGGAAGTAGCTTCTTCTAAAAAAGTGCATTCAAGACTACAGTGTAAAAATCGTTACCCTATTTATGACCAAAATGGCGGCAAAATAGCCAAAATCGATACCCAATTTATGACCAAAACGGCTGAAAAACCCTACCCTTTGGGGCCGCACATACCTATATAGCCCATATTAGGGAGTACCCCCCCCGGGCCTAAAACTGGCCAGTTTGCCGTCGGAAGTGGTGCGATTTTAAGGAAACTTTAGGGCTCTGTCAAACCTGCCTTACAAAGCCAAATAAGCTGATTATTTTACACACAAATGTTTTAACTCTGATTAATAGTTTCAAGGTTTAATGGTTGCATTCTGTGGAAAGTTGGCTGAGATATGATTTTTTGAAAATGACCTTTAATTTGCTTATCGGGAAAAGTAATTTGCATAACTAGAGCTGAACAGTAATTTCGCAAAAGTGGCACCTGACCCAGACTCAAGTCTATGATAAAACAGAAGTACTAAGACCAGTCTACTTTTTAATGTAATAAAATTTGTGGGCACTCTTCTTTGCGTGCTGTACAAAGTTCCGTTAATGTTCCAAAATTCGCCATTTTGACAGCAAAGCGGGAATTGTAACGGTCTGCATCTGGTCGACTAATTTCCACAGCTTTAACGTTTCTAGTTATCACTAACTGTCATTAGACCCTTTAAATGTTGGACTTTCGAAAACATGTGAAGAAAACTTGGTAATCGCTTTTTCTTAGTTTTTTTTCTTGTCGACGATGAACATGACTTCATTCTCTGTATGCAAATTAGCCTTAGATGCGTCGTTTCAACAAATTGACAGGAAAAATAATACTTGTATTTCATATTTTTAAGGGAAAAATATCTTTTCTTTCCACGGAATAACACGAACGATATATGACTTAGAATCCCCTTAGGTCTGTTTCTTTTACGAGGAAGAAGCAGCAGAAGAAGATATGTTTACGCGAATTAAAATAATTTAATTACTGTGGCTCGTCACGCATTCCCGCAGAGTGACCGTGTATCGATTATTATATCTTTTTTGAGGTGATAGTTATTGATAATCATACAATTTAATCACTGTTAATTCCGATTCTTTACTGGGTGGGAAATACCGTGCCGTTGTATTTATTCATTCTACGACCGTTTTAACTGAGTCAGTATCACCGGACGCCACTAGGATAGGGTTTAATATGACGGTCCATGGTGTAATACACGAAAATTAGCTAAAAAGTAGTCACTTGGAAAAAAGAAAAAGGCATAGTTTTTTGTTTACGGTCCGTCTCCTGTTAAATCCCAAAAGTTTTTGCCGGCTGTTATGCACCTATCAATGTAATGCCGGCGGGGGGGGAGGCAGGGCATAGGGTGGGGATTTGACTTTTTTCAAAAATTTGCAATCAAATTCCCTGCCCACGGGCAAATCATTCCAGTCAAATGCAACCAAATTTCCCCACCCCAGAATGCACACTGCTGTCAATCCCAAGGCAGAACCTAAGAAAGGCACAATAAAAATATCTCCAAATAAAACTCTGCAATCTTTTATAAACGTTGATGTATCACCAAAGATACATGTTCCTGTTACAGCTGCAATTATGCGTTCTAACCATAATCCGTGTTACACTGCGTAGAATACATAAACCTTTCGGAGGAAGTCCACATTTTGTTAGTCTAAATATACCGTTCTTAGTAAAGGGTAAAAGAAAGTCAGTTTTATAAGTTTACAGTGATTGTAGCGAATGAGCCATACACTAATCAATTGTACTTGCAAAAATCGACTTGGTTTCTCTTTACTTCCGTTTACTTTGATACCACAGTATTTTAAGAGGTTCAATTGATCAAAAACACGCTAAAACAAACGAAATTTGAAGACAAAACAGTGAAATCCACTCAGCCTTTGCTTGTTTTCATTGGCCTTCATGACTTCCTGATCTTTTCAAACCGTATGGCGCATGCGTGAAGCGTGGAAGGGGGAAACATATGTTCGGTCTCAGTCTTTTTCGTCCGAGTCGGCAGTCAAATATCTCCACGTCGGGCGAAGAAAGATTCAAATATCCCTTCCCCCGGGAGAACAAGATCAGTCAAATGCCCTACCCCAGGGACAACAAAGACAATCAAATCCCCACCCCATGCCTTGCCTCCCCCGCCGGCATTACATTGATAGGTGCATTAATCACACTAAATTAAGGATCCCTATGTTGTCTATGTTAACTACTGAGCTGATGGAGAAAAGCACATGCACTAGGTCTCCTTTTCTTTCCATGGATTTGAATGGTATTTCAAAGTGACACAACTTATTTTTTTAGCATTACCCAGGGCTGTAGCTAGGTTTTTTGTAACGAGGGGCATTATCGAGAGAGCCGAAGGCACGAGCCTTGTAGGGGGGTCTGGGGGTGTCCTCCCCTAGAAAAATTTTCAAATTTGGAGGCTCCGAAATGCTATTTTCAGCACTTGTCATGAGATATGTCTCCGAAAACTAGACCTCGAAGATGAAAATGGCAAACAATTGCAAATCACTATAATCAAAATAACTGGGTCTAAAGAAGAAAAATCCATCCACAGACTTGATTTGTCTGGCTCAACAGGTCCAGGGGAGGCAGCTGCCCTACGGCTCTGTTACCACGTTGAAGTGACTAGGTTGATCTTTCTTTGACATACACATAGGTTGAAAGCTTCAGATTGAGGGTGTTGTGGTCTCAATTATTCTTCAGCGATTCCTGCAACAAGCTTTTGCCTTTCGAACACCTCTTCTTCTTGCAGCAGATCTCTATGGTCAAGTTCAGTTTATATTCAAGTTCATTACATTGGTTATTTCGTCCATTGCCTTGTTGCAATTACACTTAGGACTATGTTTAGGTGTTGACTCAAACGGGCCCAGAGTCCAACATGGGCTGGCAATAGGTGAGCACGGAATTGGAACGGGGGTGGGGGGGACTCCCTATGATGGCCTATACGGGGAGGCTCCGCCCGAAAGGGGTATCATTTTCAGGCTTCAGGTATATGAAAGTGTAGGCATTTCACTACTCGAAGTATTTGAAAGGGCCGGGCGACTGCGCTTATTGCAGCCTTACCAGCATCTTTGTCGTTTCTTAAAGAAAAAAGAACTAAGTTTAAGAATCTAAGGAAAAAGTAGAAGGACTTACTTTTTCAGAAATTAATATACACAGGAGAAATTTCACCCCTTTAAGTATAAATGCTTGTTAAAGTAGAGGTGGAACCGGAGGGAGAGAGGGTGGATGGTAAAGTAGGTTAAAAATAGAGAGATGAGAGGAGCACGTTGATGGAGCACATTATTCAAGAGGGTATAAGTACAAAAAAAGAATCAGCAATCTGGAGGCATTTTTGAAGACTTAATGAAAACGTTATCAAAATAAGAAAAACGGAGAAATCTTGTCCAGTAAACCTCTCTGGAAAAGGTGTGGACATGGTTGCTGACTGCTCAATCGTACTCTTCTCGACCCTATGGCGTCAAGTTTTTTCACGTTTCTTGCGACAGGAGGAGCAAATCGGCTATATAAAGTTGAACTGAACATTCTGGTACTAAAACCAGAGACATGTTTCAAACACTGTTCAAGTTAAAAAAAATTGTTTTTATTGCAAGAATGAAATACTTTTCACACACGTCCCAAGGACATTCATCTTAGAAAATGGCAGGGGCGGGAAAGCCCTGGGGACGAGGTTGAATCCTGACTCCGTGTAGAAAGTTCTTTGTTTTTTCCCCATTTATAGTGCTCTTCAAACAATCATCAGGAAACTATCTTTTACAACACACGGATTAACCTTTATGTATAGTATTTTATAGGTAAGAATTGATTAGAGCAAGATACACGGCTGTCAAAAAATAGAAATAATTAAACTATCTTTGCAAGCTCAAATAAACTGGAAACGAACATCAGAAAACATCGAAAGATAAAATGTTAAATGGAGAAATTAGAATATCTCTGTACGTTTAGAAATTTTTTGCCTGAAGAAGACTTACATGATGGAGCAAAACTTTGACTTACTTCCTGCCGCCGTAATTATTTTGCCAGTATGATCCAGAGTGTGACCCGGGGTATTGACAAAACCTTAGGCTCGATTTCCGCCGTCTCCCGATCCCTTGGGGGCTCATTTTCCAGCAGAGCGGCTTACAATCGAGCCTAACAATACCTTGGCTCTCGAAAAACCCGCCAAGTAGGTGTCTGTGCCTTGGGCAGATTGTCATTTTAGTGTTAGCCTGTGTACACACCACCCACCCCCCCTCCCCCCAATCCCTAGGAGAAGGGGCCCCTTCTACGATTTTTCCTAAGGGGAGGGAGGGGTGGGGGTGTGACATAGGCTAAGTTAGTGTCTTTGCCTTGGGCAGATTGTCATTTCAGTTCCGAATACCTACCAAACCTCTACTCTCGCTAAAATGTTCATTCAGTCATTGACTTTGCTACACTTAGACAAGTGACAGCTGGCTAAGTGCGTCGTAATATCATTCATGCACTCTGCGACCAAAACATTTCCCTCCACACCCCTACTGGGACCACACTCTGTCTTGACGATCTCGCGGAAAGAACAGCCTGATCATATGAAATAGCCGAATAAGCCATTTTTCACAATTAATCTCTTCGGCGATTTCATTGACATAATTATATTTGAAACTGGCGTGCATTATAATTCAATTAAATTGAAACCAAAACAAGATCATCTTGGGAATACGGATGTTATACCCTAACAAAAACTAAAAACTGAGATAATCCCTTTTGTGTGTATTCACTGAAAAAAGAAACTATTTTTCCCGTTTCATTCTGCTACCGATTATCGGATAAACCCTTTAAAGATCTTTGAATGAAACTGAAATTTAAAGCTAATTTGCCTTTTGCAAAGCTATATTTGGATTTTCCCTTTAAAAAAAAAACTTTTTGAGATAGAAAAAGTGTGGGGCATTTTTTTTATCATAGTGCCGTGTACAAAAATCTGATATGCAAAAAAGAGTGCCCACAAATTTTATTGTGCTGACAAGAGGACCTACCTTACAAGTTAACTCTTATTTTTTATTATTATCAATAACTATCATTTAAAAAGAGATAATAATATAATAAAATTGATCGATTCAACGCTATTGTTTTTTAATCGACCGCTCCTCTAGGAATGCGTGACAGGCCACAGACGCAAACATATATCATGATATATTATTCAGCTGCTTCTTCCTCGTTAAACAAAAAAAAAAAAAAAACAGACCTTAAGGGGATTCTAAGTGATGGTTCGTGTTTTTCTGTGGAAAGGAGAGTTATTTTTCTCCTTAGAGATGTGAAATGTAAGGATTATGTTTCATGTCAAGTTGTTGAAACGACGCATCTAAGGCTAATTTGCATACAGAGAATGAAGTCATGTTCATTGTCGACAAGAAAAAAAACAAGAAAAAGCGATTACTAAGTTTTCTTCACATGTTTTCGAAAGTCCAACATTTAAAGGGTCTAATGACAGTTAGTGATAACTAGAAACGTAGCTGTGGAAATTAGTCGACCAGATGCAGACCGTTACAATTCCCGCTTTGCTGTCAAAATGGCGAATTTTGGAACATTAACGGAACTTTGTACAGCACGCAAAGAAGAGTGCCCACAAATTTTATTACATTAAGAAGTAGACTGGTCTTAGTACTTCTGTTTTATCATAGACTTGAGTCTGGGTCAGGTGCCACTTTTGCGAAATTACCGTTCAGCTCTAGTTATGCAAATTACTTTTCCCGATAAGCAAATTAAAGGTCATTTTCAAAAAATCATATCTCAGCCAACTTTCCACAGAATGCAACCATTAAACCTTGAAACTATTAATCAGAGTTAAAACATTTGTGTGT
Organism: Porites lobata; assembly: GCA_942486035.1. Classification (NCBI taxonomy): domain Eukaryota; kingdom Metazoa; phylum Cnidaria; class Anthozoa; order Scleractinia; family Poritidae; genus Porites; species Porites lobata. Next base: position 751,982 of record CALNXK010000223.1, read on the forward strand.
AAAATAATCAGCTTATTCAGCTTTGTAAGGCAGGTTTGACAGAGCCCTAAAGTTTCCTTAAAATCGCACCACTTCCGACGGCAAACTGGCCAGTTTTAGGTGACCTAGAAAATCTTTCTCTAAAATAGAGAAAAAATTGAGTTGGTCCAAATAAATGTGATATTTCTTCATGGCATAGGATAGTTATCTTTCACTGAAAAAATCAGGGCAATCCGTGATAGACCAAAATTTGCCTTATCGGTTCTTACGCGGACAGCCTCTTAAGCTTCGTGAAGCAGAATGTTTTGCAACGACGCGTTAGTAAACTTTTAAAGGAACCTTCCTACGGCCGACAAAATCAAACAAACAGGCGCTACAAGTTTAGAAAAACTAGTGCAATGAAATCATAATATAATTTTTGACTGACCTTTGCGATAATTCATCGCGTTGCGATTACATTTTTATATATATCCTTCAAACGTTTGAGACTAGAACGCGAGCAAATCATTGTGTGAATGGGAGGGTCCACTTGTAGCTAGTCGGTTAAAATTTAGTTACTTTGTCGGTAGTCGGTTAAAATTTTTGATCTTTGTCGGTTGTCGGTTAATCTTAGTTAATAAGTAAAAATGTATGTTAATTATTCATATTTGTTATGTGTTTCACTCAGTTTCACGACTTTGACCCCTATAAAACATGTAAAAATTGCAAAAATGCATCATTTGATTGAACTTAAACTTCATTATGCAACATGATAGCATATTTCACCAATGCTTTTATTGCAAATGCGAACTTGGTTGCCCTGTTGCTTACAGGGCACCATAAAAAGTAATGAAGAGAGGTTAATCGGACACAGTGGGAAACGCCCACTCTAACCTTTTGGATATGTAAATTATTTTTGGTGAAAAACTGCAAGGGGTGACAGGTTGCACATCTATACCGGCGTGACTTTAATATTTTGGCTCTAACAAGCATGTTCTCTGCCATGGTTTTCCTTTCTAGCCTTGTAGGAAATAAGGGGTGGTTCTTTAAAAAATTAGCAAAGTAGCGGTTGGTTTTGTATGAGATTCCACTTTTCCATTAAAGCTTCTTTTACAGTAGACACTAAGGGCTGGTATTGTGTCACGAAAGGCAACATTTCTTTCCCTTCCTTGCTCGGTTTTGTTTCAGGAGCGCGGACTTCGGTTTCTGTGAGTTTCATTTATTTGTGATTGCAATTTGTCTTTCAAATTGTGTTGGTAGCCTCTGTTCATCATCAACCATCAAGTGTTTTTTTGAATTTTGAAACACTTTCCTCAAACTCTTTTGACAAATCGGTGGGTGACAAGCCGCAAAATGTGTGCTGGAAGGTTTCCGTAGTCTTTACATCAAGGATAACTTTTTCGTTTAATCTTGTGCCTTTGTATAAAAAACATTGTCTACTGTGTCTAAAAACATTGTCTCAGTGAATTTCGGTGGTGAATTTAATAGTAGGATCATGTACTGTTTGCTTCTTCGAAGAAAGTTACGATGTCTGGTCTAAAGACGGTTTAGCTTAGACTTTGTGTTTCAATATATGACATGAAAATGTTGGCAGAGGAAACTGCTGTCTTTGTGCCCATCGCGGTACGGTAGGTTTGTAGGTAGAGCTTTCCACTGAACTGGAAAGAATTTTCTTTGAGGATTTATCTAATCATTTCTCGCATTTAATGTGTAGGACTAGGAGGGTTGTAGAAATTTTTGGCGTACGCTCTGCCTTTTCGATTTCAATATCCTCGTTTTGTGGTATATTTTTAAAAAGACTTGTGACGTGGTATCTTTGGTTACTTCCTAGAAAGGTAGAAAAAATACAATATACTCTTCTTTCTGAAAAAATATAGATAATGTCGGTCCATGTCGGTAATCGGTTAATAATTTTCCTGCCGGTAGTCGGTAATTTTTTTTGCATTTTGTCGGTAGTCGGTAATGTTTTTTGCCGTTTGTCGCTAGTCGGTTAACCCCATTCACACCCTCTTCAAATATTACTGGACTTGGAACAATTGACCTCTGACACGAGTTTCACATTAGAAAAGCTGTTTTTAAAGCGAGCGGAAGAAGATTTTCGGTTCGCTAGGCGGCCCTGCTAGCGACAAAATCGCGATGAGTCTTCGTGCCGCGAGCCAAATTTTAAATAAGACGAAAAACTTCTTCGAAAGTCTGAAATATTGCTTGAGATTGTAAACAACAAATCTTCGTCGGCGGTGCGTTCCGGAAGGAAATCTTGTCGAATCAATATGACAGTTCTATTGTCTTTTGAAGAAAAAACAGATGACGCTCGCGCGTGCGCACAATCGGGACACTGTCCCTTTAACAGGCGCATCTCTGAACTGATTTGTGAAAACAGGACATATCTCGCCGCTCCTGTGGGTAGTGGTGGTTGGTGGAAAACCGTAGACGACATCACACAACGTCGCACCCACTCCAACTCTGTTGTATTAGAGAAACACCTTAGCCAACCAGTTGAATGATTATTTTCATGAACTTTGGACGGACCTGAATTACATTGCACCACTGAGATGTGGTTGCCGGGAGCGAAATCGAAGAACCTGAGATTCCTGAGAGGCTTGTTTGGAAAAGTCTTGGCAAGATCAAACGAACAACTACGGCTCCTGATAGCATCCCATTTTGGGTTTGGAAGGAACATGCTGAGATTTTATCACCAATTCTCAGTTATATTTGGAATTTGTCTCTGCGCAGACACACCTGGCCTATATCATGGGAAAGATCGAATATCAATCCGATACCCAGGGTTGACATACCCAAAGAAAAGTCTGGCTACCGTGGCATAAATATCACTCCAGTTATAGCCAGCGCGTTTGAGAAAGCTTTATAACACCTTTGGGAAGGAGGCTGTGGAGGAAAATCTGAGCACCACTCAATTTGCTTACTGTGAAAGTGGAAATTGCACTAGTGCACTGTTAGTGATCCAGCACTTAATCAACAAACACTTAGATAATCCCCCCGGGACGGGGGACTCCGCATATGAAAGGGGTGGGGATGCTCGTCAGAAATTTTGAATTAAACCCCTAAAAGAGACCGATCTGGGCGTGGCCCAAGCTTTTTTGACCCCTAAAAGAGACCATGTTAAAACACAGACAATATATATATATATTTTTATATTTTTTCGCGTGCAACCCTAAACGAGACCTTCACGGCTAAATAATATCGCGTTTTGCCCAGAACACCCTAAGTGAGACCAAAATCCGAAATTTACACCCCTAAGCGAGACGACGAGCATCCCCACCCCTTTCCTATGCGGAGTCCCCCCCCGGGGATAATCCAGACTGTGAGGCAGTACGGGTATTCGCAATGGACTTCAGCAAAGCGTTCGACTCAGTCTGACACGAGCTACTATCTAATAAACTAAAGTTGCTGCCCCTGAATGCCTATATCATCAACTGGTATCACAGTTTTCTTTATAACAGACAACAACGTATAGTCCACGACAACCACCTTCACGAGTGGAAAGGAGTAAATAAGGGGACAACGCAGGGTAGTGTGAGCGGCCTCTATCTATTTAACGTGTTTCTGAATGACCTTGAAATTAAGCAAGGTTCCACTCCCGCCCTTTTCAAGTACGCAGATGACTCAACCATTGTCGCACCAGTGTGGGGGCAGTGATACGTCTAGTGATTTAGTGGAGACGTTTTTAACCTTTTCTAACTGTAATTCCATGAGCTGTAACCCTAACAAGTGTAAAGAACGTGTCATAAAGAAGAAAGGGAACTCCACCTTCTATCGTGCTGTACGTAATATAGCACAACATGCCACTCGTGATTTATTAGGTTTGAACTTTCAGAATGGCTGTAAATGTTTTGCACACATAAAAGCTAAACTGTGCAAGGCCAACAAATGTCTACACGTGCTGAGAGTATGTAGAAAAGAGCGCTACAGCCAGACAGAAATTGATTATTTCTTCTATAGTATTGTTCTCCCTAACATAACCTACGGACTATCTGTTTATGGTGCCTCCGATGGGGAAATTAATGTCTTTCAGCAACTTTTAGACAGGTGCTGTAAGGTGCGCTTTATATCTACGCAGTTAAATATTAGATCATTACTACAAAACAAGATAAAGCGATTTTTAAAAAAAGTTAAACAGCGTGATAACCACCCTCTAAAGATTTGCTTACCGCAAGAAAAGAACAATTTAACCTACAACCTTAGACGTAAAAGCTGCTAAAGGCCCAAGATAAACACCGAACGTTATAAGGTCACATTTGTAAATAGATTATTTTTTAAATACAACCTTTTATGATATTTTATGTCAGATATATGTAACTAGTTTTTCAAATTTTTTAATCTTTATATTCTATTGTAATTTAGCTGAACTTTTTATCTTTTTATCCTGTAACGTTAGATATCTATTTTTATCTAATGAGCAATAAAGACATTTATTATTATTATTATTAATTGCAGAGAAAATCTTTCCTCAAAGATTGAAGCATCAGACGCACATCCGCGGTATGGCATCTTCAAAAGAATATACGGAACAACAGCTAAACTATTACAGAATTTGTTATGTAACTACTGATATACTAGCCGAGGGTCTGAGAGAAATATTTAAACAAGAATGGGACAAACTGTACAAATCAACAAAAGGAGAATGGAAAGACGAGCTACGTAATGGAATAGACTTTTATAACGGAGAGTCTCCTCGAAATCAAAAAAGAAACGCTCATCTTTTGGCCACTATGAAAAACGGAAACAGTGGGGAATGGGATTGTACAATGCTGCTTTACGCTATCCTTTTCTCTGATTCCGTCGGGCCACGTCTTAGCGCAATAGTCAGAAAAAATGTAAATGATCTACGAAATTTCAGGAATGAAGAATTCGCTCACATGCCACAAGGTAGTCTCTCTGAGACAGATTTTCAGAATGCTATTAGCAAAGTTGATGTTGCGTTTCAAGCGCTTAGTCTTCCCACTGCAAAAATTCAAGACCTAAAATATCAGAAAGCGTTTCCAACAAAAGATTTAACAAAGGTCCTCAAAGAAGTTCAAGAAAAGGAGAGTCAGCGCCAAGTCCTTGAAGATCAGCTCCAAAATGAAGCACCCTCATTCTGTGTTCTCTCTCCTAAACCTTCGCATGAAATCGGTGGTCGCGAAAGGGAGGTAGCCAAAATAGTCCAACAGCTGAGGGAACTAAATGATTCCAGTGACAACAGGTTGAGTTATCTATACATCTCAGGAAATCCTGGAAGCGGAAAATCACAGCTAGCTGGCCTTGTAGCTGAGAGATTCTTTGACGACCTCAAAGAAATGCCAGGTGGCTCTTCATTTGTAATGACCTTAAATGCTGCGAGTCTAGATTCACTTCTGGAGTCGTATGCCTCATTTACTCGCCATTTAAAGTGCCCAGACTATTCAATTGTGGAAATCCTCAGTTCAAAGGACTCGACCGTGGACGAAAAGATCACTAGTCTTAAGATGCTTGTCGCTGTAAAAATTACCTGTTACACGTCGTGGCTACTGGTGGTTGACAATGTCACTACCATGTCATCTGTGCATGTCCATTTACCACAGTTTAATTCAAAGGCTTGGGAAAGAGGCCATTTGCTCATTACGACGCAGGACACAGCGTCAATTCCCTCAAAAAGCTCTTTCCTTAATCACATTTCAGTAAGCCAAGGTATGGAGCCCTATGATGCCCGTTCATTATTGTCCAAGCTTTCTGGTATCCCAGATAGCGAGCTAGTAGGAACCGTAGCACAAAGACTGGACTATCAACCTCTTGCTTTAGCAGGCGCTGCCGTCTTTGTTAAAGAGATTCGGCAGGACAAAGTATCGACGCATTTTGGGTGGAGGGAATACCTGAAGATCTTAGAAAAAGGCAAAAGACAGAAAACAGAGAATACACTTTTCGACACCAATCCAATTTATCCAAATTCAATGACCAAAGCAATAACGTTAGCAGTCGAAACACTGATGAGATCCGACGAAGTTCAAAAACACCTTTTCACTTTTCTTGCCCTCTGCGCTCCACGGCCATTAAACATGGACATAGCAGTTAGTTACATCATGAACGCAAATGAAGAGTTTGATGAAGCGGACAAAGAATTAATTCGCATGAGATTAAAAAGAAGCTCACTTCTGCTGTTCCAAGATGACGAGGGTGGCTGTTTTATTCGACTTCACCAGGTTGTGCATAATGCCATAACAACTGTAGCAAAAGAGTATGCAGAAAGCCAAACCGGTGGGGTCGTTAGTGGGGTCATTACATCATTTAACGAATTCATCGTCGCAACTCCACCAGAGAAAGAGCGACTAAACACCAGACACATCGCTCCACATTTGCAAGCTTTAACTACAGTAACTGACAAAGTGTTTTTGCGAGATAATTTCGTTCAAGTTCATGGTAAGGAGATTTCCGAAAAATGCGAAAACCTTGGAAATGTTTGTCGAATGCACTGTGAATTCGAAGGAGCAAAAACATATTTTGAATATTCACTCACTTTTAGGCTTCAAGAGCTCGGCCCAGATCATGTTAATGTTGCAACAAGCTATGATAACTTAGCTTTGATTTACACAGATTTAGGTGACTTTGAGCAAGCCAAGGAGTATCAGCAACGTGCTCTGGACATTGAACTGGACAAGCTCGGCCCGGAACATGTTAATGTTGCAAGAAGCTATAATAACTTAGCTTCGATTTACACGGATTTAGGTGACTTTGAGCAAGCCAAGGAGTATCAGCAACGTGCTCTGGACATCCAAGTGGACAAGCTCGGCCCGGAACATGTTGATGTTGCAAGAAGCTATAATAATTTAGCTTTGATTTACACGGATTTAGGTGACTTTGAGCAAGCCAAGGAGTATCAGCAACGTGCTCTGGACATTGAACTGGACAAGCTCGGCCCGGAACATGTTAATGTTGCAAGAAGCTATAATAATTTAGCTTTGATTTACAGGGATTTATGTGACTTTGAACAAGCCAAGGAGTATCAGCAACGTGCTCTGGACATTGAACTGGACAAGCTCGGCCCGGAACATGTTATTGTTGCAACAAGCTATAATAACTTGGCTTCGATTTACACAGATTCAGGTGACTTTCAGCAAGCCAAGGAGTATCAGCAACGTGCTCTGGAGATTGAACTGGACAAGCTCGGCCCGGAACATGTTAATGTTGCAAGAAGCTATAATAATTTAGCTTTGATTTACACGGATTTAGGTGACTTTGAGCAAGCCAAGGAGTATCAGCAATGTGCTTTAGACATCCTACTGGAGAAGCTCGGACCGAAACATGTTGTTGTTGCAACAAGCTACACGAGTTTAGCTTCAATTTCTAATTATTTAGGTAAGTTCGAGCAAGCCAAGGAGTATCAGCAACGTGCTCTGGACATCCAAGTGGACAAGCTCGGCCCGGAACATGTTGATGTTGCAAGAAGCTATAATAATTTAGCTTTGCTTTACACGGATTTAGGTGACTTTGAGCAAGCCAAGGAGTATCAGCAACGTGCTCTAGACATCGAACTGGACAAGCTCGGCCCGGGACATGTTAATGTTGCAAGAAGCTATAATAATTTAGCTTTGATTTACAAGGATTTAGGTGACTTTGAGCAAGCCAAGGAGTATCAGCAATGTGCTCTGGACATCCAAGTGGCGGACATTTCACTCGTTTCAAGAGTAAGAACTAGGCGAAAAAATAACTAAAAACATGGCAAGAACAGCAAGAAGACAACTCGAAGGGCGACATCTGCTATTTGGAGAATATTTGCGGAGCTGGACAAACCTAAACGTGCACTATCGAAGATGAACTTAACATTGATGGATCGATGGAGGTAAGCATGTTTTAGCCATGTTTTTAAACTAGGAATTATTTTGACTGAATAATAAAACAATTATTGAATTCGGCTTTCGTATCATATGAAGAATTATGGAGATCTCGGAGGGTGTTATCCGCCTCGGCCTACGGCCTCGACGGATAACACGCTCCTCGATCTCCATAATTCTTCATAAGATACTCAGCCTCATTCATTAATTGTCAATTATTGGTGCGGTCAGTATAAAACACGGACTGCGGACTGCGGACCACGGACTCCGGACTGAGTATAAAACACGGACTAGATATAAAACGCGGACTACGGACTATGACGACTTTAAAAAGGTAAAACTGAGAGAAATGGAAAGCGGACTAGCAAAAACAGTAGTCCCAGCTTTAACATTCCCTTGGCTGTTCACTTAGTCTATTCTTCCCACGGAGAAGGAAGGTCACGCCGGTACTCAAGGCAACTGAAATTAAACTCTGAATTTTATAAAAAGAGGGAGTTAGAAGAGATTTCAATTTGCGGTTTTAAACCAATAAGAAGCACCGAATTTAAAAAAAATAGTGCTGGTGTTAGTCAGATCAGTAAAATTCTTATCGGATACCATAATTCCGTTTTAAATAAAGCCTTGGGAATACGAGGACTGAATGAAGAACTCAGACGAGAAGGTCAATGTAGGGGCATTCCGCGATGCACAAAAGCAGTATTTAGGGGGAAGGGATTACTCTCATACGTGAATAATAACCGAAATGAGTCATCCAACGTTAAATTCTAAGCGATGATTATGATGGCGTGATTTACAACCTACTCCTGATCCCCGGACGGTGATACTACTGGGTATTCTTGGTGGGGGTGTGGTGCCCGGTTCTCCGAATCCTGACCTTATTGCAGACCAAAAAATGTCATTTTCCACATCCGTTTTCAGACCAGATCTCTAAAAGCCATACCCATTTTCGGATCTGGCCTAATTTAGCCTGTTCCAGGCTCTCAGATAGTTGGGGAAACTCCCCAGTTTTGTCCCGTTTTATTTTCGTGTTTTCGCTTTTTCAATTCAGCGTTTTATAGCTTGTCCATGTTTTCCAGTCCGCGTTTTATACCTAGTCCGTATTTCATACCCAGTCCGAAGTTCGTAGTCCGCAATCCGCAGTCCATGTTTTATACTGACCGATTATTGGTGTGCTTTTAGCCAGTCAGAATCGGGGAAATATTTTGAACAAGACTACGCCTGAAGGCTTTTACGCGGGATGAATTGGTGTAAGAAAGAATTACCGGTATGTTGAATGGCAATGGAAAGTTGAGTAGCTTATGCAACAAATGTGTGCAGGAGAGACGGAGATGATCTGTTAAGGACTAATACACTGGAAGATGAGTTACACACAAGGGTTTCTTTGCTACTCAAAACAAAACTGGAGTATGGGGTAGTTCACTAAAATTTGCATTCCTTTACTAATGTCCTCAAAAAATGCACTTCCACATTTAACAATAGCATGTAATGTATCATACTTCCAATAAGTACAGGGCTGCAAGGCTGTATTCTAGGAAATAATTTCGTGGAGCCCGAAGGGCTCCCCAAGCATTTTAGCTGGGGTGCCCGGGCCTCCAAGTTGGTCGCCCAAATTAATAAATCCAGTGAGCTGTTAGTTAATTATTAGAAATTAAAGGGACTGGTTCACGATAATGCGCATGTGTGAGTTCTGACAGTAGCTGATTGTTTTTCAACCAATCGAAAGCGAGTTAGATGCATGCAAGTAAATTTACAAAATTCAAATTAACTGATCGCGACGCGAGAGTATTTCCGGGCATTTGGTTTGATTTTATTTATCCCCATAATTCAAGTTTATTCTTTGCTGCTCCTCAGATATATGTCGCAGCCGATAAGAATAAGATTTACAGCCCTGTCCTGCTTTGAAACAAACATTTACCAACGTGTATTTTTACGAGATCGTACCCACGCTAACAAAGCAGTCACCGATCGGCAAACAAAATTTGTAAACAAACATCTTATTACTGTTCTCTCAGTTCGCCTTATATAAATCCAGAAATACCTACAAATAGCACCTGACCGGTGACAAAAACGCACAACGTATGAGTATAAAGATTATCCTTAATTGAGCATAAATTTCTAATGCTTATCAGCAAATGAACAAATTCATTCGCGTTGCATCGGGTCAGGGTTCCGCAAAACAAATGTTATCGAGTAGCACACATAAAGAAACTAGATTATAAACAGAATATTCAGGCAATAATTTATTTTAAAAACATCAATTCTTAAACATATATGATCTTAAAGCAAAGATACAAGGAATATTTCAAGTGTACCAGATCGGGGAAGATCGCGCGGCCTGTTGCGGTATAACTACAGGTCGGAGTCAAAAATCAAATCAAAGTTGAACGAACCCATGCCTTTAACCACTTTCCAAGTGTCGTGTATACTTTTCGTAAGCCACGCACTACTCCTAGAACCATACCAGATCGATAGGCTAAGCTTCTCTATCTCCAAAGACTCTTGAGAACGTCCTGTTGCCGGACGGCCACGATGCTCTTCTGAACCTCCATGATCAAAACATTATTTTTTGCGTCTTCTTAAAACGTAACCAGTCAAACGACACAACCACACGTTAATCACCACTACCGAAGTATAACTAGACCAGCCGAATAAAACGAAGGATTTTCAATGATAATAGGCCATTTTACAGTTATGGATGGATGCGAGGCTGACGGTGACCTTGTTTGATACAAACCTTCCTGCTTTGTTATGTAAATCAAGTTATTCTTATGCTAACTAGTATTTTTCAAGGACAATTTCCATAAAAAAGCAAAGCAGGTTTGTATCAAAACAAGGTCACCGTCGGCCTCACTTTCACCCGAAGGCTAGGGTACTAAGTTCACAACTGTAAAATGGTCTATTTAGTCTTGACCCGACAAATTTATTCTGAAGAGACAAACGGCGCGCATGCGCATTATCGTGAACCAGTCCCTTTAAACAAATTATTTTCTGAACAAGTCAAGCAGAATTTTGTGAATATTTTTTTCATGAAAATTCACATCCCTTTGACCTCCTGAGCGTGCGAAAAAAAAAAAACCCGCATGTTGTCATATGAAAGTAAGTTTTCGCGCCACATGAGAAACATTTGCAACGCCGCCGAATATTTCATGTTTTTTAAATGGAAAAGTAAGATTCTGGTCTGTTTATTTATTTTTTATTAAAAAAATTTTGTGGTCAAAAATAAGGGCACTATTCTTTTTACTAATCATTTTGATTTAGGTTGAAAAGAAAATTCGCTTAGTAAGATTGACTGAGATCCCGTGGAGCTTTCCAGGAAAACTGTTATGATTTCAACGAAATCGCGGCGCCCCTCGGGGGTTTACTTGGGTTAATTTTTGCTTGGTATTTGCCGCTGGCCTCTCAGAGCCCCTACCCCATTATAGTCTATTCTGTCGCCAATTGTAGGCCCCATATTAGTCACTTTTGGGCAAATATGTAATTTTTGCGATCCTATCTTAGTCACTTTCTATTTATGTATCTACATTATCGATCCTTTTAAATAGGTCGTCAAAAAATGAATTGACCCATTTTTTAATAAATTGGATGAAGAACACTTTACTTTTCACCTACAGTACAAATATCCTGGCACGTTTGCTAACCGTAAATGTGAAGAACTTTTTTTACCCAAAAAATCCGAAAATGTGCGACGCCATTCTAGTAACTCTATTGAAAATGCAACGCCATTATAGTCAATCCAGTCGTGAAAATGCGACCCCATCCAGCGGCACATCCCCATTAGCCTCTTATAAGGAAGTGCCCCCCCCCGCCCTTTATTATCTCTTTTGAAAAGATCATCTTGTTGTAAAGACGTCGTTTAAGCCAGAACGGTGAAATTATCGGTGAAATGTTCAGGACAAACGAGCTTTTGTGGATTCGTTTAGCTTTTGCGTATTTATTTTTCGTACGTGATACGACACGAAAGACAATGCTGGACTTTATAGATTTATACCCGGTTCAGAAATAATCACATGTTATAGTCGTCTCTTTTCTTTTTTATACATCGTATTTTACTGGAATAGCAATCTTAGTTGTGTTTTAGCCTCGCTGACAGTAAAAAAAAAGGTAAAAATATTTAATTAACATAAAGCGAGCGACTCCCGTATTCATTCAGCGATTTCTCAAAATACAAAACTATTGTTTTGCGTCGCCGACCGTACTTTACGCCTGTCAGAGCAAAAATAACAATTTGTTTCGAAAAACTAACTAATGAACCATCCTAATTTGAAGAAAAAATGTTATTTTGAAAAGGGCGCTGTTATGTATCGGTCAAATCGAAGCTTCAACATGCCCCCCCGGGTATTTGACTTTTTTGAAAATCATTGTTCAAACTCCCCCCTACCCGGGCCAAAATGCCGTTCAAATGCCCCACACTGGGGTCCATTCAGGTGATCAAATGCCCACACTCCGGGGACATTTCACAGGCACAAAAATGACAGAAGGACGGCGGAAACGCCTTCAGTTGTCGAACAAAATCTAACAAGAATCGCCGAAAGGCGATTTTTAACTGGGCTGCAAAGGGGCTATGTTTTCTGAAGGGAGGGGGCGGCTATACACATTCAGGCTACCATAAAACCTTGTCGGCAACCATTGCATGCGACAGAATCTCATGTGAGACTGAAACATTAACTCATCCCCTGTTCAGAACATTGTACCCTTTTGAAAGACTTTCGTAACCAAAAAAAAGGAGTACCATTTTTAAGTGGGGGCTGTATAATAACTTTTAAATTCCACCATTATGAATAAAAATAAACAAGTTAGCCATTAATTCTAAGCAGGAAACAATTTGCATTATTTCCCCCAATCCCTCTGTGCCCCAAAATATAGCGTGACAGTATAACGTGACTAATTTGACGTAACCGGAAATTCCAAAAATTGTTGTCGTTCTACGAGCATAAAATGCGACAGACTGAGCTGATTTACACTAGACAGAAATATTGTATTGTATGAAAATCAGAAGTATACTAAAACAGACAGTTAACTGCCCTTTGATCCCGCCTGATCCAGGGGCCTCACTGACTGCACGGAGACTTTACTGCGCTTTTCACAAACATGCGAACTCTAAAGTTCAAAAGCCACCTTCACAATTGTGTTTATCGCTGCCGTCAATCATAATTACGATCACAAGCAACGAACCTTGAAACAGAGAAACACACAAAACGGATCGAAAACCATGACCTTTTGAACCCGTGAAGTAAAGTTTTGTTTCCTAAGAGGTCCGTTAAGATGATTGACAGCAGCGAAGAACGCAATCGTCGGTTGGCTTCTGAACTTCAGAATTCGCATGTTTGTGAAAAGTGCGATTCTAATTTGCGGTCCACAGTCTACAAGAAAACGCACTATTTTTTCCACAAGATGAAAAATATTCAGTTTTAAGATTTTCCTCATGGTATTTTTCTCTAACTTAAAGGAGTAAAATCCTTCGCATTTTGAGACCTAAAAAAGTTTAAAGATTTCTCGCTCGCATGTTGCGTTCACCAGCACGCACTTCAAACAATGTAAATAGATAAAACGATCGATAACGTATTTTTACCAGTTCTGTTTGTCTCGCCCAAGACTAACTTTTCTTCATGGAAGATAACTATGCTGCTTTATAACTCGTCCGAAGTTTTTGTGCCAGCTAAACAATATGGAAACACTATTCACAGTGACTACTTGGATATTAAAAAGACTGAACGTGACGCACTATTATATACCTTTGTTTACTTCTGATCACATCTTCAAGCGAAGTCTCTCTTTTCAAGCGACTCATCTCAATGCACAATAATTGACTCTTATATTAGTTAAAACCCTATGGTTCATTTATATTAATGCTGTTTTTGCCCCTCACATTGACTGTGTTCGTTCGTATTTAAAACACCTTTACGAAAATAAAGGTCGTATAAGTCATGTGTGTTATGTTTCAAGATAGATGGATTATACGCTTTTTTAAGTTTCCATTTTGCGGTGACTTCAGTTAACATCTCCATAAAATGGTAAAAGAAATATCAAGAAACATCACGAGAGCTGAAAACTTTCAAAGGCATGTTTCTGAAACTCGCTAATGCTGACATCAATATAGCGTGCTTGCTGAATAGGCGAAAACACAGAATTGTGATCACCAGATCATGTACAAATTTAATGGTAAAAGCTTAGCAAGATACAGATACAAAGAAAAGCAAACCCCCTGAAACCTCGACGTGGGCTACACTTGTATGCTCTACTCAGTCACCAAACCTTGTCAGTGATAGCTCCTATTTTCCTCAAGTCACTCTCTGTGAAGCTCCCGGATGGGATGTCCCAGTGAAGCTTTAAACTTGTGTGCGAAATTCTCAGAGTCCCTATTTATGTCCGTGTCTTCTTTATCCTCAGTATCCGAAATTTAGACCTCCAAAGTGGCGTGTGTTGCATTAAATAGAAGGAAATATTTAAAGGAAAAGCCAGTCTTCTAACATGGCAAAGTTGTCACGTCCCTCGCGAATGGACGAGCGTAACATCAGGATTCATCTGACATTCATCGGCAACTGAGTTGTTAGCTTCACTGACTACGAAGGCTTACAATCAAGTCTTCAGCCATAGTGTCGTCAACTAGTGAAATACTTTGCTCATAAATTGTGCTTTTTAATTGCTCATGTACTACATCGATCGATTATTCTCTCTTTGAGTTCACGAAGCGGCTACGGCGTTCCAAACCTGACGCTCACAGTCATCTTTTAGTGTAAACCTACTGTGAACGGCGTGTCGGTTTGAATGCAACGCGAGCATTTCTCCGAGTTTCCCAGCGCCAACATCATCTAACTGACTTAAACTCGAACAATGAAAAAATTATAGAGTGACTCCTATGATCGAATCGCTTCGAACAACGCAAATAGCCTTCTTCAGGTTCGCAACGCCTTGTGGGTTTTTCAGGGGGAGTGGAGACGAGGTACAAAAAGTATTCGTGTAAGGCTCCGTGCAAGAGAAACTCATATGAAACCATTTGTGAGAACATCGTTTCTCCATACCAGACCCTCGTGTCTTCCCTCCCCGTGGAGGCCGTTTTTCGCCGCAGACGACTGGCCGCAGACGACTGGCCGCACAGGCAGCCCAGTAACAAAAACTGAGAAACACTGTTAGCGTATTTACTACGAACAAAAGTCTCGCGCAAAACGACGGAAATCGCTGCTACAAGGTCACTGAATGCTCAGCTTTTCTTCGTCATGCAACATACAAAGCGTTCTATAAAAAAGATCCCACCTGTTGAGGTTACTGCATCATGACCATTTCACTGACATGCATCATTGCTCACCTTGTTAATTAACATACTTACAATAGGTCAAAGTAGTTGACCTGAGCTTTTTATTTTATTTTATTTTATTTTATGTTGTTGTACTGAAGCGCCGGTATAGGTATTGTATTTCATTGTAAACACAACAATAAAATACATTCATACATTTAAAGCCTGAATCCAATATTAAAAACTTTAAAATTTAAATACTTCAAATACGCCACAAGGCTTGTTTAAGCCCTTTCCTCGTAACCAATTGGCCACAGAGGCAAAATCCTCTTACACCGCGTCCCCCATAGCTCGCCACGCTAAAGATTTTACATGAAATCGAGGGTGCAGTTCAAATTCCCCACCCCTAAAGCATGGGGATCAAATTCCCCACCCCCTGGAAGACTCTGATAGTCAAATTCCCTCCTCCCCGGGACGGCAAAGGTGTCAAATACCCGGGGTATGCCCGGGGGGGGGGGAGGGCATGTTGAAGCTTCGATTTGACCGATACATTACTATCGAAAGCTGTGCGGCTTGCCACGTTCATAGTCAAGGATTATGTTACATGTGATTATATGCGATTATATGTGATGATGTTACACGTGAATACGACCATTAAACATCAACGCGTGCCGTCTGCCCGATTTAACAACATTTGATAGATATGCTACAAGTTGACCGGAAGAGTTTCTTAGCGGGCGGAGCGTTCTTTTTTAGGCCGCGAAGCAACCGAGCGGGCTACGATTTCGCAAGTAATAAATTCTAGACATTCTAGCTTTTTGACTGTAAATAAAGAAACCAACACCAGCAAGTCGCCCGGCTGGGCCACCTGGGCAACATTTTCAGTCGCCCGAGGCCAAGTCTCGCGCCGTTAGATCTAGAGCACAGCCTTGAGTCTTTGTCCTCCTCTACGCTGTAAGCCAGAAGCATATAGTCCCGTTCGGGGTTATATGTTTCTGTGTAGGCTTACTTTTCCCTTCTTTGCTGACGCAGTATCTTTTTTCTGCTTGTGCAATCCAACCTGACTTGCACGTGATTTGAAGTTGTAGCCAATAAAAATCACACAATTTTTCGGGACGGGCACGGGATACGGGAAAGTTAAAAAAACAAGGCAATTTTTGACTCCCAAGAAAACGAAAGGAATGCGCTTCCGAATTTAAGACGATGGCTGACTACGTCATCCCGCGTAATGAATAATAATTCGGAATAAGTCGAATCACGGAAGTGAGTATGAGGAAAGTTTTGCTGCACGGCAAATCTCTTGTAACTTGCTTTTTGGGCCACTTAAACGCTTCAATCATCGGAATATCTTATTTCACGCAGATTTCAAGTTATTGCAAATCAATGAACGCCAAAATGAACGCCAAAATGAGTATTAATGGTTATAATAGTAATAGGGGATTTGGGTTTCTTCACGTATGTATTCCTGACTCAACTCCCTTCCAATTTCAAT